>JAMXBD010000481.1:600000-924756 GCA_024138025.1 Combretum micranthum | reverse complement strand
CGAGAATGTCTTATTTAAATAAAGAAAGACATGTGAGAAAATATAACTGTCGAGCCTAGATTTTCCCACTATCTGGTTCATTTCTCCTAACCCGATTCACATTAAACCCGAACCCATTTAACATGAATCCTCAACTGGGGTTAAAAAAAAATTTTAATTTTTGAAAACTTTTTAGAGTCGCCACCCGATATAAATCGGGAAAAAATAAAAAGCTAGGATCAATGGGTCGGTTGATCCTAACTTAGCTACTAGTCTGCGAAAAAAATTGATTTAAAAAAAACAAACTTTTTAAAAACCATATCATGGATTCGGGGGCTAACCTATTAAAACCAAATGGTTACTACTTTTGGAATTTTAAATTTATAATTTATCCTTTATATGCTCAAAAATTCAAATAAAAATATTTACAAGTCACATCATTCATTTTTATTTTTATGTGCTTTTCTTCATTTTTATTTTTTATTATATTTTTAGAACATGAATATCAACAAATATCTTATATTTACAAAATATTTATTTACAATATTAAAAAAAACAAAAACATTTTTTTTCATTTTTTATTGTCGCCCCGCAGGTGTCTACGTACTCGCTAATCGAGATCAACAAAACGTAGTTCTTTTAAAAAGAACTTTAATTTGTTGATCAATTTTATATTTTGAACTTTTTCACTTTAAGTTCATTAAATTTTAAATTTTTGTGAAAACCATTTTTGATAATCCTATGATCTAATCAATTGATTTTTTATTTTATGAAAATATATTTTTCTAAGTCCAAAAATCATTTTTTTAAAAAAAATTTTGGTTTGGAAAATCCAATTTTATCATTTTTATTTATTTTTATCATTATTATTATTATTATTATTTATATATATATATTTTAATCATCACATAAATTCACAACATATTCAAAATATTTTACAATATATTAAAATTATTTTTATGCATCAAATACACATTTCTAAAGCAATTTATGTATAAATGCATATTAAAAATATTCAAATATATCAAAAAAATAAATTTATAAAAAAAAACTATTTTTATTTTCTGGATTTTTCTGAATTTTTTACTATTTTTCGAAATTAATTATATAATAAACTAATAATAAAATAATACGGATTGACCTGGGCCGTTGGATGGAGCAGATGCGATCTGGAGCGTCGGTCGCGCTCGCTTGATCTGGATCGTCTGATCTGAAGACTTCCAATATGGAGCGTTGATTTGCTTGATCAAATATGGGCCGTCTGATCTGCTTGATTGAATCTGGACCGCTGATCTGGATGATCGAATCTGAGCCGTCTGATCTACTTGATCAAATCTGGGCCGTCTGATCTGCTTGATCAAATCTGGGCCGTCTGATCTGCTTGATCGAATCTGGGCCGCTGATCTGCTTGATCAAATCTGGACCTTCTGATCTGGATGATTGAATCTGGGCCGCTGATTTGCTTGATCAATCTGGACCGTCTGATCTAGATGATTGAATCTGGGCCGTCTGATCTGGGCTGATCGTGACCAGGGGCGGTTGGACTTCGGATTTTCGGTCAAATTTCGGGTCGGATCCGACCCGATCGGGCGAAGAAGACGATTACGGCGGTTTCGAATGCTTCATCGGCCGTTTCTGGTGGTTTTCGAGGCTAGAGGGTTTGTCGGCCCGACGCCTGTGGGGGCCGCAGCTGGTAGAGGTGGTGGATCGCGCCCAGAATCCACCGGAAGCGGCGGTTCGCGGTGGTGGTCGCCGGCGGTGAGATTTTAAAACAAAATAAAAAATTGCAGAGAGTAATCCGATCAATTCGAGCAAATCTAAGCACACTAAATCATCAAAATCAAGTTTCTAATACTCCTAAAACACTCAATTTGGATCAAATATGATCTAAGAACTTAGAATTTGAAAATTTCGAATTCTACATCCTTAATTCGAAAATTTCGAATTGATCTTGTTATGTGTGTGTTTCTTGCAATTGAGTTGTGCTTTTGATCCTAGTACCCTCTATTTATAGGCAAGCTCAATTTTACGTTTCGTATTGCTTCAGAAACGAATCGATTTTTGCCTCTTTATTTGTACAAATTTAATCCAATAATTCGTGTTTAATTTGTTTCAAACTGATGAATTGATTATTGATCTTTCATATTCTTCATCAAATCATTCAATGTGGGTAGATGAATCATCCAATTTTATCAATTCTTGTAAATCCTCATTAATGGACAATTGAATGCTTCATAAATTGTATTTTTTTTTTCATTTTCTAGCACGAATTTTGTGACTTTTGGGTTGCTTTTACACATGAATTGTGTATTGATCTTTCATATTCCATGTCTACTTTGCAATGGCATCATCAATTTCAACAATTAATGATGTTTTGTCAGTTAAAAATTGATGCAAAGTAAGGCAAAAAGTCACTTTGAGAAGGCAAAAAATAAGATGATAAAAAGGCAAAAATTTGCCTTTGCTAGGATTCGAACCTGGGTCCTTGAGCTTGGGTGTGTATTTGGGTCAATGTGTTTAACCAACAGGCCATTTGGCCTGTGCCTTGATCACTTAGCCAACTCATTACTTAATTAAGGCTTTTGGAAAAATGAGTTTAATTAAACAAAAATGAAGATTTTGTTTAATTAACTTTATAAATTTAATCCTTAATTAATTAGGCAAAAATTGGGTATCTACAGCTGCCCTTCTTTGTGGTAAAGTTTGAACAAAACTTTTGCCACAAAGACAAAAAGATAACCAATTTTTGCTTAGCTTCTCCTCCCAAATTTTATTTTCAACAAAAGATTTTTATCTTGTGCTAAACCATCTGTCGAGTTTAGACTTTGAGATTCGCTAGGTCAACTGTCGGACCTAGACTTAGAAAACTGATAGACCATCTGTTGAGTCTAGATTTTGAAAAATGATAGGCCATCTGTCGGGCTTAGGCTGATAGACCGTCTGTCGGGTCTAGATTTTGAAAAATGATAGGCCATCTGTCGGGCCTAAGCTGATAAACCGTCTGTCGGGTCTAGATTTTGAAAAATGATAGGCCATCTGTCGGGCCTAGGCTGAAAAACTGATAGACCGTCTGTCGGGTCTAGATTTTGAAAAATGATAGGCCATCTGTCGGGCCTAGACTAAAAAACTGATAGACCGTCTGTCGGTCTAGATTTAGAAAGATGATAGGCCATCTGTTGGGCCTAGACTGATAGAAAAATGATAGGCCATCTGTCGGGCCTAGACTAAAAAACTAATAGACCGTCTGTCAGGTCTAGATTTTAGAAAAATGATAGGCCATCTGTCGGGCCTAGATTTAGAAAAATGATAGACCGCCTGTCGGGTCTAGATTTTAGAAAAATGATAGGCCGTCTGTCGGGCCTAGATTTAGAAAAATGATAGGCCATCTGTCGGGCCTAGATTTAAAAAAATGATAGACCGTCTGTCGGGTCTAGATTTTAGAAAAATGATAGGCCATCTGTCGGGCCTAGATTTAGAAAAATGATAGGCCATCTGTTGGGCCTAGATTTCAGAAAAATGATAGGCCATCTGTCGGGCCTAGATTTAGAAAAATGATAGGCCATCTATCGGTCCTAGATTTAGAAAAATGATAGGCCATCTGTCGGGCCTATATTTTAAAACAAAAACTATTTTTCTTGAATAATGGTAAAAAACAATGACTCTCTCAAAAATTTCGAATAGGGGCTAATATTTTACAAAAACGATAGACTTGATGACAACGAAGTGGAATACCTATGACAAAAGTAACTGTGGTTGGAAAGAACCTATATCTATAGGTGGACAATATAACTCTATGGATATATACAAGTCTAACTTTACACATTTTTTAAGAAAATATATACAAATGCAATGATGCAAATATGCACATATGCTAGCACACGAATGCAAATGGGGATAATGACCAATAGAATTTTGAAAAATATTTACAGGAGTTGTATTAAAAACAATAGTTTCAAAAACCTTTATCAAATCATTTTATTTATTTATCTTATAGGCCAACTAATACTAAAAGAATATTACTCCACATTTTTTAGACTTTGTTGGAATTGGTTAAAAAACTTTTTGTTTTATTTGATTTTTATTTTTTAAATTTTGATTTTTTTTTAAATTTTCTTTTTGAAACCCTTTTTTTTATTTTAAATAAATTTTTTATTTGAAAAAAAAATGATATAACTCCATTTTTTTTTTTTTTGAAAAAATTTGGTCATATCCCATGATGAATGCATGATTTGGTAGGGTTCTATAGGTCCCCCGGTTTAGTGGCACTAAACCGGAGTGGGAGGACATTTCTTGATCTAGAGGGTGGAAAGCCACAGCCCCCGGACCTTACTTCATCCTCCTCGCTTAGGCTCTTAAGACGGCCTGGGTCCGACCGTATCTAGCACACATTTATGCTAATATGCAGATGCAAATGCAAATGAATAATCTATTGCCCCCTTTTTTATGCCTGAAATATTAGTATACAATATATTTACAAGACACATATATTACAAAGAATCAATAAATAAATAAATAAGACTATTACCCCTTCTTCTTTTTTTTTTTATCTGCAAGATTAGTATATATATTCACAAAACAATTATCCAAATAATGTACAAAGAATTATAATGTATATATTCACAAAAATTGAGCAATTTTAAAGGATAAATTTAAAATTTAAAATTCCTAAGTGGCTAGCCCTCTTTTTTTAAAAAAATTTAGGTTTCCCCAGTGGAGTGGCCAAGCTGTCGAGCCTGGATTTTCCCACTATCTGGTTCATTTCTCCTAACCCGATTCACATTAAACCCGAACCCATTTAACATGAATCCTCGATTAGGGGTTAAAAAAAAATTTTTAATTTTTGAAAACTTTTTAGAGTCGCCACCCGATATAAATCGGGAAAAAATAAAAAGCTAGGATCAATGGGTCGGTTGATCCTAACTTAGCTACTAGTCTGCGAAAAAAATTGATTTAAAAAAAACAAACTTTTTAAAAACCATATATCATGGATTCGGGGGCTAACCTATTAAAACCAAATGGTTACCACTTTTGGAATTTTAAATTTATAATTTATCCTTTATATGCTCAAAAATTCAAATAAAAATATTTACAAGTCACATCATTCATTTTTATTTTTTATGTGCTTTTCTTCATTTTTTATTTTTATTATTTTTTTAGAACATGAATATCAACAAAATATCTTATATTTACAAAATATTTATTTACAATATTAAAAAAAAACAAAAACATTTTTTTTCATTTTTTAATGTCGCCCCGCAGGTGCCTACGTACTCGCTAATCAAGATCAGACAAAACGTAGTTCTTTTAAAAAGAACTTTAATTTGTCGATCAATTTTATATTTTTGAACTTTTCTCACTTTAAGTTCATTAAATTTTAAATTTTTGTGAAAACCATTTTTGATAATTCTATGATCTAATCAATTGATTTTTTATTTTATGAAAAAATATTTTTCTAAGTCCAAAAATCATTTTTTTAAAAAAAATTTTGGTTTTGGAAAATCCAATTTTATCATTTTTATTTATTTTTATTATTATTATTATTATTATTATTATTATTTATATATATATATATATATTTTTAATCATCACATAAATTCACAACATATTCAAAATATTTTACAATATATTAAAATTATTTTTATGCATCAAATACGCATTTCTAAAAGCAATTTATGTATAAATGCATATTAAAAATATTCAAATATATCAAAACAATAATATTTATATAAAAAATAATTATTTTTATTTTTCTAGATTTTTCTGAATTTTTCTGAATTTTTTATGAATTTTTTACTATTTTACGAAATTAATTATATAATAAACTAATAATAAAATAATACGGATTGACTTGGGCCGTTGAATGGAGCGGATGCGATCTGGAGCGTCGGTCGCGCTCGCTTGATCTGATCGTCTGATCTGAAGACTTCTAATCTGGAGCGTTGATTTGCTTGATCAAATATGGGCCGTCTGATCTGCTTGATCAAATCTGGGCCGTCTGATCTACTTGATCGAATCTAGGCCGCTGATCTGCTTGATCAAATCTGGACCTTCTGATCTGGATGATTGAATCTGGGCCGCTGATCTGCTTGATCAAATATGGACCGTCTGATCTGGATGATTGAATCTGGGCCGTCTGATCTGGGCTGACCGTTGACCGTTGACTAGGGGCGGGTTGGACTTCGGATTTTCGGGTCAAATTTCGGATCGGATCTGACCCGATCGGGCGAAGAAGACGATTACGGCGGTTTTGAATGCTTCCTCGGCCGTTTCTGGTGGTTTTCGAGGCTGGAGGGTTTGTCGGCCCGACGCCTGTGGGGGAGCCACAGCTGGTGGCGGTGGTGGATCGCGCCCAGATCCACCGGAAGCGGCGGTTCGCGGTGGTGGTCGCCGGCGGTGAGATTTTAAAACAAAATAAAAATTGCAGAGAGTAATCTGATCAATTCGAGCAAATCTAAGCACACTAAATCATCAAAATCAAGTTTCTAATACTCATAAAACACTCAATTTGGATCAAATGATCCAAGAACTTTGAATTTGAAAATTTCGAATTCTACATCCTTAATTCGAAAATTTCGAATTGATCTTGTTATGTGTGTGTTTTCTTGCAATTGAGTTGTGCCTTTTGATCCTAGTACCCTCTATTTATAGGTTGCAAGCTCAATTTTACGTTTCGTATTGCTTCAGAAACTGTCGCGACCCTATGTGGGGCCTAGTAGGATTGCCCTAAATCGTCATATCACGTGTGCACCCGCAACATGAGATCGCCTTGCAAGTCAGAGTTTACAAGACTCTAATTAATTATCCTCTCATTGTATTATACATATATAAATTTATTATGAAAATAATTTATTGGATATCGAAACTTCCACAGATCACAAGACCGCAGAGAATCAGATATCCTACCAAATGACAAGATAAAGTAAACCTAGGTTTTACACAAAATAAACTAGGTTTAAGTTAAGAAAAAGACTACATTTTCATGTTTATTCTCTCAACTAGGTTTAACCTATCAAATTCTCAATCTTCTATCAGTCTCGTACAACTTGATCTTTGTCACGCTCTACACTCAAATCCTATCCCCCATGTATTCAACTTACCTGCAAAAGCAAACTGTTGGGAGTCAGCTACAACTAGCTGAGTGAAGTATACCCTCGCTCCCTACCGTTCAAGCAAAAGCAAACAAGTTATTAAACAAGCATATGCAATGCAGACAATCAAATGCACAAATATATGGCCAACCGTAACCATATATATATTCGGATTTGCGCCCTCCGAATCTGGGGTTGGGGTACATCCACTCATCAGCACCCAGATTAATATACCTCGGGAATCAAATTTCTCAAGAAAACTTTTTATATCAAAATAATATACATATAACAACATCCCATTGAAGTAATAAATCCGAAACAATGACCCGCCGCGATCCTAGGAGGTGGGCCGTCTCCCCAGGACGACTTAGTTCCCATTCCCCTAGAACAAGGCCCATGGTACACACTAGGTATATACCACTTCGGTCCTCCATGTTCACCGTCCTCACGGGACAGTGTGGCCCATTCGAGTCAAAGTGTAGTGGTGATGGCCTTCTACATGTAATCGTGCAATGCATGATCAATATTATAATTATCACGCCAATAGTCATTAAGTCCACTTATTTGGCGATCAGACAATTATCAGACACTCGCAAAGATCAAAATGATTAGACAACACTCAATACTTAACGTTTAGAATAATGTATAGTATTTTCAACACAGATAACAAACACGAGCAACCATAAGTGTAAATTTCCCAACCCCATACTTGAATCATTTGATTTATATTAACAAAATATCATACTCTAAACCTACAAGCACAAGCAGATATGAAGGTCATTGGAATATACTCACTGTTTATCCTTGCTTAATGGTCATAGGAGTCTATGAGAAAACTTGAAGACGGATCTATATCTCCTGAGAATCGAGATAACAGATACTCATTACTATACTCTTATTCATATAAAGAAGCCTATTGTGTCTTTGTATCTTAAACTCGATTTTTAGCATTTCTTAATCTAATCTTAACACATAATTAGTCATTTTGAAGCTTGTAAAAGCTACGCTTCGTAAGTTAAACTATAAAATTTGTATAATCTTAGTTTCCTTAAGAAAAGTATTTTAGTTGTTTTCAAATATCGAGTTTAATCACGAAATCTTAAATTGGGCATATTATATTCGTTTTGACTTAGATTTTAGCATATGAGTAGTCATCGGAAAACTTATCCAATATAGTTTTTAATTGTTAGGTTAAACTAATCATTTTGTATAGTTTTCCTTATGTTATATTAAGGGTCCGAAAGGTATCACAATTGTATCTATCTTTCTTTTTTTGTATTCTTAAGTATTACTTCAAGTTCGATTCCTTGTTTTATGTTTATTTCATCAAGTATTAGTAATTAAACTTAATTTAAGTTCATTACTCTACTTTTCATTTAAAGCGTATACATTTATATTTATTTTCATTTTCCTTGTCTTGATCTTATTTCAAGTATTTAACTTTAGTTAATTTGATTATATTAGCTAATATTTATGATTTCCATTAATCTATACTTTATATCCTTATAGTCTTATAAGCGTTGAATTTTATACTTAGAGTTACGGAGTTCTTGGTTCAGTTTAATCTTTCAATTACAATTTATATTATCTTGATTTTCTAATTTGTAATTGAATTACTTAAATTTTATTCTAGGAATCTTATTCTTTTATATGTGTTGAAATCTTCATATGTCTATATAGGTTTGTTATTGAGTATATCTAATAGATTTAAAGCTAAGTATCTTTTATCTATATAATACTTAAATCATATCAAGTTTATCTATTAATATCCTATTTCTGCGTACGATATGAAACTCATATTTGTATATAGGGTAGTATATTAAAGTTCATTTACATATATACAGTCTTTTTATTGATCAAATGATCAAATATGTTCCATTTATCAAATTCAGGTAAAATTTTCTTATAGGGCTAAATTTTTTATAATAGGGTTCTACGGTTTTCTAAGCTTTTATTTTCCTCCTTAATTCCATTTCTACTCATGAGTATATGTTGTGTGTACTTTAAATTATTTAAACTTGTCATAGAACATCTATATTCTTTTTAAATATCAGAACTACGTTATAGGTTTACTTTACTTAATTCTAATTGTTTCTTTAGTTAAGTTTTACTTCATAAAACATAATGAATGTTTATATAAGTTAAGAATATTTTTGTTTTAGTGTTTTCGATATTAAAATCTTAGTTTGAATCTTATTTATGTAAATTATACCTAATATCCAGTTTTAACGATTACATCTCAATCATAACAATTTATCTTTAAATTATCCTTTGCTAACTAATATACTTTAAGGATCTAATAATTCAATTCTAAACCACTAGTTATTGTCTTTGAATTATATTTATTGAGATATTACTCGTTTTGGAAAATTACTATTCATTTCCCAGGAGGTCACCCATCCTAGGTCATGAGCACGCTTAACTTTTAGTGTTTTGAGAATTTTTCAATATTATACTACATATATCTCTATAGTCAAGGTTTTATATTTTTTTACATTATTTTCAAGTTGAAAACTAAATTCTAAAATCTACGGAATCGGATAGATTTAGGTTTTTCACCTACACGATTAGAATTTCCAGATCTGATAGAACAAACTAGGGTTTTAGTCTATATAGGATTGAAATATTATAACTTTTATGTTTGTGAAATCAGAATTTTAATTTGGGCTTTAGATTAGAAGATTTTTATCAGTTATTGATCCTATCATGTATATTTCAACTCTAACGATTTATCTCTAAATTTCTATTTACTAATAAATAGACTCTAAATATTAATTATCTAATATTATAATCAATTTTCTATCATCTAGTGTTTTTATTTATCAATTTATTATCTTTTGATAAACGAAATGTAATATCAACTAGTCTAAATACACATACTAGCATGACATAATTTCATATTATTATCATTATATATGCATGTAAACATGTATATTTATAATAAAACTAATATTAAAACTCTTAATATTACGAAAACTTCTACATACCAGATCATAATAGTAAAATTTTAGAGTGATCGAAACCTAACCTTGTGTGGTATTGAATTGAAGAGCGTATCGCCACGATCATAACACCACTTCCGAATTAGAATCGGTTGTCGTATGTGAAAGATATGAGCTTTTGAAGATCGGAGGAGCTTCTAGATTCCTTTTTGATTATTTTATTATTTTTCTTTTTCTTTTTTTTTTTCTCTTCTGGCCGAAGAAGATTTCTCTTCTTTTTTTTTTTTTTTTTTTTTTATAAGTCTTCTGGGAAGACTTTTCCGGAGAGAGAGAGAGAGAATATAGGAGAGAGAGAGAATTGAGAGAAAGAGAGTATGAAAGAGGGGGACTTCTACGGTCCCGTTGCTATTTTTAACGGGATCGGACCCGTTTCATTATCCACCGTACATATTATTGTAATTAATATCAGCCGTAGATTTTTTTTAAAAATCTCACCTGCTACCGGCCTCCTCTTCTCTCTCTTTATTTCGTTCCTCACCTGGTACCGGCCTCCTGATTTCTCTCTTTATTTCGTTTTCTCACTATCCCAGTCTCTATCTTCCTCTCTCTCTCTCTTCCTCTCTCGCCCCATTTTTCTTCTCGTCTTCTTCCCACCCTCATTCAACTCTCCCTGTTATTCCCACTCTCTCATTCACCCTCTCTGTTCTGAAAACTTCGAGACTCCACGCCATCTCTCTCCTTCACAAATCAAAAACCAGGGTGTCTTGTATCATCCATCACCATTCATTGCTTGATCGAGCATCAGAACCAATTTACAGAGTTGAACTCTGTAACACGAAGTTGCAATCGGTCATGGGCATTTGAAATAATCCATCAATGTCGAGCCACTAACACATTCTGGTGATTATTGCAACCCACGTCTGCTTCAACCACATAGTAAAACCACTGCGCACCACACCTAGTAAGGTATTTTCGTTTTGCAGTGTATCCGCTTTTGTAATCGTAAGTTAATTTTGTAACCGTCAGTTGTTGCATGTATTAGGGTTTATGAGAATCTGCTTTATTTATCATTTGTGATATCAAATGACTGACCTAAAACTTTTCTAACCATAATTTATTTCTTTAAATTATTTTATCTTCATTTTTTTAAAATTAATTTTATTAAAGGTGTGGTCTCGTGACCAATCCTAGAAGTCTGGGTATACTTAATCAAAAATGTTAGTTGTATTTTACCCAAATAAAAAATTATAAAAAAAAGAAAGGATGGATTGCAACAGTTAAGGTTGGATTTTTGGTTTGAATTCGCCATACATAGTTTGAATTCATTGGAAGAGTCTTTCTACATGTGTCTTTTGGGTGGATATTTTAAATGAAACAACTTTTCTATTTGGCAATAATGGAATATATTGCTTCGGAGAAAGGTAGTGATGTAAATGGAAGTGGGATGATGAAAACTACTCGGTGTTTTTAAGTTGTTGACATTTCAAGTTGAGTTCGGGAACCATGCTGTCTTAAATTAAATTCTATGCAAAAGATATATTCTTCTAATGAAACATAATGTAGAGGAGGACGGTGAATAGACATTCATTGCTTTGGCCTGGAGAACATTCATTGCATTGTGAATAAATTTAGAGGAAAAACTATATTGCTGTCCTTTTCTGAAGGCTATTGGACTGCGCTTGAATCGTTGTAGTTCTAGTCATGTGCCTGGTATAATAAATTTCTGACCATGCTACAGATTACAAGTATTGCTGGTTTCTGCACTTGGATCTTCACACCCAAGCAGTTTGTGACCTTGTTTAGCTATGAATAGAAGGAAGCGACCACCGACTGGTTATATGCTATTCTAGTAAGTTTTGTAGTACATAATTTTGTGAATATGTAGCGTGCAATACAAATTATTGATGGATAATGGAATTGTACATTTTTCAGTAAAGAAGAACGAGTGAAGAAGAGTAAAATGGACAAAAGAAGGAAAGAGTGGGAAGTGCTAATGCGGTATGCATATTTATTTAATGTGCACATAATTAGAAAATGTGTGATGTTGTATGTATTTTGTTGGCCTATAATGTTATATTGATTCATTGAAACATTATTTTTTAGGTACATACAGAAATAACTAAGAAGTGGAAATCTCTTTCTAATGAGGAGAAAGAAAAATTCAATGAAATAGCAAAGGCTGAGGCGAGCGCATGTGGATATGTTAGGAAAAAGGACTCACTTAATATTGAAGAGGATAAGGTAATTGCATGCTACCTTTGTAAAGTAATATTTATAAATACATGCTTGTTCAGTAATTTTTAATGAAGATATTGGTTATTTATTTTGTGTACTATAATGGGTACTAGTATCTTTATTTGCTATCTAATCAATTTTTTTATCATTTTGAATTTATGCAGTTGCAAACTCGATGCAACCCTAATCGAGTTACAGAAGTGTTAGAAAAGTTGAATGCACAAAAGAAAGAAATAGTAATTGAGTTGGGGTTTGGTGGCATGTTACATATGCAATGTGGGAAAATGAATAGAGAAATTATAGCATGGATCATTGAAAGATTTGACGCCGAAACTTGTGAATTACATATAAACCACAATAGTATTGTTTTGTCTGAAAAAGATGTGGAAAATATATTGGGTGTAAGGTCTGATGGACTTGTTCCTTGTGCAGATGCTTTGGATGATAAGATCACATCAATTAAGTCCACAATAGGTGATTTATCTATTAATGATATTGAGGAGAAAATTAAAGATGATGCATCCCTTTAGATAAGACTTTCAGGTACATGTTAATTTTGTGGTTTCTTGGGCGATTCATAGCACCCCATTCTGGATACAATGTACCTAGGGATCATTGGTCTGTAGTAGCTAATATCGAAAACTTTAACAATGTTAATTGGGGGAAATTTCTACTGGAAAGGCTATGTGCGGGGTGAGAAATTACAAGACTGGTGGAAAAAAGTATCTATCTGGTTGTGCCCTCATGTTATTGGTAAATATTCATATTTCAACTATGTATTTTTTGTTAATTGAATGTACACATTCTTTCAAATTTATTTAAATTTTTACAATGTGTTATGCAGCTATTTTTTATTGATAATTTAGCATTGGGCTATATCGACGTTGAACTATCAAGTCGTCTCACTCCCCGTGTGAAGACTTGGAAGGACAATCAAATAAAGAAAGTCATCAGTCGCTTCAACAAGATGCCCATTGAGAAGGTCACTGATATATGTTTTAAATTCATTGCTGTATTTGAATTTTTATAGTGCATTATTTAATTTTGCTCTTTTATTATAGGTTGTTTTAAGGAAGTCCTCAATTTCAATCAACAATGAGCCTGCTCATGCTTCAAGATGTGCAACATGTCTCAAAGTATATTATCCAGAATATTTGATATCATAGTTTTTTTATTTTATATATTCATTATAAGTTTATTGTGAAATGTTTTTTTGTAGGGGTCTGCATCACGTCTCTTAGTAGTGGAGAAAGAGCAACGACGATTACGTGAGGATATAGATAGTTTGCGAGCGACTTTTTCCACTATACAAAAGGAGATGGAGTCCTTAATAGATGCAATTACATTGTTAGTCAAACCTAGTAGGGGAGGTGTAGATGAGGATAAGGTGGAGATGGTGCAAGATAGGAATATCCAGCCGAAGAAAACAAAACAGTTTGTTGGAGTTGATACAATAGGCAAAGGATGTGAGGATAAAATAGATCTTATAACAAAGGGGAGGGGACAATCAGGCAAGACAAGATAGGGTTGAGCATGGTGAGAAGGCATCAGATTCATACCGTACGCCTTCCATTGAGAAAAAATTAGCAGCGTTTTTGGATACCATGCACACCGCATTGGGAGCAGACAAGGCATCAAGTAATATAAACTTGGATTTTAAGCGCTATCAGCTCATAGATGAGCCCGATAGTGTGGAATATGACGATTTCAATCTACCCCACGTTGACATGCAACACTTAATAGATCCAGTGGAATCTACACCTCACAAATGTGGGACGATTAATGTTGCTTCTAAGGGGATAAATAGGAAACATTGATGCAGATGTCGTTGACCCGAAACAAAAGATGTAAAGGTAATGTTTATTATCACTTATAGTTTTAAAATGAGTTTGTCTATTTTTATAAATGGAATACTTTTTTATGTTGTAGCTAGGAAGCTATTCATCATGCACAGGGCAATCATCCTAATAGAGTTGAGGTAATTTATAGTTTTTTGGTAATTTTTTTCTTAGTTATTATAATCTTATTAACTTATTAAATGTTTGAAGGGTCTCAATGGAAATATAGTGGACGGCCAACAAAATAATGTCATGGAGATATCATCCACAGCACATGTTGAAAATAAGGTGGCAATGAAGACCAATAGTGGTAGAAAGTCTCCATGTTCAATCATTTGGAAAAGATGATGGAGAAAAGATTGACATAAAGAACAGAGCTTCTAGAAAATCTTCGCTTTCTATGATGACGCCACATCCTATTAACAAGCAGAAGAAAAATATACAGTTGAAGGAAAAAAAACAAAAGGACTTTAGAACAGGAACAGGAGATATCATCCCTCCGGTAATTACATCTAGAAGTTGATTTTTTTTTAACATATGTATTTGTACTTATTTATAGTCAAAATAATTGTTTTACATTTTATACAGTTTATCAAAGCAACCATGAATGGTCGTAAGGTAGATGTCCTTACCAAACTCGACATCCATCAACTACAAGTGCTAGATTACATCTTTGATTTCGAAGAGAAAGATAAGTAAGTTATTTCAATTTGTGTTATGTTAATCTCATATTACAATTTCTCTAGCTAATAATTTGAAATTATGAAACAGTCCTGTTATAGTCCAATTTCAGTTGTGTTCTGCCTATAGAATGGACCTTTGGTGTATGAAGCCCCATGAATGGGTGTCAGTGAGGTGATCCCTAATATCTTAGATTATTTTAAAATCTTACTCTTAATTTAAATATAAAAATTCTGAGTTTTCTTTTTCCAATTATATGTTTAAATTATGGATGCAGGTTATCAATCTGAATGCTGAAATGTTAAGTAGGATGGAACAAGTGGAAAACCCTGCATGGAGGACATGGTTCCTACCAACATTCTTCTCAGTAAGAAACTATTTTACCACATTTTATGCATATGGATATATATATATATATTCATTATGTTATAACCATACAATGTTAAGTAAATGCTCATTCCAATTTTCTAGGCTGTAATTCTTCAAAAGGTGCTGAGGTGTCAAACTATTTAAAACTGTATAGAGGTGAAGATAAATATATGGGTTCATTAAGAACCTGTGAAAAGGTAATATTAAGCTCTATTTGTCTTTTCCAATTATTAAGTAAATCAAAATCTAAATGCGCCATGTCTCTACAGATACTTATACCAATGAATCCATCAAATATGCATTGGTTCTTGCTGGTAATACATGTAAAGCGTGAAAGAGTTTTATTTTATGATACAATAAATAGAAAGGGCTCGGCAATAGTCTACAATTCCATTAAGCAAGTGGTAAGGCATTTTCATGTCAGAGTTTGTAATGTATTTTATTACAAAAAAGATTCAAATATTCATGTTTGTTTTTGCAGTTGGAATTCAGTGATCAAATGTTCAAAGATGAAAGTTTCAAAGAGCCCGATGTGAAGCCATTTCGCACTCCAATGGCATCTTGGAGCATATCTCCAGGGCATAATGTGCCTGATCAATTAGCACGAAACGATAGGTTATTTATCATTTTCAATATGCTTTTCAACATTAAGATAACTATGCGTAGATATATGTGATTTTTAACTTATGGGAGACATTTATTTATTTATTTTTCAAAGTAGTACGTTGTTCGACGTTCCTTACTAACGTTTATTGCATAGTGACAATTGTGGGATATATGTGATAAAGTTCATGCACGCGAAAGGCGAAGATGACAAGATTGCAGGAATGGTAATGTGTATTTAATTTATAAATTAAGAAACCATGTAGAAGCCTTTTCATCTAAACATACAATAATGTGTTTGCTAAACTAGGTTGCTGAAGATATGGATCGGTACAGAAACTTATATGATCTTGTTACATTTGAGGGGAACAAGAATAGAGACATTGTTAAAATATGGCGGCAATCCACTATGAAGAGAAGAAGGGAAAGAGTTTGGGAAGAATTTCAAAAAAATGTTGGAGGAAACAGCACTAGGAATGGCGATGTGTCCTCAAAGGGATTATGTCTCTTGGTGGGCAACATTTTGGTTGCCGTGAGTGCCTTGAGAGCTGTGCATGAAAACTTGAAAAGAAGGTACATAATCCATTTCCAATCTGTTTGACAAATGTATTATTTTCTGATATTGATTTTTTTTTTTGGTCATTTCTTAGTAAATCATGCATGATGCTTGTTTCTGCTGTTACCAACAAGGGTTATTGTGCATTCACTAGCTGAATGATTAGTTTATTACTGTATCCTATTTCTCAGATTTTACTGTACTAGATTTTATTCACCTGCAAAAGTTATAGTCAAATTTTGTAGTTGTCTTTTGGATGGGGAGTACGTAGACTTGAGAGTGCATAAGATACTACGGGAATGATTTGTTCTCTCCTGCAGAATGTAACATCTGAAGTAGAAAGCTGCAGATTTAAAGATGTTTAGGTTTTATGAAAGTAGGGCAGGGATACATTCCTAGATTATAATTTTAATCATCAAAGGTTTGCTGGTTGAAGTACATCGATGTACAAAAAAAAGTAGCATAATGTTTAGTAATTTAATTATTTCTTGAGTAATCCCATTAAGGTAGAACCTTGTGATCAGCATTGATAAATTTTTAAATTTACACATTTATCTCAACTAAAATGACTCAAAATCACACACAATTAGTATGTTTGAACTTGAGAATGTGTTAAAATGAGTAAAAATGCAGATTTGAATATTCTTAGGTTGAAATCCGTCCAATTGTTCAATGAATGCATATTTTTTTTTCAAATTGGAGCTGAGAAATTATTTGAACTTGATCCACAAGACACTGGAAATCGTGTGATACTAAAGAGAAAGTGCAATAAGTCTGGCAGATGATCCATATCATTACGTAAACAATATAATATCAGAAATTGATACCCGTGTAGCATCGGATGCAGCAGAAAACCCTGCACTCTGCCATAGTATAGTAATTAGAAATTGTGTACATTTTCTTCCAAAAAAAATGAACTTTGTGTACATGACAACTCCAGACAAAGGGCCAGGAATTTAAGCATGAAAGAGAGTGTTTTTAGGATATCTGCTTATAGTGAGGACTTGGTTTCAGTTGATATCTTTTAGCAATGACGGTTTTGTTGCCACCAATATCATCAGGACTCTCAACAGTTCCTATACCATTCTTTATGATGAAAGATGATATACACAAGTAAGGGCAATAACTTGGTCTGATCTTCTGCAGAGTACTTAATACATGGAATTCATGCATTATTTTTCTTAAGAGGATTTGTATGCATTTTCCACATTCTTTACAGAAGAACTCAATTAAGAATAACCACAACGAAGAAGCTGTATATCCTATATAGAAAAACTCAAATGCATTTCTTTTTCTTGCTATATGCTTGCCACATTAATTTTATTTAGCTTATATGATATGTCAACTTTGCAGGTGGGAGGAAGCAACCCATAACTTATTTGATATGTCAACTTTGCTATATACAGTTGGATCAATGTAAATAATGCAATTCATGTCTTCCAAGCAAAGGATACTTCACATGTGAGAAACTCGGAGATTTAGGCCATGCATGATCAACAAAGGAGAAAGATGGAAGAAAAACGTATATAGTCGATGCGTACGATGTGTTATACCGATGTACATGAAGTGTGACAAAGTAGATTAAAGTTAGGCAAAGGGATTTTGTTGGAGTTTTTTTCACTAAAGTTTTCACTCTTTATTTATTTTCTTTCTGTTTTGGGGATGTAGGGAAAGTTTTACCCATCCCAATCCTTCTAATTCATTTGTTTAAGCTTCAAGCTAGATCCTGACCTGTTTTTTGCTCATGTATCAAGTTTTGGCAGCATTGTTAAGATTATCAACTTAGCTTTAGAGGTTTCAATGCCGTGCTGCAATACTGCTTTTTTGGTTGCAAAGGAACATGTAAAAAGTTCTCTAAAGTGAGATATCTAACTTCTACAAGGATGCAAAGATCACCTGTGCTTTATTATATTGTAAGCCAAAACACATGCTCTTCTCAATTTCATGTTGATACAGATGGTTGTTTCTTAGTGAAATTTTGAATGCTCCTCACGAATCTATAGGCAACAGCTTTCGTTGTATAATATTAGGCTGAACCAATTATAATTTCACTTTATATGTAGAAAATGCATCAATCGTTGTTTCTCGTACATAGATACCCGCCCCGCCAAACACACATTTTCTATAGAGAAAATTACATAACAGAGAATAAACATTTGGATATAATTCAAATATTAGATGACACTATTTAATGGAGTTAAAATAGGAGATGGTGTAACAAGAAAATGGCCATATGTCTATACACCAACTCCATTTTGGTAATGTGGCACATTAATTGTTCTCTAAAACTATTACTGAGCAAACCAACCAAACACATTCATAAGAATGATTATAATTGCTATAGTAAGATGAAAAAAGAAAAAAAAAATAAATTGTAAGATGTTCACCAATGCACTATAAACAATTCGCACCATATGGAAGGTACCTCTACTGCAAGTTGCACGTCTTTTAGGAATACGACACGGTGTCATCCTGCACGTACCATTAAATAGCAATGTCAATATGAATTATACAGTTTAAATAATGAATTTATAAATATTGCCCAAACATTAAGAATTATGATGATAACCTGAGATTCATATAAGGATATATTTTGGGCATAAACTGAACTAGATTGTTCATTGTTTTGCAAATCTTCACCAAATTTTGGAGGATCACCTTCTGCACCAGTTTGGTTCATCATGAAGTCTTCACTTGGCATGCTATTGTCGGCTTTATTTTCATCAATGGTCGGAAGACTTTTTGGACATCTAACCGATTATGACCTTCTTTATTACATCTACTACAACGCTGAGGTCTTCTTGATTTCTTATTGTCGTGGCTACTTTTACCTTTATGTCGCACAACTAATGGGTCAGCCACATGACTTCCATGCTTGTCGGTGCAAATAGAGGTACATCTTCTTGCAGCATATTTTTCCTAATCTTTACTGTTAAGTTTGCAATGTCCTCCATGAGTTCATCGTACGCTTGCTTTGATTTACAACCCCATTCGCACATGATGCGACTCGCTGAAACAAGTGCACCATACCGAACTTTCTCATGTATTTGTTGCACTCTAGCATTACTCAACATTTCACCCTGGTCGTATAAGATCTTTGCTTGCTTAGTCCATCTAGGAGATATCAGATTTTGGGGGATTGTTGACATGAATTCCACCTTTGCCACATGAAATGCATGAGAACAGGGGAACCCTACGGTCTCAAAGTACAAGCAAGAACATGTAATTGATTTATCTAATTGATTGAAGGAAACGGTCATCAACTTTGCAGGTGAGTCATATGGACATACGGTGTAATTTGTAATGTCGGATTGGGATTGAGCATTTGTTACGATCAATACAGCCTCTTCCACAATTTGAGTTCTTACTCGTTTGAATGACTCCTTGTGTAAATGCGTGCGGCGTGCTGCTCAAAGCTTCGTAGCATGCTTTGAAGAACTGGACTAGTGTGCAAACTATCATAGTCAGCCATCAACTCTGTATGTCTGAGGCTTGACATTGCACGTTCGAAGTGTTGGAGTAACTCATATAGTTTGTATCGTCGATCTACAGCTGCAGAACCTTTTATGTAGGCATTCATTCCTTCGCATCGTTGTGTGCTACGAAGCTCGGCCCAAAAGAAACCACGAAGATATGCATTCGCCCACATGTGTCTCTTTTTATAAATCTCGTTTGCCCACTGGTTATTGATAAGGTTGAAGCGATCAACTATTTCACCCCATGTATCCTCAAAATCATGAATTGCCTCAATGTCAAACATACATCTTTTGAATTCTTTCAAGAAGTCCTTATCATGGACATGTGCTGTTGCATTTCTTTCAAGATGCCATGAACATAGACGATGTCGGGCATTTGGAAAAACTGTGTTAATTGCGATATGCATTGACTTGTCTCCATCTGTTACAATAGATGTAGGCTCTTTATTTTGCATGGCACGCATGAAGACTTGTAACAGCCAAGTGTAGCTTTCAACCGTTTCATCATCAATAACAGCACATCCAAATACACACGTCTTATGATGGTTGTTCACGCCTACTATTACCACTAGTGGCATCAAGTATGCATTTGATTTGTAAGTAGAGTCAAAGGCAATTACATCTCCAAAACAAGCAAAATCAATTTGGCTTCTTGAATCACACCAGAACAATCGACTGAGCCTTCCTTCTTTCAAATCGTAATCATAAATGAAGCCGGGGTCTGAATCTTTAATAGCAGAAAGATAGCCAATCGCAGCATTTGCATCGCCGTTTGCAATGTCAATTTGCTTTTGTTTTCTATATAGGTGTATAAATCTTTCTTAGTGAATCCCACTTTCTCAAAACCGCCGCTTGTTGAACTAGATGTTCCATTATCTGGCAAGGTCTAAATGCACATGATAGCATTGATTTAATTTGAACATCATCAGCGTCTGTCACTTCTCTGTTTGTATGTAGAAAACACGCATGCTTCTCTTCAACAAGTTGGTGATTGTGTTCAGCAACTACTTTTGTGACTTGCCAGCAATTGTCTTTTTTAGCAAGATTTATTCTAAAACATGCTAAACAACCGTTCTTGTGATTGACCTAGGTTCTCTAATGCGATCATCTCTTTTAACGTGTTTTTCTCTTCGATAACCTTCCTTGGCACACCCAAGATCGCATGACAATTTTCTTATTTTTGTCACGTCTAATGTCGTTCCTACGAATACTAAAACCAAACATTGTAGCATACTCCTTATAGAATGTCTCAGCGTCACTATCTGATAAAAATTTCTTGTTAATCAAAGACCGAATAGAATGCAATCCCTCGAAGTTGTTTAAATCACTCAAGTTGACCATGTTGTTGTCGTGACGTTCCCCATCCATCTAAATATAAAATTTTAAAAATACAATTAAGGTGCATGTTATTGCATAGCAATCTATGTACATCAACACACACAAATGTGTTTAATAAGATAATTATTCAAGTGTTAGGATTGAGTGAGATAAAGCAATAAAATTTTACTAACCTTATAATGATCCAACAGTCTTGCAATTAAAAAAGGACTGATAAATTATCCACACTCTTTACTTAAAAGTCTGTTCATTAATAAAGATGAGATTGGTTAGTGTTTTTATCTTCAATGATGCAAATATAAGCATGCATATCAAACTTACTAGGGGATTGCTGCACTTGAAGAAAATTAGAGCTTTTCTTTGGTTTAGAATGGCCTTGAACAAATAGATAAGTCGATATTAACAAATCTTACTGGAAATGTTGGATTAGGGAATTATGATTTTATGTGATTTAGTCTTGGAGAAACAGATAAGCTAGACAAGATTTATATTATACAACACATCGTACTTTATTGCCACATAGGATATATATTTAGAATGTAATATTAATATATAGATTTTTATATGGGGTCTTATTCATAAATTTGTAATATGTATGTTAAGGTGATAGATGAAATTTCTTAATTTTATTCATGTTGTACAATATAGTATTTTTTATATGATAGTAATGTAAAAACTCTATATACATATGATTTTTATAAAACATATAAATGATATATATATCTTTCATGAATGAAATTTGTATTGTGTATATATATAATTTGTTAAATACATATTTATATATGTTATATGTGGTATATTTGTTTGTGTGTATTGCATATTTTATTTATGAGCATAAAATAACAAATCATATGTTTATATGTTAAGGTATTATATGAACTTGTGTTTGTTTGATATTTTATTTTAAAAACCAAAAAACATACCATATGAATATATATATATATATATATCTTACATGTTATATGAGAAATGAAATTTTAATGTTAAGTAATATTTAATTACTCGTATTATGTTATGATATTACTTAATTTGTATGTTGTAACAACATGGAAAATTTATACATGCTCTATTGTGTTATATAAGATATATATGTATTCATGTTTTACACATCGGGTATTATATAAAATTCAAATATTATATGTTACTATAAGATCATTATTTAGGTGTTAGGATTGAGTAAGATAAAGCAACAAAATTTCATTGACCTTATAACGATCCAACATTCTTGCAATTAAAAAGAACTTATAAATTCTCCACACTCTTTACTTTAAAAGTATGTTGATTAATAAAGATGAGATTGGTTGGTGTTTTTGTCTTGAATGATGCAAAATGGGCATGCATATCAAACTTACCAGGGGATTGCTGTACTTAAAGAAAATTAGAGTTTTCTTTAGTTTTGAATGGCCTTCAAGAAATAGATAAGCCCATATTAACAAATCCTACTCGAAATCTTGGATTAGGGAGTTATGATTTTATGTGATTTAGTTTTGGAGAAACAGATAAGCTAGACAAGATTAACAAATCTTAAAGATAATCTTGAATGTAATTTGAATATAAAGATTTATATTATACAGCATGTTGTACTTCATTGCCACATAGGATATATGTTTAGAATGTAATATTAATATATAGATTTTTTATATGGGTTCTTATTCATAAATTTGTAATATGTATGTTAAGGTGATAAATGAATTTTTTTAATTTTCTTTAATGTTGTATAATATATGTATTTTTTATACGTGATAGTAATGTAAAAACTCTGTATACATATAAAATTTTATAAAACACATATACGATATATATATATATATATATCTTTCATGAATGAAATTTGTATTGTGTATATATATATATTATTTTTTTTAAATACATATTTGTATATGTTATATATGGTATATTTGTTTGTTTGTAATGCATATTTTATTTATGAGCAGAAAATAACAATTCATATGTTTATATATGAATTCCCCTAGCATGGTAAAATGACCCTTAGCGTGATAAATCCCTTTAGTGTGGTAGAAATAACCCTTTGAGCGATGAATTCCTCCTCAGTGCGGTAACATAGCCGCTAGAATGAGGAATTCCCCTAGTGTGGTAAAATAGCCCATAAAATGAGGAATTTCTTTCCAATGTGGTAAAATGGCCCTCGGATTGAGGAATTTCCCTCTAGTATGGTAAAATATCCCACAGAACGAGGAATTTTCCCTAGTGTGGTAGAATGTCTCTTAAAATGAGGAATTTCCCCTTAGTATGGTAAAACGACCCTTATAATGAGGAATTTCCCTCTAGTGTGGTAAAATATCCCACAGAACGAGGAATTTTCCCCTAGTGTGGTAGAATGTCTCTTAAAATGAGGAATTTCCCCTAGTATGGTAAAACAACCCTTATAATGAGGAATTTCCCTCTAGTGTGGTAAAATATCCCACAGAACGAGGAATTTTCCCCTAGTGTGGTAGAATGTCTCTTAAAATGAGGAATTTCCACCTAGTATGGTAAAACGACCCTTATAATGAGGAATTTCCCTCTAGTGTGGTAAGAAGGCCAGCATAACGAGGAATTCCCCTTAATGTGGTAAAATGGCCCTCAGAATGAGATTTTCCCCCTATAGTGGTAAAATAACTTTACAAAAAAAAAAAAATTGTCCCTACTATGGTAAAATCACCCCTAAAACGAGGAATTTTGCCCTAAGTGTGGTAAAATGGCTCTTACAACGATGAACTTTCCCATACTGTAGGATATGTATGATTTATGTCATTTAGTCTTGGAGAAACAGATAAGCTAGACAAGATTTATATTATACAACACATTGTGCTTTATTGCCACATAGGATATATAAGATGCATAATATGTATTCATGTTTTTATACATCCAAGTATTACATAAAGTTAATTTATATATGTTCCCATATGTTATGTAAGATGCATATATAATTTATATGTTATACTAATATGTAAAATTTTTGATACATAAATTTGTAAGTATATATTTTATTTGATGTAGATAAAGTTGTGTTTGTATATCATACATTTGATTAGATAAGATAAAAAACAAATCATATGATATATATATATTATGTTATATGTTATTATTATGTATGTGTATATTTAGAATGTTATAGTAATGTATCAAATATGTATTTGATTAATCATTATATAAAAAATTAATTTTTATATGTTCCAATATGTTATGTAAGATGCATATAATTTACATTTTATACTAATATGAAAAATTTTGATACATATAATTTGTAAGTAATATATATTTTATATGCTGTGTATATCATATATTTCATTATATAAGATAAAAAAAACAAATCATATGTATATATATCTTATATGTTATATATTATGTATGTATGTTTCAATTGTTATACTAGTATATCAAATATGTATAAGCTTAATTTAAGCATTATATGAAAATTTCTAAATTTTTTATATGTTGTATAGGATATTTGTTATATGTTATAGTGATAGATTAAAATGTTTTTCTTTTACATGGACTATTTTACCACACTAGAGGGAAATTCCTCATTCTATGGGTCATTTTACTATAGTAAGGGGGAATTCCTCGTTCTGGATGCCATTTTGCCATAGTAGGGACAAATTCCTCATTCTATGGGTCGTTTTACCGCGCTAGAAAGGAATTCCTTGTTCTAGAGATCATTTTATTACACTAGGGTAAATTTCTAGTTCCATGGGCTATTTTACTATAATAGGGGAAATTGTTCATTTTAGGATTCATTTTACCACACTATGGGGAAATTCCTTTTTTTATGGGCCATTTTACCACATTAGGGGGGTAATTCCTCATTTTAGTGTTCCAATGGCCATTTTACCACACTAGGTAGGAATTCGTCGCTCCAAAGGCCATTTTGTCATACTAGGAGGAAAATCCTCATTTTAGGAGTCATTTTACCATACTAGGGGGAAATTCCTCATTTTATGGGCCATTTTACTATTCTAGGGAAGAATTCCTCGTTTCGGAGGCCATGTTACCACCTAGGGGGAAATTCCTCGTTTTAGGAGTCATTTTACCATATTAAGGGGAAATTCCTCATTCTATGGACCATTTTACTATACTATGGAAGAATTCCTCGTTCTGGAGGCCATGTTACCACACTAAGGGGAAATTCCTCATTCCATGGGTCATTTTACCACACTGAGGGGAATTCCTCATTATGAAGGCCATTTTACTATACTAGGGGGAAATTCTAGTTCTAGGGCTATTTTATAATTCTATGGGGAAATTCCTTGTTCTGGGAACTATTTTACTACACTAGAGGGAAATTTCTCATTTTATGGGCCTTTTTAACAAATTAGGGGGGTAATTCCTTATTTTAGCGTTTCAAGTGCCAGTATACTAGGTGGGAATTCCTTGTTCTAAAGGTCATTTTACCACATTAAGAGGAAATTTCTCATTTTATGAGCTATTTTACTATACTAGAGGGAAATTCCTCACTCTATGTGTCATTTTAACATACTAGGGAGGAATTCGTCATACTAGAGGCCGTTTTACGTCACTAAGGGGAGTTCATCTTTCCAATGGCTATTTTACCATACTAGTGGAGAATTCCTCATTCCAAGGGTCATTTTACTACACCAGGATAGAATTTCTCGTTCTCGAGTCCATTTTACCAAACTAGGGGGAATTCCTCGTTTAGAGGGTCATTCTACCACACTAAAGGGAAATTCCTCATTATAGGAGCCATTTTACCACACTAAGGGGGAATTCCTCATTCCAAGGGTTAATTTACCACATTAGAAGGAAATTTCTCATTCCAGGACCCATTTTACCATATAAAAGGGAAATTCCTCATTATAGAGGTCATTTTACCACACTAAGAGGGAATTCATCGCTCCAAGGGCTATTTACCACATTTGGAGGAAATTCATCATTTTAAGAGCCATTTACCACAGTTGGAGGAAAATTCTCTTTCTATGGGCCATATTACCATACTTTGAGGGATTTCTTCGTACCAATGGCCATTTTACAGCACTAAGGTGGATTTCCTTGTGCAATGCTCATTTTACCTTTACATGGCTCAAGTCCTCCTTAAAAGCTCATTCTACCACATAGTTACTATTTTCACTATAATAGGATTGAATCCTTACCATATTTCTCATTCACTATACATGTATCATATTCATCATTACATATCTCAGTGACTCGTTCTAAGACTCATTTGACCACATAAGCACTGCTAACAACATAAACGGACTTGATTATTTGTTGTAAGGCTCATTTCACCATGACATGGTTAAATTGATTGTTACAAGCTTATAACCATAATTGTGCAAAATTCCTTATTGTAAGGATTATTTCACAAAGCAGGGTAATACTCCTTGCTGCAAGGCTCGTTTTACAATAACTCACAATTTTCACCATAACCTAAATTAATTGGTTGTTTAGACACTCACATACGTAATTCGTTTACTTAAATATGTAAGTAAATGAAAGTTTTCTAAACATTTATATGTCTTGACAAAATTATGCACTTTAATGAGCTAGTCAATTAAGCTAAAGTGCCTATTCATATTTGCCTTGTTCACATGTGATAATAATTCTACACTCTAGTTGAATATGCTAATTGATTTATTCTTTTACGAGTGTTACAAAATCATGCAATTTAACTCAATGTTGATAATTTATATTGTTTAATATTTTTTTGGGGTAAACTGTTAAACATGTAATTAAATGTATGTTAGAAAAAATATTATTCAATGTAGGTCGTTAAAGTGTCTAATTCATCACTGTTTTAACCTTTGATTCTAATTGTACACTTAATAACTTAAAATAAAAGCATTATACTTTTTTGGCTTGTTTTTTTGTTTTATTGATATTTAATGACAATTAATTTGATTTTTGTACACAATTTAAATACTTATATAATTAATTTTAAACTGAATATTTTGCTTAGACATGCTAATGATTTATCATTTCCAAAACTCTTCATAAATATATAATATATCATGGTTTTTCTACAACTTTGTTTTATTAACCTTTGATGATGATTATACACTTCAATGACATATAAGCTAATTACTTTTTTTTCCCACAAGTCTTAAAAAATTATAATAATTATTTACAATTGTACATTTTATTTAGAAATGTTAATCATTTTATTTTTCCACGTGTCTTCAAACGTTACATAGTTTATACTTGAATATATTATTAGCTATTATTATTTTAACATAAAACATATTATATTTGGCAATTAAAATTTTCTCTCTAGATTCATTATTTAATATTTAATGATATTAGTACACTTGATTAGTTAGAAAAAAAATTCCTACAACATTGTGTCACATTCGCCTTTATTTTGTTGGTATATGATGATAATAATGCAGTTGAGAGACATATTTTAATTGATTTTATTTTTTCACAAGTTTTAAATAATTATATAATTTAATTTAAAATCGATATTTTAATTAGATATATGAACAGTTTATCTTTCTCAAAGCCTTCATAAACACAAAATATATGGTATTTTTTCCTTCAAATATTTTATATAATAATGGTTAACTTTTTAATTGAAATTTACAGTACAAAAGGAATCTTTATTGATTAATTAATTTTTTTTCCTTTCATGTTTTCTACGAACGTAGAATTGAAACGATGTTGTTTTTTTGCCCTTTTTATGTTTTACACATTGACAACTTTTCTCATTCCTGTATGACAATTGCTTCCTCCCCTCCTCTGCGTTAGACTTAGTCACCGCACGTTTACAACGGCTGTAGCCGGTAATTGTTTGACGGGATCGGTCCCGTCGATAATAGTGACGGGAGTAGAAAAACCTTAGTAGTATTCAAACCCGACCCTAATACTCTATAGAGTTTTATACCTATGTCTAAACCCGATCATATTATCTTATAGGGTTTTTATTTAGTTGAATGGGTCGGAAACTCATTAATAACCAACTCAATTGCATTCCTAGTCTTAAGATGCTTTGGCATACCTTCGTGGGAGTTTATTTATTTATTTATTTTTCTAAAGACAAATGGACAATCATAATATGAGATGTCAATTCTAAACCATTGAAGGATAAATAACTGAAATCAATAGAAAATCTTGCAGAAGCCAATGAAAGTAGCACTGAAAATGACCCTATGGATTGCCTTGCACGGTCAGCGCAACCAATCAAATCAAACAGGCAACATTTTCCTTGGCTCTTTTGGCAAAACTGCAAGTGCGGTACGTAACCAGTTCCAAAGCCCAATAATCATCTCATTCCTCCCTCTCTCTCTCCCCCGTACATCAATTATCTTATTCTCCACCTACCAAGTTTTTTAACCGTGATTCTTGGAATCTCCAGCATAAGAACTTTTATAGCAATTTTAAGTATTAACGAATAGAAACACCTTTCATGATGCAAAGTAGCACACTAAAACCAACGTTATGTCGTCACTACCACTTGCTACTAGGTGTTTTCCCTTAAATTCTAGATATTCATCATTCGTTTGCCTAACAAGAACGTTTCATCACTTGGGTCATTGAGATTCATCTTCATCATCATCATCATTTGTCACTGTCTCCTAAACATGGAGACACTCCATGTTCATTGCTACAAGACCTGTTCTTAAAGATGGAAAATTAAGTGTTAATGGCAAAGATGTGCTTCTGGATGTGCCTAACAACGTCGTTGTTGCTCCATTGACGAAATTTTCTGTTTTTGTTGGTGTTTTTCCGAAAATGCCTCTTCAAGACATGTCTTTAAGCTAGGACTCATAAGGTAACCCTCCTTTTTTTTTTCATGTGCTAATGTTGTTCAAATCAATTTGTTCTTGTGAATATTAGGAACTATGATATTATTGTTAGTATGTTTAATGTGCGGTTACTGGTGTTAGTCGTGGAATGGTGGAGCAGTTCAGCTTGAGTTACAATTCCAAAGTAAATTACATTGACAAAGATACTATGTCTAGTCTAGAGCAGTTCTGCTTATGTGAGCTTGTTAGTTCCATCCAAGGTTGTTCCTGAATGAATAAGGATATCGTTATATACACCAATGTTGTCAGATCCAATCCGGGGTTGACTTGGGCATGCTAAGGTTCAAGGTGAAAATGTATAGCTGTGTTGAGTCAGGGATTGAACCAAGGTTAAAGCAAACTGTTCAAAGGGCGGGTTGAGCCAGTAGGGTCAATCCAGGTCTAACATCTTCGATATACACTGTTGGTAAATTTTTTTTTAATAGGAAATGGAGCAAAATAAAGGAAATTGAAAGGAAAAGGAGGGAAGGAAGGAAATGAATGGTCCCTTTTCTTTGTTTGTATAATACAAATGCTGAGGGCAAGAAGAAAGGTTGGATAGCTAATTTTCCAAAACTGTTTTTCACTTTCAAATTCTTATTTTGTATTTTATTAATTTAAATCACTTTCAACCAGTAGCCCCATTCCATTAACCTTAATTTGTGGAAAGATTTTGGCTTTAAAAGGGGAAATCTTTCCATAATTTCTGCTTCGATTCATTTCCCTTTTCCTGTATATCTTACCAAACATTGCATTTCTCCTACTTCCTTCCTCTTGACCTCTAACCAGCTAAAGTAGTAGGGTGAAATTTCTGTTCCAAAATGGTGTTACCACCTCAGTTTCCACCAATCACAAGCTATTACTATCTTGGCCTCCCTGGCCTCTTCATTCCATTTGATTGGCAAGATATGGACAAAATAACATTTATGAACAGAGATTTATTGTATATATCATTAAACTTATCAGAAGTACAGCAGCAGAGAAGTTGTGGATCCTACCATCTCCTTTTGATGCGAGTGCAGATTGTATTTAGAAGTTGGATGGTCATTTATTTTACGAAATTTATCATGGGATGCCAATGTGATCTACTTCCTATTTCATAGTAAGGTCAATTCATGCCATCTCTAGGATTGGTTTGACAGAGTTTTCTGTTGTTGTTTTAGTTAGTGTAGCAGGTTGAGGGTGGCCTTTCTCGCTAGACATGGTCTTTGAGTTCATTATTGGCATGTTTCCACTCATGTGCTGCTGTTCAAAAGCCCTGGCATTACACACACACACCATTTACTTAGTCACAAAAGATAATCCTGTCACAAACTTGCTCAATCAGTTGGCAATGCCGGGGAAAAAGGCCTGGTGGTTGAGAATTTTTAGCAATCAGGGAATTCTAGGCTAAGCATACCTAGCCACTTCACTTGTCAAAAACAGAATTAGTTGAATGGTATTAAGCTATTGGATGAGGAAATTTGGACTTCGGAAGACCTGGTCAAACAGAACTACATCCGGCAAGTTCTTCTTTTATCTTGAACATACAAAAAGCTTTGACAATAAAATAGCATTACAAATAATTAGTTCTCTCTTGTAAAGACCTCAATTGGGAGTTTCTTATTAGTGAAAAAGGAAGAGACTCTATGGGTAGTCTATCACAAGAGCTGAAGCCCTTTGGTGTTCATTGAAAGCCTAAGCCAGTCAACAAAAGGTCTATTTTAGCCTATGCTCTTCGCCCTCGGGGTTCTTTGAAGTTTGATGTGCATTGGCCTCAGTTTAGTGACTTCTTGGCAGGGTATAGGAAATGATGTCAGGAAAATTATTACATCTATGTGCATTGTCATTGTGGAAAACTGGAGTCATACTTGATACGAGAAACATGGTATGTATTGGATAGCTTAACAATATTGGAGCAAATGGAAACTGCATATATTTTTAGATGGGTCCACTTATCCAAAATGTTTGTGTCTAGTGCACCTACTTTACTGCACCAATAATCTGTTTATCCTAATCATGTATCATCTCAAATCGGTTGGCCCAGGAAATGTTAAATACTGTGGCATATTTTAAGTCAAATGGCTGGTGCAAGAGTGGTACAGCAAGACTGGAGGATGTAAAATCCAAAATGAAATCAAAATGGAGATGCACCAAGCCATTGGGTCCACTTACGAGCCATTCCATTTCATTTTACGTTATTTTGGGTCATGGTGTCCTAGGATATTTTGAAGCCTATATATTGTTTGATATACCAAGAAAATTAAGCAGCCTCTATATAGCTTTGTAGTGGGGATTTACATACAAGATGAAGTACCTAAATACACCTATGTTATAGTGAATTCTGCTACCCTGCTCCCTGTGTTTTCCACATAAATGATCATGTTGTTTTCTCTCTTTTCCCTGATCTTTTTATTTCAATGTTGGTTTGTTGCATTGTGTTCTTGTGATCTATCATTTTCTGCATTCAACAGAAAACTAGAGGTCCACTGTAACTCTTTAGAGCACTGAATACTAATGTGGATATTTTCTTTTTGGTGGTGATCATTTTCAGGGATATAAGATTATTGTGCCTATTTAGGTTCAAAGTATGGTGGATGATTCCACGAGTCGGTGTTTCAGGAAGTGATGTTCCTGTGGAAACACAGATGTTGCTTATGGAGGTAAGAGAAGGATCAAATCCTTCTGACGAACCTAGTTACATTCTATTCCTGCCTGTGTTAGAGGGTGAATTCCGGAGCAGTTTGCAGGGAAACTCATCTGATGAATTTGAGCTTTGCATTGAAAGCGGTAACATTTTTAAATTTCTACTACCTTTCATCTCATCATTGTTAAGTTTAGCAGTATAGTTGCGTTTAGTATTCGATGATGTAATAGCCTGGTATATAAACAGTCTTAATCACTTTGTAAGAATAAGAATGGTACAGAGAGACAGACTACTATATATTAACTTTCTTAAATTACATTGTAACTCCTATTTATAGAAGACGAACAAGTACTATGCATGGGATGTGATCAAGGAAGATAGATTTGATCCTTCAATGATACTAGTCTACATACAAGGAAAGATATAGTGGATACAAACATATAGCAGATGTTCTAGACCTTGGAATCTAAACACAAGAGTTGACAGGACCCTAATGAATTTTGCTTTGCCAGAATCATTTTTAGCTTGGAGAGACAAACTGAAGGCCTATTCAGGTTTATCCCTGCTGTAGATTTCATAAGATTGTTAGATGGGGATGATTACTTCTCATATGTAAATCACACGTCCTTGTGATTTCCATAACATCCTACTCTAATAATTTGGACTTACATGATTTTTAGGTGACCCCAGTATAGTTACTGCAGAGTCTCGAAAAGCTATTTTTGTCAATTATGGGGACAATCCATTTGATCTGCTGAAGGATTCTATGAAGTAGGTCAGCTCTCTGAGAAAAACTTTTTAGTTTCATTGAAGCTCTTGAGATTACATAGCCTTTGTAATTTAAAAAGTTCTCATGATGAGTCTAGAAGATGCTTTATGGCAATTGAATGAAACCTTAATTAATTGCAAGACAACAGTTTAGGATTGCATCTGTGCTTTTGGCATTGATTATGAGGTGCTTCACTTTTCAATTCCGCTACAGGACTGTGCAAAATGAGCTCGGAACTTTTGCTCTTCGAGAAACCAAACAAGTTAGTCAATACACAACCTTTGTCAAATCATTAAACGGTTAAATGTGTGATAAGAATAAATATTGAAAAGATGTACATAGTGTATCTGGTGAATTATAAATGAAGTTCAACTCATGGTTCCATGATGCAGATGCCTGGAATTTTAGATTGTTTTGGTTGGTGCACTTGGGATGCTTTCTACCAAGACGTTAATCCCAAGGGGATCATAGATGGGCTTAAGAGGTTTCTACTTCTCCATATGTTATTTTCCCGTCTTTATTCTTAAAGCTAGTTATTCAACCAGATGTTGTAGTTACTAAATAAGTGTTCTTAGGCAAAGCTATCTTCTTGCAGCTTATCAAAGGAGGCACTCCGGCAAGGTTTCTGATTATTGATGATGGCTGGCAAGATACAAGCAATGAATTTCAAAAACCAGGAGAGCCATACATTGAGGGATCGCAGTATGTGACTTGATTTACTCAATATGACGGGTTAAGTCAAAATAGGAAACCACAAGATATTTAATAGCTTAAACTTCTTAGATCAACTAATTTTGAATCCAAAATTTTTCATGGTATCAAAGCAGGAGGTTTTGTATTTAAACCCCTACTCACTTATATTACTTTTTTTTTTTTTTAACTAAGTGGCATACTTGATCTTTTAAATGACCTCTAAATTGCAGGTTTGGTGGCAGATTAAACAGCCTCATAGAAAACAAGAAATTCAGGAATGAAGAAAATGAAGAGTCAAGTGCTGGCCCTAGGGATCTGAAGGAATTCGTTTCAGATATTAAGCAATCTTTTGGACTAAAGTATAAATTACTTTGCCTCTCGTTATGTCTTGTTTCTTACCTTAGTAATTGCTTTTAATGATGTTGCTTTCTCTCTTAAAATGATTTTCAGATATGTCTATGTTTGGCATGCATTGTTAGGATACTGGGGAGGCCTTGTTCCTGGTGCTGAAGGCACAAAAAAGTACAATCCAGTAATGAGTTTTCCAGACCAATCCCCAGGAAATTTGGCAAATATGAGGGATCTTGCAATGGATGCCATGGAGCAATATGGAATAGGCACAATAGATACTTCTACAGCATCTCAGTTCTATCATGATCTACATGGCTATTTGGTTTCACAGGGTGTGGATGGGGTGAAGGTTGATGTGCAGAATATATTGGAGACTATAGCAACCAATCTGGGCGGTCGAGTCGTCCTAACTAGAAAGTTCCAGGAAGCTCTTGAGAAGTCAATAGCTGCCAATTTCCATGACAACAGCATAATATGCTGTATGGGCATGAGCACAGATTCCCTTTACCAGTATATAACTATTTCACTGCAGTCTCTGGTTAAATTTTCTCTTTTGAAAGATTAGCTTGAGAAATAATTAATTTCCTGGATAACCTATATGGATAACCAGGAGAACTTTGTCACATGAGGTTTTGCCTTTGTTATAACTTTCAGTTCTGAACATGCTCCTTGATGTATCGCAGTTGCAAGCAAAGTGCTATCACTAGAGCTTCTGATGATTACTATCCAAAGAATCCAACTACACAGACTCTTCACATAGCTGCAGTTGCCTATAATAGCCTATTGATCGGAGAAGTTGTTGTTCCAGATTGGGATATGTTTTATGTATGGCATCTTGTCATTCTTTGATGACATTCTACTGATACTTTTTATATAATCCTCACAAGTTTGCTAAGAGTGCAAACCATTTTCAGAGCCTCCACGATGCAGCTGAGTTTCATGCTATTGCCAGAGCAGTTGGAGGTTGTCCAGTATATGTAAGGTAAATTTGAACATGCCTTTGACAAATGCTTTATTTTCCTGTTGCAAGTGAACTTGGATGAATCCTTGCCACTGCTCTATTTCAAAACCGTTACCTTGTCCATAATTATATCAATTGAAAGAGATTTATAATGTGGGGCATACTACATAACTTCTTATCACAAGCTAAGACTGCATTAGGTTAAACACCAAACACCTTCCTTCCATTCAAGCTGGGTTTGCTAGCCGTCTGCTACCTAATAACTGTAAAAGTACACTACAAGGTTAACAGGGTAATAATCTTACTTCAACTTTGGAAAGTTTCATGTGTTCAGCCCAATTGAATCAATGTTCCCATTATGTCACAGTCTTGTTCCTGTCATGATGAGCATGTCGAGGTTTATTCATTTGGTCATCTATTCTGATATTAAATTTCTCCTATATTAATGCTTTCTCATGGCTTCATAACTTCTATTTGCCATATAACATTGCCTTTTTCAAACTGATTGCAGTGACAAACCAGGACACCATGATTTTGAGATACTTAAAAGACTAGTTCTTTGTGATGGTTCAATATTAAGAGCTAAGTATCCTGGAAGGCCATCACGAGATAGCCTTTTCGTTGACCCAGTTATAGATGGTAAAAGGTACGTAAAAACGTCATTGATGATGTATTGGATTTTGATTCACTTGTGACTACCTTGCAAGCATCTCTTTTACATATTCATTATCCTTGGCCTTGTTAGTCTTCTGAAGATATGGAATCTGAACAAACATACTGGAGTTGTTGGTGTATTCAATTGCCAGGGAGCGGGGACCTGGCCTTGCATGGATAAAATGATTGAACAAGATGCTTGCTCTGAGCTCTCTACACAATTATCTCCATATGACATAGAGTATTTTGAAGAGGTCACTGGAAATTCCTGGACCGGAGATTGTGCTGTATATTCCTTCAAGAAAGGTAACTTTGCAACATCAAATTATAGCATAGTTGGTAAAGATGGCATTAGAAAATTGCTAGTACACAAATATGGTGATCACCCAAGAAGAATCAGTTAAATGAAGTCCTGGTCTATTACCGAATGGATTTAGCCCTTTGACCAACGGAAAAGCTGGGCTTGTTAAAACCTATATGGTTATGTATTCAATGGTTAACAGAAATAACTATAACTTTCAGGTTCTCTCAGCCGACTGTCAAAAGGAAAGTCATTAGAGGTCTCCTTGAAGGTCCTGCAGTCTGATGTCTTCACCTTTTCACCAATAAAGGTCAGCAAAAACAAAGTTTTCATTGCTTTTCATATAGCTTCTCATCAGTTTTTCATTATAAAAGCTTGCCGGTAATTTACCAGGATTCCCATGAGAAGGTTCAGTTTGCTCCTATTGGACTGATCAACATGTACAATTCGGGTGGGGCTGTTGATGTGGTAAACTTAATTTCAAGTAATATAATATGCATTAAAGGAATAGGGGAAGGTATTTTTGGAGCATATTCAAGTTTGAGACCTCAGTCATGCACTTTAAATTCAGAAGACAACAAGTTTGAGTTTAAGGAGGAGGATAATTTTTTGACAATGACCATTCCTGCAAGATCCAGTTCATGGAACATTGTCATTTATTATTGAGGCATTGCTGCAAATCCTTTGGGGGAACAAACTAAAATAGGGACAGTGTACATTTGAGTTCACATGCTAAAGGATAGCTAATGTTTTTAGAGGTGCATGTAGAGGATGAATGTTACACTATCTGACATCAAAATTGAATGGACCACTTTCTAAAACGTTCCTATATACGAAAAATTTTGATCATTTTCTTACACCATCTTTATCCGTCAGTTTCTTAAGGAGTTGCTTAACATGTCATGTCATTTTTTCAAGCAACTTTCGTTATAAGTAACTTTCTACTTTATCTGTAAGTTACTCGAGCAAAGTTTCTTAATAATTTTTAATACTTTTTGTGGGTCTCATGTTATTATCATTTTTAAACAATGCTTTTGATATTTCTCATTCAAGATTAATTAAATATGAAAATAAATTAAAAATACATTAAAATTAATAATAAAAATTTTCAGATGATAAAGCAAAAAAAAAAGGACAATTTGGCCGTTGCATTTCAGTAAATCCTTGGCCATTTAATCTAAAAGCAGAAGGCCAAATTTATTTGTTTGATAATGTCAGACTTGGAACCAATTGAATGAGGTGGATAAGAGTTGCTATGTAGAGCAACTCAAGCTCTTAAGGATTGAAGCAACTCACAATATCGATGAGTAATGTTGCTTTGATCTAGGTTTCTACGATAGCAATGTTGGTAAAGTTGATCTTAAAACCACCTTTATAAGGTCTATCACTCATTTCAAGCACATTGTAAATACACTTTACCCTTTTGTACTTGAGCAAAAATATACATGACCCATCAAATAATTATCCATTTTTTTAATGGATAGGTAATTTACATATTATTTACAGTTAAAATTAAACAACTATAATGTGTTGTTCTATCAACCTAATTGGACTATTGTGGGAGTCTCTATTTGTAGAATGATGCATGATTTTTCTGATAGAAGTGTTCTTCCTCCTAATATTAATGCTAATGGAATTGTTCTTATTGCTAAAGTGGAACATCTAGAGTCTTTTAATCATTTACGCCTAATTAGTCTTTGCAATGTTAGCTATAAACTCATTACAAAGATTATTGTTAATAGACTTAAGGGTAGCATGAATAATTTGATTAGTTCGATGCAAGCAAGCTTTGTTCTTGACTTGTCATATTTCCGATAATGTAGTAGTGGCTCAGGAAGCTATTCACTTGATGAATAATAAGAAAGGTGCTAAGAGATGGATGACTATCACGGTGGATCTTAAGAAGGCTTATGATCGGTTAAATTAGGGCTTTGTTGATGATACTTTAAGGCTTATTGGAATTCCAAATTATCTATGGCAAGCTATTATGTTGTGTATTACTACATCTTCTATGAAGTTAATATGCAATGGGTGTCCAATTGATAGTTTTAATCTAATACAGGGAATTCAACAAGGCGATCCTATATCTCCACACATTTTCATTCTTTGCATGGAACACTTGAGTCATATTATTATGGAGGAGGTTACTAATGGTAGTTGGAAGCCATTTGTGATTGCAAGAAAAGCTCTTATACTATCACATCTATTTTTCGCAGTTGATTTAATCTTTTTCTAGAGCTTTTATGGAACAGGTTGGAGTTATTAAAAGTGTCTTGTAGAGGTCTTGTGATGTGTCTGGACATAAAGTTAGTGGTAAGAAAACAACGATCTATCTTTCTAACACGACAGCAATTGGTTTCAAGCATACTGGGCAAATGGGGAATTATCTTAGCGTTTAGGTGATCCACAGAAGCTCTAGTAAACAACATTTTTCTTTGCTTATTGATGCTTATACTAAATGGGTCTTATCTTCTAGACCCTCCTCTCTCTCTTTAGCTGGACATACTACCTTAGCAAAGCCAATCTTGAGTGCAATTCCTATCTATGCTATGCAAACCAATTTTATTCTCATCTTGGCTATTGATACTATTATCTTTATAGAAGTTGCTACAATCCTTATAATGAGATCGTTTGGTCAACTATCTAATCGTTAAAATAAATATAATAAATAGAATATTAACTATTTTAATTGTTCGATCATGATTAGATATGGTGTGAGCCATTAGATAGTAACACAACTGGATCTGTCAAAATTAATTATGAGAATGTAAAATTTCCCTATCTTTATATATAATACTTTTGTCTTTTGTATGTCTTAAATATTTAGGAATTTTTTGAATAATACCATCCACCTAGAAGAACCTCATGTAACTTAATCCTATTAAGAAAGGTTAAAAAACATGCAAGATTATCTTAATGAACCCTATATTAAATACATTAAATCAAAACACTTGCAAAATAAATTTAATTTTCTAAACCCTAATACCGATCGAAAGAATTAGGCTCTCACATAATCTCGTAATAGCTGAGCCTGGCGCATGGATTATATTTTTCAAATTGACTGGTTGATGAGCTGGCTATGTAAATCTATCTTTTCTGTAATGTATAGTCCTACTTAGGTCTCTCTTGTTTGTCCTCTTGTAATTAATGGAATATTAATTCCTCTTTGAGGTTGATTGCAGACAAAATTTAAGAATTAAATATTCATGATACGCTGGGCAACCTTATCTTGCTTAATACGTATCCAATCTAGGAAATGAATAAGTGGTTTGTTATTCAAAATTATTGTCAAGAGACTTTGACCCACTTTCTTAATAGTTAAGGCACGTATAAATCAACAAGGCCTCAGTCTGGTTGTAAAACGTAATTTTTGTTCAGAACATCACTTGGACTAAAATTTTATTTATATCGTATCTATATCTAATATGTATTTATAATTTATCAGTATCAAATTTGTATCATATTTATTTGATTAGTTTATAAGTAAAACTAATAATTTTTATCGGTATCTATTTATTAATAAATAGATATTTGAAAAGGATAAAAATATGATATTAAAATAACCAAAATATAATGAAACAAGTAGACATCCAAGTGAAACCAATATGGATTTAACTTGGTTGTAATAATAATCAAAGCGATTCTATTGCTGGTGTGAACCCATTAAGGTATTTTCTATTCCATTTGAAATCTTTATTGCATTCTGATTTTTTTCTTTTTGGATATTTAGAGAGAGAAGAATCAAGTATTAGATTGTTTGTGAAATTGCTAATATGATTGAATTGTTTACATAGCCTGCTAGATTGAATACAATTAGATATTGTGGTATTTTATGCCTAAATTTTAATTGATATTTTAATTAATTGTCTATGCTTATTGATTTAGATACATAATTATACTTTTTATGGTCATTTCTAATATTTGCATTAACTCTATATTGAGTTATTTATTTAACTGGTTTTTCCAAACCAGGTATGAATTGTCAAATGCCTCGTATTCAACTTACCATATACGATTCCAATTATGTATCACCACATGTTATTTCGTCTTCCAAGATGTCACTTATAGTTTTATTAAATAATTATTTAAATCGGACATATTCCATTCTTGATAAGGAAAAGGCCAGAGTTAGTGAAAATGGTGGTATCTAGATAGATTTTAAAATTAATAATCTCAAAATTTAAATATTTAATTGAAAAATCCATTATGACCTGAGAAGCTCATAGGATGTTATCCCAGTATCATTTAGGAAAAAAGTGAATGTTATTTATTTATTTATTTTTTATATTCTTGTTATTCGTAATGATATCTTAGCAACTTGATGTACCAGTGTTAAACTTTTTTTTTTTTTTTTTTTTTAATAACTTCTGTGACTTTGGATATTGATCCTTTTTATCTTTATATCAATTATTTTGCCTTTACCATGCCCTAAAGATTTAGGATTTCTTCAATAGCACGTTTTTGAGAAGAACCTACTTTAGAGCTTGACATACGCTGTATCGGACGCGTAAACTAGCTGGACCTGGCACCATACGAGTTATGACCCACCCACATATGTGTGAGTTATGAGAAATAAATATTTAAATTTATTTTTATGTAAATAGTTAATATTTATTATTTATACACAATATTAAATGTGCTGTTATTATATCAACACCTGTAACATATAGGTATTGGACATTTATAGAGTTGAACTCTCCTCAAACAAATGGGCTAAAAACTACTTTTTGTAGATCCAACTTTGTTTTAAGTTGAAAATCTTTGTTATTTAAATTTTTAATTTTTTTTATGCTTATTTTTTTACTGATTTTTTTATATTATTAAAGAAAATTCACTTTATTTTATATAATCTTTTAAATTAAATAATATGACCGATTCAACCAGCCGTAAATCGACCTATGAATTAGCGAATTGGCTTGGAATTAACTCTGTCTTGGCTTAGGTGAGCTAGTTCTAGGACGCTGTTAGCCTGACTTGAGACCCGGCGAGTTTTACTAGAAAAAGTTAAGAACATGCAAGATTATCTAAGTGAATCCCCCGTTAAACACATTAAATCAAAACACTTGCAAAATAAATTTAATTTTCTAAACCCTAATTTAAGGCTTTATAAGTTCGCATAGGTTGAGCTTGGTGCACCGATTATATTTTTCAAATTGACTCATTGGTGAGCAGGTTATAAGTCTATTTTTTATTTAATATATAATCCAACTATATTCACACGACCATACAGCCTTTACTTGGACTAAGGTCTCTCGTGTCTTGTCCTCTTGTAATTAAAGGGATATTAATTCCTCTACGTTGATTGCAGACAATATTTAAGAATTAAATATCCATAATATGCACGGTGAGCTTATCCTGCTTTTACGTATCCAATCTAGGAATGAATAAGTGGTTTGATATTTAAAATTATTTATAAGAGACTTTAGCTCGCTTACTTAATAGTTAAGGCACATATACATTACGTAAGGAAATGACATTTAATTCTCAATGCTGTTCAATTATATAACATTAATTAATTTTAAGCGAAATGGAATTACTTGTGGATATGTGTATATATAATTTTGAAATCTTTTATTAGAGATATATCTTTTTGTAATGTAACTTTAAATAATTATTTTTGCATTATTCAATGAAAATATTATATAACCACATAAAACTCTTATATATTATAGTTAACATTTATTATATGTTTTTGCAAATATATTTTGCTGATGTGTTTATTATGATAATCATTTTCAATATATACATTTTAAATTGCCTCACTTTTAGCTTGGTTTTTTCACTAAGGGTGCAAATGAGCTAGTTGAATCGGACTTTGGAGGCTAAGTCTCAGCTTGTTTAATAAATTAACGAGTTTGAGTCAAACCAACTTTAACGAGTCTGAAATGTATAAGTTCGAGCTCGAGTCATAATTATATGTGTAATTTATATTAATAATTATATGTGTAATTATATTTATAATATATATTAATATAAATAATTATATTTAATATTATATTTATATATTAAAAATATCATATTAATTTAACATTATATTAATATATCAAACGAGTCCTTAACGAATATGTTCGTAAACCTAAAGAAAAACTTAGACTCTACTTGTTTAGCAAAACAAGCCAAGTCTGGCTTAAAACGAACTAAGTTTAAGTAATTCACAATTAGCTTAATTTGTTTATAATGTTAGTTTCTACCTAGCATTTATAATTATTAAATGCAATAGTTTGTAATTTTCAGTTGGAACTTGGAAGTGCTTGTAAGAATGAATAATGGTGGGAAAGTAATTAAAAATTCAATAGTAAACTTGAATTATACAATGAACTTTATCAATTCATGGTATATATAACATGGTAAATGAATTCATTTGCTTCACGTTTTGGACTTAAAGTTTGCTCAAAGTTTATAAATTTTTGTTTAAGTTTTGGCCAAATCTTAGTCTTTAAATAATTTTATGGCTTTAAGTTTAAGCTTTTTTTTTTCCTTTTTTTTTTCATTCTTCAATGGCCTTTTATATGATTTCTTTTACCTGGTGCATATTCCATTTCCCTTTTGGAATTCATATTAAAATGGGCATTTCAATCCACAGTGCAAAAGAGATATACTTATTATAGGTGGGTCTTCAATCTTATCTCCTTGATCAGCTTTTTGGTGACTAGTAACTTACATTTTTTTTCTGGCCAAAAGTGACTAGTAACTTGTATACCTCATGTTTTTATACTTATTTTAAATAAGGAGTTTAGTTTTTTTGGAAAAAAAAAGACAGAATAAAAAGAAGTTAAGGTTGCAAAGTGAGGAACTTGGTTAGATATATGGAATTTGTTTCGAATTTAAGCTCAAAATATTCTTGAATCAAACCCTGTTGACAAACAAATATAAATAAAGGATGTCTCAAACCTAACCTAATCCAATTAGGATACCAAATGACCCAATCACCCTTTGGCTATCCCCTATAATATGTTTGGTCATCCATAGCATGCTCAACCTTACTAAATACAACAAGTCAGACTCACAAGGTTCCATGTCCACTTTAACGAGGACTTTTAGTCGGACAGTAGTGATTGATGTCTCCACAATATTAGAACATGGAACATGGATTAATAGTCCCTTGACCACCGGCCATGCATGAACTCAAACGACCCTTGCTACCTCCACGAGCCATGGCAATGTAGTATATATATTGCACCTTCATTTTGTGATTCTAATTATCCTATTTATTAAATATCCCACTAACTTGGTTGGAGTAAATGCATCGGACAACCTTCAGGTACCTAATAATTAGTTGTTGTTTTGCCACCCATTAATTAAGGGGCTCAGATGTAAAATACTCTACAACAAAAGTAAGACACCAATAAACTCAAATGGAGTTTAGCTTAAAATGAGTCATCGAGTTAAATCTATCAAGTTAAATATACAAAAGAATAAGTACATAATAAATTTTACATCATATATATCTTTGCATATATAACATTTCTAGTACTCACAACCACAATAAACAAATTTTATTTAAGTTTGAAGTTAATTTGACTTTAAGTATCTCTTGTAACTCAACTCATTTGTAACCTTAATAAAAATTTTAAAATTTTTAATTAGTTTATTGTTATATTAGGGAAGTCATCTATCTTATGAAAAAATTCAATTCTATGACGTATAAGAAAACAATTTATGTGAGTCCACGTACTAGCCACTTTCATCCTTATATCTTATCTGTCATATCTTAATAGAACTTCAATTCTTATATAACACACCTCATTAATAGAATATATTATTAAGAATACATTTTTTTTTCTTTTTTGGCCTTTATTAATAATAGATTAGTTTAACACTTTACCCGCATTTGACTTGGGAAACAAAATTGCTACCGTTAAGAATGTTGATTAGTCATAAAAATCTGATTAAAACAAAAAGGGACCCTAAATTAAGAAAACCAATCAAATCTTCAAGTTATGAGAAAAGAAAAAAAGAAATTGACAACGATTAATGATTCACTCAGTGCTGGACAGGACATGTAGGCCCCACTCAAAAAAAAAAAAAACGTGCGACTTGTGTATTATTACGTGTTGTGTCCATTAACGTATGTCCGTTTTCACATAAAATCAATCAGTAAAAAATAACAAAATAACACCTCTTCTCTATTCTCCTTCGACAAAATCAAATTTCTCCTCTCTCTCTCTTCGCTCCTCTCTTTCCTCCACTTTCTTAATCCTATAGATTTCTTCCTTTTTCAATTTCGGATTCAGATACAGGGAAAGAGAGAGATAAATACCTGATTGCACGCGATCGATCATTAATCAATTAATCGAAGCGAACGGAATTGAATTGAGTTGGTTGATCAGTCATGTCCTACGCGTATCTTTTCAAGTACATCATCATCGGTGATACCGGTCTCTCTCTCTCTCTCTCTCGTTGTGTTCTATTTTTTGTTAATTGAATTCGAAGAAGTGTTCGTTTGTTGCAATTTTGATGTTCGATTGTATGATTGGTTTAGAGGAATTATTTTGCTATAATATAAAATATATATATATATACATGTTTCTGCTTATTTATATTTTATGCTAGAATAGCACCTTCATCGAGATAAACCAAAATCTACTGGCAAAATAATTATCTCGGAGAAATTTGTAGGGTTCTTGATTTAAGATTTGGTCCAGTCTATTATTTGAATTGGAATACAAGCCTCTGTAATTTGATTTTTCGTGATATTTCGGACGAGATTTATAACTTGATTGCTTTGCTATGGTTTGTTGTCATTGGTTGGTTTGTTATTAGTGGCGACCATTTTTAAGCATGTGTAGCTGGTCCCACCTTTGTTGGTGGTTGTGATACGGTGTGATTCCGTACGGAACACCGGGTGGAAATGAAGATTCTGTTATCTTAATTGTGAGAATGATTTCTAAAATAAGTTTAGACTTATGTTCTTAGATGTTCGAACTCGTTTTGATTCTGATTTTGAGTGATCCCCTGTCGTTTAATTAGCTTATAGACAGTTGATACTTGTACAAAGTGGAAGGCTCAGTGGAAGTTACCCACCAAACTTGATTGAGCTGGGGATTTTGCAAAATGTATTGATTTAGAGGGAAAAAGTCATCAACATTGATGCTTTAACTGTCAAAAATAAGCGAGATTTTCCATCTGTTTGTAGCTGTTGTGCATTTTGGTTCCTTTTTCTGATAGCAATACCATTTTTAACCCTTTTGATAGCTTGGAGGACAATCTGGTTATTTGTCATTTGTTTCATTTGGAATGATAAAAGATGCATAGAACTCAGGAGTTTGTCATCGATGGAATAACATCTATGCCAGATGGGTAGGATATCATTCTAGTTGTCACAAGCTTCTGAGATGAGAGATCTAACCATTCAGTGGGACTAGTATGAAACCATGTGTGCTGCATCTGTGGAATTATATTTTATACAATGTGATTTTATGCACTCCTGGAGGACAGTTTGGCCTAAGTGTCAGGGTTAGGTAGATGCATGTTATTCCACTGCTCTCTCTCTATGGTTTTGATTTAATATGATTCCTCTTCCTAGTAGTTATTAAAATTTTAAGAGCATGAGAAGCGTCAATCTTACTATTTGATTCCCAGCATTTTATGGAATGTGCTGAAACATGTCTGAGTGAAATTAATAGTGGCACAAGTTTGGTGTTTTAGATTGTTTGACTAGCCTTTATATTTATGTAAATTAAGCAAAACCAAGCACGTAATATTCTAGTCATGTAATTTGGATTTGTTTTACAGTCCTTTAAATCAATGCATTTTGCAAAATTCCCAATTCAGTCAAGTTTGATGGGTAACTACCACTGACACCTCTATTTTGTACAAAATATCAACTGTCTAGATCTTTTTGTGGAATGGACATTTTTCAAATTGGATCAAATAATTTGATCTGGAATTATTTTTCTGCATATATAATGTTTACTAGAATAATGCGTTCATCAATACATCAAGAAAAACAAAATTTATTGGCAACAGAATTTTCTAAGGTTCTTGTCTCAAGATTTTGTTTGAATGATTCATTAAAAGATACATCCACTTGCTGATATCCAAACTTTAATTTTACAAGAAATACAATTTTGACTCAATCTTTAACCAATCAAAGCAAATGGAATCAATCAAATTGAACCGAATTGATTGTTCAATTACATCCTATGCATATATCTCCAAGTACTCATCTTTGGTGACATTTGGGCACGCGTGTTTTGATGTCACCTGAATATGAAGATGTGATCCTTTTTTTTTTGGTGGGTAATTTGATTGCATGATTGATTTGGAGGGTCATTTTTTTATTTATGTTAAAAAACATGTTCATCAACAATTTTAAGAAAAACAGAAGTCTACTGGGAAAGGAGTTCTCTTGGAGAAATTTCTAGGGTTCTTGACTCAAGATTTGATCCGCTTATGGATATCCTAGACTTATTTTGCAAGAAATACAATCTTGACTAATGATTTGGTTTAGTCTTTTATTTGCACTGGAATACAAGTTAAGTCAATTTTCAATAATTTGTCAGAGGAGATTTATACCTTAATATCTTTGCTGTTAAGTTATCATTGGTATAAATGGCGATCACCCTTAAGCATTTGAAACCAATATAGAATATGAGCAACCTGTGTGTATCTTTTATGGTTGTGGCTATACAATATCTCTGCATTTGTTTGTCCTGTAGGGATTAACATTTGTCAATATGGACCTGATAGCTAATTTTTTCCCTCCAGATAAATTTCGTGTTACATTAATTATACAAGAAAGGAATCTCATGATTATTTTGCTTTAGCTACGAGCATCAAAGGATTAGGAACTGTAAAATAGACTAGTACATGGGCAAAACAGAGGGACAGATATGTTTTATTCCTGTCAAGTAAAGAATTTGATTACTATCTTACAAGGAGGTTGATGAAGTATAGTCCACAGGAGGACGACTTTTTTACCCAAAAAAAAAAAAAAAAAATGATGAAAAGACATTCATTTTCTGATACTGTGGAACTTAAGATTTGATTTATTCTTGTATTGGTATTGGAATACAAAGTAAGTAATTCAATCTTTAATAATTTGTCAAATGAGATTTGTAATTCAATTGGTTTGTTATCAACACTGATCATCCTTGGATATATGAAGCTAGTCCCACTTTTGTTGGTTGTCATGAGACGGTACTGAACACCTGATGGGAATTGAGGATCTGTTATCTTAATTATGCATAAGAAATCCCAAATAGGGTTAGAGTTTTGTTCTTGGCAAGTAAACTTGCTTTGATTCTGACTTGAGTGATTCCAAATCATGTAATTTGGTAGATTGTGAAAAAATATAATGGGGAAAGGGTGTCTTCGGATATTTAATTGAATAATCTGTGGTAATTTGTTGTGCAGGAGTTGGGAAATCATGTCTTCTACTTCAGTTCACAGACAAGAGGTTTCAGCCGGTCCATGATTTGACTATCGGTGTTGAATTTGGTGCCAGGATGATAACCATTGATAACAAACCGATCAAGTTACAGATATGGGACACAGTATGTTCTGCAACTCGCTAACACAATGTTTAGTTTTATTAATATATATTCACTTATCCAAAAAAATGTTCTGCAACTCAAGCACATCATTGTATTTAATATGCTTTTTGTGTGTGGGTTTGTTTTGGAATACCAGTACTAGTATCAGGAATTGGTGTTGATGGCGGGAGCCAAAGTATGCTAGGGCTAATGGGGTTTATTTAGTGAAGATGTCCAATTGGGCATTTTGAATCCTATCTTAGCAGCTACTCTAGATTAATTTTCATTCAATGCTTTGAGTTGGTTGCTCTTTTCATTGTAGTTTTTTCAGTTCTCTGTAGTTTCTTTCTTTGGGGTTCTGTAAAATGCTGCATAGCAAGTAATAGAAACTTCTATAAAAACCTCAACAAATATAAGTAATTCCGGTTCAATCGAAACGATACTAACTTTTCTTCCCCTGGAACACGACAGGCTGGTCAGGAATCTTTCAGATCAATTACAAGGTCCTACTACAGAGGGGCTGCTGGTGCATTGCTTGTATATGATATCACAAGGTATTTATACATCTTGTAGTTTAGATTTCTAAACATGCTTTACTAATTCATATGGGATGTAGTCTTGAAGATGTGACTGTTGCTGTGGATTTTTTTCCCCCCTTTAATTTATATTTAATTCAGTTGAGGCAAAGAACATCAAAATCTGATAAGATAAACTTGCTGGTTTGAAATAATGAGCCATCTGCACTGGGGGGAGGGGGGTTTGGGGGAAAGAAGAAGAAGAAGGGAAGCAAAGAAAATCACCATTATGACCCTAGCTTTATTAACCAGGTAGTCCGTGAGATCTGTTTGCTTGTTCAACTGGGGAAAAAAAAAATGGAAGCAAAGAAATTCAGATATATGCCCCAGCAGGATTTATAAAAATAAGTACCGAAACCATCAAATAACTAACAAAAACTTTTATACTATCATAAGCATCCCTATATTATACAACACAGCTTACACACGTACACTACAGCTTCCTCACTAAACAATACACAAAACACAAAAAACATGTGCTTAGTAGCACATCACAAACCATGCAGCATGTAGAACAACACAGTAGCTAGAACACAAAGTAAATCACAGCACAGTAAAGATTACATGTGGCACTTCCCTTGGCTGCCTTTTGTACACTTGCAGTATCAAAGGTTTCAATCCTTGGCATCACATCATGAAAGCCTTTGAAAAGCTTTACCTCTTTTTGTTGGAACATGGTACTAAAGAAATCACTCACTGAATTTTGAAGCCATTCATTGCTTGAATGGAAGACAGTTACCCTCCTTTTTGTTTTTCCACTAAATAAATATGGATAAAATTTCCAATCTATCATTGGCTTTATTTGCATAAACTGATGAGAAGAAACAAATATCATTAAGTACTGAATTCCAAAATTTTACTGCAAGCAGTTGATAACAATTCCAATACACTTGCACCTGTGTAACATTGTGGCAAATAAACAAGATTTTTGAATTAACACGTCTACAAAGTCCTGACTTCTTGACCATGAGTTGAAGATTTGAAGAACATATAACTTTGGTTCAAGCAGAGTAACACAGCTCAGCTTATGTATGTTGCAAAATTTTATCAGTCTTCATGGCAATCTCATATTACCTATATCTCAAACATTCCAACTAGAATAAGAATTGATAACCACAGCTCTGTGCACTGCAATTTTTGTTAACCAAGGATTAAGGGTCACTTTTTATTTCTTTTCCTTTTTTTGTAAGTTACTGATTTCCATTTCGTCGAATTCCCTGAGTCTCTAGCGTCAATGTTCTCTTGGTCCTGAGTCACCAGAAGAATCCACATTTGCAATGTCACTTGTTTATCTCATGTTGTTATCAACAATGCTAAGTTCAGAGGAACTAACAAGCTTGAATTATCAACCTCTCTCACGACCTCTCTCATGGTAAAATTCGAAGTGGATGCAGGATGGAGATCATTTCAATTAAGACCATACCTGGAATTAACAGTCTTCTGTTCTGTTGTGTCTGGGTGTTTGTCTTCAATTATTGTTGGTTTGCTCTGGGTTTCTTCGCAACATTAATCTTATTTCAATGGCTGATCATGTTGCGAAGAAGGTTTGAGTCCCTGCCAATATTTGGTGACAAGAACATATCACCTGCTTGTATTGACAGCTTCTCTTTATTATTTGGCAAAATCGAACTTTAAATGCTAACTGATATTTCCATTTATGTCACCATTCTTCATAACTTAAGCATTTTCCCTTGCTAGTATCATATATAATCTATACTCTTTTTCCGCTTCCCTATTTTCTGTTTTTATGTATGACAGGGTGTAAAATTTTGCAATTTTCTTTTCAATGACCAACTTTACAACAGGGTGGTTAATACTCAGGCATGTTTTCACAAATCAATAGTTAAGAATCTCACCACAAAGGCAAATTGAGGGCCTTGACAATGATTTTGTGGCTCCAGCAATTCCTAAAGGATTTCCAATAGCAAATGCAATGGTAAAAAGAAAGGATTGATAAAAAAAATGGATTGTTGGTTAATTTAAAGCTATCTAAGGTGGAATGATTGGACATTCTGTTGCTGGGTTGAAATCTTTGGTCCATTTGAAAAGTCATGTAATGTAATTACAATGTTACTAGTGGTTTAGAGTCTTGAATGATTTTTTCGCTCTCTTTTCATTTATTTATCTGTTTATTATTTTTTTTTTCATTTATTTATCTGTTCATTTGCTAGTGGTTAAGGTAGATTTTTGAAAGTTGGTTAGTTAGGAGACCAATTTGCCAGTGAAAGATAAACTAAGTTTTTAACTACAGTGATAATAAGTGTTCGAGTTTTATACACCTGTCTTGGTTATTTCTATCTGCTTTCTAATGTGGGGGTCTAGTTTAACAGGGTTTGTTGTATTATTCAGGAGAGAAACTTTCAATCACTTGGCTAGTTGGCTGGAAGATGCAAGACAGCATGCAAATGCAAACATGACCATTATGCTCATTGGCAACAAGTGTGATCTTGCTCATAGGAGGGCTGTAAGTACAGAGGAAGGGGAACAATTTGCAAAAGAAAATGGTTTGATCTTTATGGAGGCATCGGCAAAAACAGCTCAGAATGTCGAGGAGGTATTTAAGAATCTTTGTTTACACTTGAATATATCTTTTATAGTTTTATCAAGATATTTGTTTGTAAATTTCATTTATGTTTTGCATATGCTTCTATTGATTGGTCTTTAATATGAATTTCTCTATCAGGCATTTATTAGGACTGCTGCTACGATATACAAGAAGATCCAGGATGGAGTCTTCGATGTGTCAAATGAGGTTAGTCTTTTCTTGCCTTCTTTGTAAGTTGCTTGTCCACTAAGACGATTTTCAAATTTATTGTGCACCACCCCAATTGGTTCCATCTTTTATCTGGCTAAAGTTAGATTTGAAGAAACTTTTCTTAGAGAATAGTAAGACAACACTCCTAAGTCCAGCTGTCAAAATTCTTGAAAGAGATACTGTTGGTACAGCTTAATGAATTTCTTGTATCTTAAGTGCTATTTATTTGCCTTTTTTCTAGGCAAATCTGGATTTATTTGGGAAAAAATTCTATATAAAGAGAGAGAAGTTGGTGCTACTATATTAAAGGCTAGAGTTGATGGCCAGCGTTATTTATATGTTTTTTTATGGTCTTTGTTTTTTTCAGTCCTATGGAATTAAAGTCGGATATGGTGGAATTCCTGGACCATCTGGCGGCAGAGATGGAGCTGCATCTCAAGGAGGAGGCTGTTGCGGCTAATTCTAGGGTTTCGACCTACTCACTTCTCCAAGCCTTTTTACTTCCATGGGTCTGTTCTGATTCTTCTTCTAAATCTTTCATTGTAATCACAGTATCCTAATATATCAAGTGTAAGATTATTGTATAATCGCTCTTTTGTTTTTTTCGCCGGCAACTGCTTGATTGTAAAGTTTGACAGTTTTTGGTTTTGGGGTTATTATGTAAGTTTTCCCAGGAAAGCCATGCCCTGTATGAAGATGCAATTCATGATCGCTCTTGATTTCTAGGGTCTTGTGGACGAACTCAGGGTCAAGTCCATCGTATATGACAGAAAATATGTCGATAGAAGTTATATAGCGGTTGAGGGGTGGATTTCCTTTTTCAAATTCTAAATTGTATTGAATGGAATCCCAAATTTAATAATGTTGTAATAACTTTAACATGCTTGTATAATATTTAATTGATATAAAAGAATGCAAGTAAATATGTTAAAGTAAAAGTAAAATGTTTATTATATGCTATGATGATATTAAAATATGTATTATAATTATTGTACACGATGAATATGTTGTTTTGTATTAGTGAGAAGATAATGAACGAACAATTGAATACTAAGTCATGAGCTTATTAGGATAAGAATCGTTCATTAATTTGTCAAATAGTAATTTAGATTTTGAGTTCATTAATTTGTCAAATAGGAATTTAGATTTTGAATTATTATTTAGTGTTTAATATATAACTAAAATACTATAGAGCAACTTTGTATGTGTCATTAAATGAAAATTTTTTGCAACCGGGCTTGATTGTAAACATGTAGAGTGGGCTTGCAAAAGAAAACATGATCAGAAGGTAGCAGGTTGTCTGGCATGATCGATGCTCAAGTCAGGCAAATAGAATAAAGGCGTTAGCAATAAAGGGAAATAAAATAAACTTGTCTCCGAAGCTTGTGGAGGAGATATGTATTGGAGGAGAGGTTTCTTGTATTTGCTTGTGTCACCGAGCAATGGAGAGTTAAGGATGCTTACTGGCTGAGGATGTCCAAAAGCCATGTCTTAATTCCATCGGAAGTTGAGTAAAGAGATTGATGGAATGCATACCCAGTGGCCTTGGTCAGCTTTGCTGTGTCTATTTCAGAGGTTTGGTTTGTTGAGTTAAAGGGTCACTCTTGGCGATTTGGAGGATCGGAAAAAACCCGGCTTGGACTTAATGAGTTGGCTCAAGCTTCAGATGGATCAAACTGGATCTAGAAAGCCATTTCTAAATTGACTATTAATAATATAGAATAAAGGAGGAGTTAGATTGTTATTCGAAAGTATACATCACTAGTTGTTAGTTTTTGAGTCTGTTTGGGTGGTCTGTTTTTCATCTATATTTGTACTTTTTTAAAATGATATGTGTAAATATATTAGATTTACATCTATATTTGATCTTTTGATGAGAACTGTCAACTTTTTTTTATCCATATATATTTTTTGATAAATAATTTGTTAGAAAAATGTTTGAAAAAAATGTTTGCATCTGTAAAAAAAAAAAAACAACAAACAGACCCTATATATTATATATAGAGTATACAAATATGCCAAAACAGATTAAGGAACAATTTATTTTGGCCCTGAGGAGGAATTGTAATTTCTTACATGGTGACAATACAACTTCAGTAGACTAGTTATTTAGAGGGGGAACAAAAACAACTTCTATTCAATTATTATTAAATTAAGTAATTATCCGAATGCGTAATACATCTTATAAATATCTTTATTTGTATATTTACCGGGAAGAGATATTAATAACCGTAAAATAGCCCAAAAAAAAAATGGAAAAGTTTAACTTGGGCATTAGGAGGTATGAACATATTTTAGACTCCTTCACTATGTACATGCCTACTTGGCAATTGGCCTACTTGGCAATTGGCATGTGGATATGCAGTCAACCTAGGCACCAGAAAAGCACCCGTCGCAGGAAGTTGTGTCAATTGTGTGACTGGATCGAACTTTTTCTTTTGTCTTTCTATTTTCACTTTCCTTCTTATTATTTTTATTATTTAAATATAGTTCGTATTCAGCCATCTGGCACTACCATTAGATCGTATAATCCACTTTTGATTATGAATTATTATCCGTCAATTCTTTGAAGGAGAAGAGGTTGCTCTGCATATAATTTATTTAATATATTTATATATAATATAAAAAGTTAGGGTGCTATATAAAATGATTCAACATCTTTCTTTTCTTTTCTTTTTTTTTTATTTGAAACATTTCTTATTTTATTTATTTTTTTATTCCTTTACTTGTTGATATATTTTTAATTATAATATTTAAATAATGACGCGTCTGCATTTATGAAACACGGAGCAAGTTTAAAAAATATCTATTATATTAGAAAAAAATAGTTTATTATATTTTACAAGATAATCAATATAATTTATCTCTAATTTTATAAATGCGAAATTTGTTAATAAATGCTCATTCCATACTCTATAATGAGAAGCAATTCGTAGCCAATAGACCCCCTTCCCAATGGTGTTCGAGCCGCCTGACTCACCCTCATCAACAACCTCTTCTTGGTTGTCATCCTTGTCCTTACCGAATTGCTCTTCCCCATGGAGACAGGTGTGGAAGTTCCCCCAAGCAACACTGCTCATGAATATACTAGATGATCTCACCGATCATCCCATGCTCAATCTTCTGCTTCTCATCCGTCCAGGCCTGACTGGCAAGATATTCTTGAAGGACAGACCCTCGTTCTCCAGTGCCAAGAGCAGTAACTTCTACCTCTAGGGCCTCCATGTGGTTGGAGAAATTATCCGCTTTCCTTCTTGGCCCTCTCCAAATCCTCAAAAGCCTTTTGGGAATCTAGTCTGGCTCGATCTGCGTAGGTTTGTAGCTTGTGTGTTTATGGTAGCAGCTCGTTTTCGCACGCATGGAAATTCTTCCTGGTCTCTTGTAGCTCTTGTCGAATCCTGTCCAAAAGTTGCTTCAATCAAACAACTTCAGCTTGAAGCTTTTGACTATCCTTATAGAGCTCGTGCTTCTCATCATCTAGCTAACGAAACTTTGTGAGGGCAGAAGTCTCACAGTTTCGCAATTAGGGTAGGCAAAAAAAACCGATCGATCCAAACCAAACTGCAAACCAAACCAAATCAAATCAAAATTTACATTTTTTTTTTAAATAGTTTGGATTGCGGTTCAGATTGATATCATCCAAACGGATTATGGTTAATTTCAAAGGTAATCCGAACCAAACCATATAAAATATATTAAAAAAATATTAACCTAATGAAAATTAAAAAACCTGCATCGTATTTCACTCTATTCCTAACTTTCTAACCTCTCATGCTCTCACCTTTCACTTCTCCGTCACTCACGCTGTCATTTTCTCATCTCTATCTCATGCTTACTTCCTCTCTCTCTCTCTCCCCCCTTCATCTCATCTTTGCTTGCTTGGGTTCATAACCACTCTATCTCAGTAAGTCATCTTTATATCTTTTTTTTTTTTTTCCTTTTTTTCCTCTTGAACATTTTGACACAATATCAATTAAGGTTTTGATTTAAGGATAAAAAATTGTTGTTGAGTTTTTGTCTTTTGTTTCTTTTTATTATTTCCTATCCTATGTTTGATGAGTTTAGGACATGAATGAAAAAAGAGATTTATGCAAAAACTTAAATAATGATATGAGTAAACATATCCATAGTTGTTCATATGGTTAATATCAATTATATTTGGAATATCACTTATCTTTAATTAATTATTTTAGTAAAATAAACTTATCCATAAATTGATTCAATCGTTATCCTTGTTGTTTAGCTTTCGTTTTTATTCACTTAATTTTCAATCTTAGTTTTTCTAGCTATGTCATACTTGTCAAATCTTGTGAACCATAACATGTTTTTATCTTAGGGTATGTTAAAAGGGGATTCTATTTTTATATGATTTTTTTGGGTCTTCTCTTGTTGATCTCTCCTTTAAATTACAGGAAATGGAAATAGGATAATGTTACAATAAAGAATAAAGAGGTCGCAAATGATTTAAAGAAAACTAAAAGGTTTTCCATGTATGGATTTGAGGAAATGCATATCCATCAAGTCCTAATAAAGTTTTTAAGTAGAATTGCTTTTCTCAATGGTGGAACAACTCATAAAGATTTAAGGCATCAAGTTCTCTTTGCTTATGAAAGTAAAGTTATGTCACAACTTGGAATAAAGAGTTTCCCAAAGGTTTCGATTTCAATGTATAAATTAAAGCAAATAGAATATCACCTAATCGTAAAACATTTTATTACTTTTCAAACGGACTCTCTACTTATGGAATACGTAACTATGAAGATTACGGTACTTTTGAGGGTGCAGAGGACTCGAATGAAAATGGTTGCATCAAATTTTGACGTAAAATTTAAAAAATTGAACTTGGCTCAATTCCACGGAACTTGAATAAAATCAATGTTGGTCTACTTAAATAAAGGACAATTCTTGAAATCAAGACAACTGCTCACCCAAAAGTATTGTATTGATTTCCTACTTTAGTGCAATATATTTGGAGTACAACTCTTATGTATGTGTGTGTGTATTGATAAAGATCCATTACTAGTTGTTGCTCTTTTTAACAATAATTTCTAAGCATATAAGTAGTTCACATCTTTTATTTTTTACTTGATATTACTTATTTATTCATATTTTTGTTTGTGTACAGATGTCTACACTTAATGATAATGAGACACAAAGCATTGATGATATATCAGTGCAAAACCTTAATGATCCTAATGAAGTATTGAAAATCCATTGTCTTTTGGTAAATCATCTAAAACTCCTACTTCTTCATTAAATACTAAGAGACAAAGGTCTGATTTATGGAACATTTTACTAAAAGGGGGACAAATGGTAAATTGAGGGCATTTTATAATCATTGTTCAAAAATTTTTCATTTATAAGTTCAAATAGTATTAGTACCTTGCGTGCTCATTTGGGTAATGTACACAACTTAAATGGAGAAAAGTTTAAACAAAAGACTCTTACAAGTATTATTGAAAGTAAAAAGGCTAGTGGAAGTTTAATTACTAGATTTGACCAAGATCTATGTCGAAGAAGACTTCCTAGAATGTTTGTTGATGCTGAATTATCACTTAAGTTTGTTGAACATGAAGAATTTCTTATGTTTTCAGAAGTGGTGCAACCAAAGTTTAGTCTTCCTTCACGTAGAACATGACACGTGAATGCTTGGGATTGTTTAGGGAATAAAGGTTAAACTTGAAGATATTTTCAATCACATGCTCCTAGAGTTTGTTTGACTACAACACATGGACTTCTAATCAAAATCTAAATTATATGTGTCTAACATGTCACTTCATTGACAATAAGTAGAATTTGCATAAAAGAATTATCAATTTTTGTCAAATTACTGGCCATTTTGGTGAGATTATTGGAAAGACTATTGAGAAATGTCTTATTAGTTGGTGCCTTGCTAAGATACCATTACTATTGATAATGCTAGCTCTAATGATGTAGGCATTCAATATTTGAAAAAGAAATTTCAATCTTGGAATACACTAATCATGAAAGGTGAATTTCTTCACATGAGATGTTGTACTCATATATTGAGTTTGACTGTGAAAGAGGGCTTAAAAGATATTGATGATTCTATTTTTAGAATTTGATCTGCTGTTAGATATGTGAGGTTGTCCCCTAGTAGAATGGCTAGGTTTAAGAGGTGTGCTATAGAAGAAGGGATTGAAAGCAAAAGCCTTTTACGTTTAGATGCTAAGACAAGATGGAACTCCACATACTTGATGCTAGAGGCAACCATTAAATTTTAGAAGGCTTTTGAATTGCTAGATGTTGAGGATGAAAAGTTTGGTCAAGAATTCTGAAAGGATAAAATGGAGGGAGTACCTACTAAAGAAGTTTGGGATCATGCACGTGACATTTTGCCATTTTTGAAGTATTTTTATAATGCTACAATGAACATATCTGGCTCCCTTTATGTCACATGTAACAATTTGGTTGATAAAATTTTAGGGGTTAGTTATGAAATCAAGCAAAGATGCAAAAGTGATGATCTATCCCTTTGTATGATGGCTAAGAGGATGAAGAAAAATCATGATAAATATTGGAGTAAAATTAATAACACTAATGTACTCTTGTTTGTTGCTGGTGTGTTGGATCCTAGACAAAAATTATTTTTTGTTGAATGGATGGTGAAAAATATTTATGATGATGAAATTGCAAATCATCTTATGGGAAAAATCTATTATGCGCTTTATGGTATGTTTGCTCATTGTGAGTCTACTACTGAGTCTAAAAAGAAAAAAAACAATCAACCCCATGATAAAGAAAATGAGGAACAACCAAAATCACATATCGCTATTTTCATGGAACTAGTTGGAGAGAAATCATTGGTGGAAAAAAGTGAATTCGATAGATACTTAGGAGAAGAGCGAGAAGCATTTATAGAGGGCAAGTCATTTGATGTGTTAGATTGGTGGAGGAAAAATTTGTCTAGATATCCTATTTTAGCTTTGATATCAATGGATGTTCTAGCCATTCCAATATCAACTATCGCATCAGAGAGTGCTTTTAGCACAGGTGTATGGGTGCTTGATGTCTTTCGGAGTTCTTTAACTCTAACCATGGTAGAGGCTTTTGTTTGTGGGCAAAATTGGTTTAAACCATCCACAACTTTGAAAGACTATGGGGAAGACTTTGAGGAACTTGAAGAAATAGAACAAGGTATGTGATATATATATATATATTTATTGGTTTTCTCTTTCTTATATTTGTTGGCTTATAGTTTTATTCTTGTATCCTTATAGAAGAGGGCTTTGTTGACACTACTGGCACCACTTCAGTGGATCCAACTCTTGCTACTCTTAATCTTGATGATTGAGTGAAGCTAATGTATTCTTCTTTCCTTTTATATTGCTTGAAAAATTTTATTGAACTTCATTCTTAAACTTTAAACTTCATTCTCTTTACTACTAGAAATATGATGAACAGTAAAAAGAACATGGAAATTTAACTTTATAATTAATTGATGTTTCGTTTGATTTCTCAATATTTTTACTTATTGATGTATTATTTTGTTTTGCTCTGTAGTGGAAGAAGCAAATGAGAAGACTTAAGAGGAAGTGCCGAAAGATGAGGCAGAAATTGAAGTTTATGGATGATTCAATTGATGTAGCCTTGCACTTATGGTGTTATATAATGGTTCCATCAATTTGATGTCCTATTTAGATATGTGTCTAGTGTTTTTTATATGAAGCAAGACAAAATTTGATAGTTGTTTTGTTTTTGGCCAATGAATTTGATACTTGATAGATAGATTGTTTGGATACATGGATGGTTTAAGCATGGTTTTGTTGTTCTTTTTGTCATCAGGTGGAAACTCAATTAAATGGATAAAGTTCCTAGTGGTACTTTTCTGTTATGGAGAGTACTCTTTTGCATGTCGTTGCCTTATGAATGTTGGCACACGTTCAAGATTAGTTAGCAAGGGACAGGACATTAAAAATGAATATATTAGTTGACGTTTCAACAAGATTGATGTTGAATTATATTCTTAGCTATGCTTCACTAGGTTTTATTATGCCAATAAAAAATATTTGGATGAGCAAAATAACATTTGAAAAGTGGCCTTATGTTATATGTTTAAAAGTTTGAAAAAGAATTGACTATACTCATGTCCATGTCAAACCATTGATGATGTGTTTGTAATACTAGCTATTGATGTGTACTAAAAATTCAATCCATAATCCAAACCGAACCAAACCACTATTTAACAGTTTCAAAAATTTTCAATTCGATTCAAACAATTTTTTAATGGTTTGGTTTAAGAAGGGAAAAAAAACCAAACCGATCCATACCCATCCCTATTCGCAACCATGTCAACAGCTCATCGGCCATCTTCTCGGAAACTAATTTCTCCTCCTTTTAATGGTTTGTTTGTTTCTCCTTCATCCAAAGCCTCTATTCAAGAATCATGTCGTCATCCTTTAAAATAAAATAGAGCACATGATAACCCCCACTCTTATTAATGAAGAACCAGTTTATGGTAGAAATTAAACCTACCTCCATAAGATGCTTGTCCTTGTCAACATACTTAGACCTCAAGTTGTCATTCTCCTACTGTAAATTCTTACCATTTAGCGATATCCTCTACAATCCTCTTCAAAAAAAAGAAGAGTCAACAAGAATGCATATAAGGAGAAGTCAAACCAGTAATTGAAGGCCATATACATAAGTAGAGTGGCTCAATCAATCAATAGTTTTATTCAATGTTCCTAAAGGAAACAAGCATCGACTATCCCGCATCAACTCTACCTAAGATGGAGATCTTTGCGATTTGAGAATCACAGGAAGAGAACCTACTTGCTTAGGTGTCTCTTTGAATACCATCGGCATTGGCACATACTCTTCGTGATGCCTTCTAAGTCTACTTCAACAAGGTCTTCCACTTGCTAACTAAACTCTGAATGACTAGCTATTTTGTCAACCATGCTAGCTTCTCCAATCATCTCCATTAACTTAAGGAGATCTACTGCTTGATGGGAGAATGCTGGAAGCCGCGCTCTCTTCCTAACGAGGCATCATGGCAGGGGTTTGGACTTTACTAAACTCAGCTTACTTGATGTTTGTCCTCTTTTGGGACCAATGCTCCAAACAAAAACCCCCGCAGGAGCCCTCCTTTTATGAGTAGCAAACCTTGCAAGCCTTTTGCTCTCAAAAGCAGGTAGTGCCTTTCTATGCACCTTTGTCTTGGTTGACTTTGGACCAAAAAGCCATGAGATGTCCAATGCACCTCCCTTGCCAGAACTTCCTACAAAGACCACAAATGAAAAGGGATGATCAATCTTCAAATTCTAAAAAATCATCATGGGCAAACCCACGTTAAGTATATCTCCATTGATCGCCCCTAAACAACAGATCCTCAACCTCGAATGCCCAAAATAAGATCACATAGGTTATACCTTAGGCTTCTCTCTACCTTTCCTTAAAGAAAGCATGGTGTATAAAATAAGGACCCCATACTAAATAGAGCCGCACAACCCTCTTAGCATCTATCCAGAAGGCTAGCCCTCATAGAACAACGATAGCCCCCTCCTCTACTGCAACTGAGCCCATTCATCATTAAAACACTTTATGGTAAAGAAATATTGGAGCAATTGAGGAGAAGTGTTGATAGCTAGTAACACTTAAGGAAAAACAGATTATGCCTAATATCGATTTCTTTTCCAAACTAAAAGTCTAGTTCATGTACAATAGCAAATATAAGGAGCAATAATAATAAATAGAGAGATAGGGAAAGGAAAGCTTGCACCAGGGTATAACGTGGAGTTTGGTGCTCCTCCTAATCTCCATGGTCCACAACAATTACCTCCCTCAATGGTGGACTTCACCCACTTTATTCAACACAAAGTAACTTGTCTCAATAGAGGACTTCAACACATCAACAAATAAATGATTGAGTTAAGCCTTTACAATATCAAACTTACTAGACTTAACTCAAGACTTCACCAATAAGTTCATAATAAACTATAGTATAGTGCTTTTACAAAAATTATAATTACAAAACAAATAGCACTATACTAAGTTTCTTACTTTTAAACAATACAAACTACAAATAATGCTTTGAGAGTGTTTATAAGATTTTGATTGCAAGAAGTAAGCTTTTTTAACCACTAAAAAGTTTTCACAAACTTATATTTATAAGCTCTAAGAGAAGTCTAATCGTTATCCCTTAAAAGATATTCTAACAGTCAAATAAAATAACTCCTAATGGCTAGTTTTTTGTCGTACGAGCAAGTCAGTCCAAGTTAAGCCCTCAGTCTCCCTATCAATCACTTGTAATCACTTTTTGCGTTTTTCCAATTTGGACTGGCAAGCTGGTACGTTTATAATAACCTCAACACTGTCTTGTATTTCAGCCATATCTCTCTTATCCAAACCCCAATTGAGGTAATTTAAGATGCTACGGAAAGCTTAAAGAGAGCTCTACGACTTTTATGTTTTGACATTTAAGAGATTCTAAAGAAATCAATGTCTAAATCTTTCTTGAAACAACCTACAAAAATCAGAGCACAACCAAAACACAAAACACACATATATTTTCAAGCATTTTGTTCATTCAAATTGTTTGACTAATTAAGTGTAACTTAACACAGTTGAGTGGTTAATCGTGCAACTAATTCCCTCATCAAAACTCATGTTGAACAAATAAGTTCAACAAGAAGGTCTCTAGCACAGTCCAATACATAAGGCTTCAAAGGCAATTAACAACCTCTACGAATTCAGCATTAGTCAACTCAAACTCTAGTTGAAACAAACCAACACCTCTAAAAAAACTGATAAAGGAAAACATAATTTGAACTCCATGCACTTTAGATACATGGAAAACCTAATGCCATAGATACACGGAAAACCTAATGCCATAGACTAATGTCACCCAATTATTTGAGCTAGGCACAATAATGATGTAATCACTCAGAGCCTCTATGAAAAATTGCACATTGATGCAATAGTTGTTTAGTGTTTACCGACGCTCAAATTAGATGAGGTGTTAAAGGCATCATTAGGATTGCCTTTCTCCATATCTTCAACAGGATATAGATCTCTGGTCAAAGAATCCACGATAGTAAAGAGATTATCGCTATCATGAAGAGATTTAGAATAGTCTTCAATTGCAATGTCATATTTCTGGGCCCTCTTTTCCACAATTTTATGAGCAATTAGGGTCAAGGTCAATGTTTTTGGAAGGGGAAAAGTCCCTCTAGAGGTACTGCCATTTGTAGGCTCACTCATAGTGTAGGATGAACTGCAACTCTTACCAGTCATTTTAGTGAATTGAGATGAACAGTAGAAAGATGCTTGAAAAGAATTTTAGAATTTCAACCATAAAGAATGCTAAGAAGAAGATAATAGAGAAAGAAAACAAGAAGATTGAACCAAGGTTATTTATAGATCCCAAAGAAACCATCGAGAAAAGAAGTAATGAGAAACCAACAATCACTAATCCCCAATCATTAGATGCATGACCACTTTAATCTAATAGTCAAGATTTGATGGTGAGGTGTCGAATTAAAGAATCTACATGTTTTATGGATCTAGCATTATATTGTTGTCTAAGGATTCGTAATATTTTTTGGGTTGTTAAAAGAATTTCTTTTGTAATTCGTTATATAAGGATTCTAAAAATAAAAAAACCGGAATCTCCGCTACACAAGCAAATTGTTGATAAAACTCTAAAATGATTTTCTTTTTATTATGATTTTTGAAAATTGAAACTAAAGAACAATGAAGAATAATCTTAAGAAGAAAATTCAATATTACTAAAGGGAAAAATTGTCCATGAGGGATAACAATATGTTAAAGATGATTAACTACTGCAAACATAACACTAATGACCCTTATACACTCTCACAATCAGGTAAAGGCAATAACGGAACATAAAGTCAAAATAATATAATAGGAAATTAAAAATAAACTTTGGAAACATGGCACAATGACACATTTCCATACAGTCATCCATTAGGGGGTCAATCACACAATCAGGGTTGAATAAGACTCGCCATGCCACAAATTCCCTAGGTATGGTCTAATCACGATCATGAGATAGTCTATGATCTCCTCGACCTCCTATTTTTTTAGGTGACAACGTTCTTACAGACATAATAATGGTTGTGCCTATCATCACGAGCATGAGGGGGGGTAGTGACTTCCTCTGTGACTTCATTTGCTTGCTCAACCTTCAATCATGTATTTGGCATGGGTGTTTCTTCAATTATTGTCGAGTTTTCCTTCAAGTTTTAGCCTTTCTCACTCTTACGTACTCTAGATCATTCCCAATAATAAAGTGTATCGGATATTAATCATAGGATCCGTTGAGGTAAATTTCATCAATCTTCTAGCTCTAGATTGAGTTTTTGGTTCAAATGAAATGATTCCTATCTCTTCTTGAGGGGATTCAATCTTATGCATCTGTCTTACAACCTCATGACTCATGGGAAACAATTTAATCCTCTTTCCATTTAATAGAATAAAATAGTTTTGTACCTTCCATTATGTTCACATTCCAATCAAATAACCAAGGATGCCCGATAGGTGAAATGCATTCATGGCACTACATAACAAAAAACATATCAGTATATGATTAGGCAAAGAGATAGAAACTAATACTTGTTTAGTAACATGAATAGAGCCATTGTCATTAAGCCAATGCAATTGACTTGGTTGTGGATGAGTTGTGTCGAAAATCGTAATTTCTTTACTAGTGTTGTTGTCGCAACATTGGTGCAACTACAAAATTAATCATGCCCATGCAAACTACCCCATTCACTAAGAATTTAATATGGAATATATTTTCTTTCTATTCATGATCAATCGCTAGTATCACACTCAAACTTCTCCTTACTGCATCATTTAAAGGCACAATAGCCCTAACTACTTATTCAATTGGCACTTCCTCCTCATCATCCTCATTGGAATCAAAATAACTACTTCTTTTCCCTTCATCATCACTCTCCAAAAAACCTTTACGTGTACAAGCAACACATCGATTCAAACATTGGCCAACTATATGTTCATAAGCCAAAAATTTAATGTCTCTAGTTCTCTTCCCCTTTTCTTCACTAGGTTTTTCATGATTTGACTCATGTTTCTCATCATTCTTTTGACCACTAGAACTTTTTTTTCATCAAACCAACAAAATTTCTTACTACTCTCAAATTTAGAAGGTTACCTAAAGATATATAGTGTTTGTGTTGTCTTTCTAACTTCTCCACCATCAACATTACCTCCTCTAAGATATCAATCCTTTGAAGCTCCACAACATCAACAATATCTTATCTTATCTCGGCAATAAATCAAGCAATAGATTGATTCGGAGTCTCTATAATTTGGCTACAAACAGTATGAATTTCAAACTCTTCAATATATTTAACGACACTCTTATTGCCTTGATGCAAAGTGTGCAATCTCATCAACACCTCTTGGATATCATAATTGGAAATAAACTTCCATTGCTATAATTCTCACATCTTGATAAAGTCATTTTTCACACATTTTTCATGGAACAAATGTTGATTAATTGTTATTGATTTTATAGAAATTTAAGGAAATGGTACTTAATTATGCTTAAACTATTATTTCAGGTCATAAAAGGACTTAGATTGCAAAAATACAAAGTTTGAAGGAGTTTTGTGCAAATTTGGAAGAAAAATGAATGTACATCGGCTACTAATGAAAGTACAAACAAGCATCGTCGGCCTTAACTAAAAATTTTAACCAGCGTTGCAAAATTTGAACGAACACTGGCAAAATTTCATCCTACATTGCCAGCATTGAGTCGACCTTGTTCAAGAATAGATTACAAAATTTTACGACCGGCATCAACACAACCGGCTTTCAAGTAGATCTCACCCGTGTTAATAATTTTGATCCTACGCCAGCTATATGAATTCCTACAACGCCGGTGTAGGATTGGTGCTAAGCATCTACAGTTTGCAAAGCAATAACACCAATGCTACGTTGCTAGTGTTCATGCTAGTGCACAACATAGGCCGCCCCTATGCCGCCAACATTAGATCTATAACCACCGGTGTACTTTGCAACTTTTGAAATTCCCTTAATTTTTTCTTATAAATTCCTAAGGTTTGTTCATTTGGACAACACACAAAATTCCTAGTAGCTTTCCTCCAAGTTTAAGGTAGATTATAGATCTTAGATTAGTTTGTTTAAAGAGTTGTTTTGAATCAAATTTTGTCATTGATTGAACCCTTATAATCAGTTGAGGATTGGAATCAAGACTTATTGGAAGTTTTGCAACAAGGATACTTTTGATTGAAATTGGTGACTTCGGGTCTTTATATTTTTATGCAAATTCAATTGTTGAGTGTGATTGCAACAATAAATTATGTTGTTGCAAATACTTTGTTTTATCATTGTTTTATTCGATCCATGAGTCTCTAAGTTTCTATTATGGGAATATGATGAAGCCCTAGATAACTAAGATGATTATTGTAATCTTATTATAGAACTTTTAGATTTGTGGAACATTCATATTGCAATTCCAACTATAAATCATGTTTCTTGTTAAACTAGGTTTATAGGAATCTTGATAACTTGGAAAGGAAATTAAGGTTCATAGGAATTCTTAAATTTGGGTTAAATTACAATTGCGGAAGCGGCGTGATTCAATCTAATTTAGAAATCATCCATTGAGATTAATGCAATGTTTTAAATTAGTTTCTCACTAAGGAAATAAGAAAAATTAGTTTAGAGCGTTAGACAATTATAGAATTGGAAGATTCATAATTGTATTTTCTATTTCATTATTAATTTGTGTAGCGAAAGCTAATGGATTGATTGGTGGTGTTAAAAGATTTTAAAATGTAAGATCTTTGATAATTTCATATAAATATCCACAAAGCTAATTGTTATTATAACAAGATCGCAATTTGATTAGTGGAACTAGGGTGGATTCTATCTTTCTCATATTCAATCGATATATCTCTCTTAAAAATACTCTCTTTGCTTTTAGTGATAATTGATAATCTAGGTTTAGAATTAGTTAATTAGTTACTCATCTCAATTTCAATTGCCTGGATAATAGTAGAATCTGATAATTGTTTAGTACTTAAGTGATCATCGTGGAAACAATATTTGCTCATCATTGTATTAGTTGATCTGACCCAGTATATTCGTTGGTAGAATTCACTTTAACTTAATAAATACATCTATAGCGGATCAAGTTTTTGGCACCGTTAACGGGGATTATCTAAATATTAGACTACCTTTAGTTCTACTGTTAATTTGGGTGTTTTTCATAGACTGGGTTGTTTTCTTTTCTCTTTGCAGGTAATATATGCGTAGGAGTAGAAGTACTGACCTTCTACCATTTGACCCTGAAATTAAGTGTACTTTGCATCATTTGAGAATAGAAAACAAAAGAGAAGAAGAAGAAGTGCAAGAAATGGCAAAAAACAAAGGTCAAAACAATGAAAACAACAACAATCAAATACAAGTTGCTCTTGCCAGAACACTTCAGGATTACACAATTCCCACTATCACAAGATCCGCAATCAGAAGGCCAACTATTTAGGCCAACAATTTTGAAGTTAAACCATCACTTATCCGGATGATTGAATCACATCAGTTTGGAGGATACCCTAATGAGACACCTTATGAACATTTAGCAAAATTCCTCCAATACTACAATACTATGAAGTTGAATGGCGTTACTAATGACGCCATTAGATTATAGCTTTTTCCCTTTTCCCTCAAAATAATGCTCTAGCTTGGTTCAATGCTCAACCATCAGAATCCATCACTTCATGGGTTGATCTCACTACAAAATTCCTAAAGACATTTTGTCCACCTGCCAAAACTGCAAGGCTAAGAAATGAGATTACAAATTTCACCAAATTTCCTCATGAATCATTATACAAGGCATGGGAAAGATTCAAGGCTACATCATGGATTGCCAGACAATCTCCTAATTGAGAACTTTTACCTCAATCTAAATGAGACTTTGAGGTCTTTGGTAGATGCTGCATCTAGAGGTTCACTAATGGGTAAGAGCTATGATGAAGCAAGTGCTTTGATTGAAGAATTGGCCTCTAGTGCACACAACTGGAGTTGTGAAAGAACAAAATCAAGAGTAGCATCTATACAAGACAATGAGGCTATGTCTTTGCTCACTGCTCAAATTTCAGCTTTCACTACACAAGTAAGTAAACTCACTTCTATAAATTCTCTTAATACTAATCAAGTTGTTTGTTGCGAGTTATGTTCAGGACCACATTTTGCTAATGAGTGCCCATGTGTTAACTCCTTACCCTCATCAAGTGAAGAACAGCTAAATTATGCCAGTAACTATCAAAGGGATAATCTAGGACCCTACTCAAATACATATTATCCAGCTTGGTAGATAATCCAAATTTCTCATACAGAAATGAGAATAATACATATAGACCGCCACCTAGATTCCAGAAGCAAGGTCCTAATCGAAATGCCCCGCCTTAATAAACTTGGCCTACGTTGGAAGACCTCATGAAGACCTTTATGCAAAGGACTAAAGCTACCATCAATAACCTACACGGAAAATCAGTTAGATTACTCAACGAATGAATAATAGACCATTAGGGTCTTTACCTAGCAATATTGAGGAGAACCCCAAGAGTGTTAATGCTATAATGTTGAGGAGTGGTGAGAAGGTTGAATCCGTTGATGAAAAAGTTGAGGAGAAAGAGGAAAATCAAGAGAAAGACAAAGCAAAGCAAAAGATTGAGGAACCAAAGCAGAAATCACCTGAGGTGAAATCTTATGTTCCTCCCGTTCCTTTTCCAAGAAGATTAAAGCAGCAACGTATAGATGAGCAAATTTCAAAGTTCCTGGATGTCTTTAAAAAGCTGTAGATCAACATTCCATTCTTAGAGGCAATTCAACAAATGCCTTCTTATGCAAAATTCATAAAAGAGTTGCTCATTAAGAAGAGGAAGATTGATGGGACTGAACTAGTGGTACTTACAGGAGAATGTTCCATGATACTTCAAAAGAATTTATCCAACTTGCCAAATAAACAAAGAGATCAGGGAGTTTTATAGTTCCTTACACTATAGGAAATTTTCATTTTGATAAAGTTCTTATAGATTCTAGTGCAGGTATTAATTTGATGCCCTTATCTATTTTCAGGAAACAAGGATTTAGAGAATGCAAGGAAACTCATGTTATCTTGTAACTTGTTAATAGAGTGTCGTAGAGAACGTCCTAATAAAGGTCGACAAATTCATATTTCCAACAGACTTTATAGTCTTGGAAATGGATGAGGACAGAGAAGCTCCTATGATTCTTCGAAGACCGTTCCTTACAATAGGTAAAGCACTAGTTGATGTGGAACAAGATAAGCTCACATTGAAGGTAATGGATGAACAGGTAACTTTTAATGTTTATGAAGCTATGAGAAAGTTTGATGATAACAGAACTTGTTATACCATTGATACAATTGATGAGCTTATATCTGAGTCTATAGAAGAAGAAGCAGGTAGAGACACTATGGAATCAGTTCTTAGGGATCTAGATGATTGGAGTGATAATGAGTTTGAGGAAGAAACATTGGAGCATGTGCTTAAAATTAAAGGCCAGATATTATGAGGAATTGGGCACTGGTGAGAACAAGCTAATACCATCATTAACACAACCACCAATACTGGAGCTTAAACCCCTACCAAATCATTTGAAGTATACTTTTCTTGGAACCGATGATACTTTGCCAATAATTATTTTATCTTCTTTAACAGGTAAACAGGAGAAACAATTGCTTGGAGTTCTAAGGGAGCATAAAGAAGTAATTGGGTGGACCATCGCTGATGATTTCTTTTATTTGCACTCATAAGATATTGCTAGAGGCCGATTGCAAACCTACAGTTCAACCACAAAGACGACTTAACCCAACTCTCAAAGAGATAATTAAGAAGGAAGTACCGACACTGCTAGATGCAGGTATTATCTATCCTATCTTTGATAGTAAGTGGGTTAGTCATGTTCAAGTAGTTCCTAAGAAGGGTGGTATGACTATAGTGAAAAAAGAGGATAATGAGTTAATTCCTACATGCATTGTGACTGGGTGGAGAGTTTGCATAGACTATAGGAAACTGAATTATGCCACCCGAAAAAACCCCCTTCCCTTCATTGATCAGATGCTTGAAAAACTTGCAGGGCATGATTATTATTGCTTTTTGGATGGTTACTCTGGCTATAATCAAATTCATATAGCACCTAATGGCTAGGAGAAAACCACATTTACTTGTCTTTATGGCACTTTTGCCTTTAGGAGGATGTCCTTTGGTTTATGTAATGCCCCTGCTACTTTTCAGAGGTGTATGATGTCTATCTTTTCTGACATGTTGGAAAACTTCATTGGAATATTCATGGATGACTTTTCCATTTTTGGAAAATCATTTGATGCATATATGATAAACTTAGGTTGTGTTCTTAAAAGATGTAAGGAGACTAATTCGCTTTTGAATTGGGAAAAATGTCATTTCATGATAAGAGAGGGGATTGTTTTTGGGTCATAAAGTGTCAAAGAAAGGAATTGAAATAGGTAAGCCAAAGTAGAGAAAGTAGAGAAGTTGCTACTGCCCACTACTATGAGAGGAGTCAGAAGTTTCTTAGGACATACTGGCTTCTACAAAAGATTCATTAAGGACTTCTCTAAAATTTCTAGACCCATGTGCAATTTACTTGAGAAAGATGTTGTATTTAATTTTGATGACAAATGTTTGCAAGCATTCAATTTGTTAAAGGAGAAGCTCACATCTACACCGATGATCATTGCACCTGATTGGGAGCTTCCATTTAAATTGATGTGTGATGCCAGCAACTTTACTATAGGAGCAGTACTTAGCTAGAGAAGAGGTAAGTTATTTCATGTTATATACTATGCAAGTAGGACTTTAAATGAGGCTTAAGGAAACTATGCCACAACTAAAAAAGAGCTTTTAGTGATTATATTTGCTTGTGAAAAGTTTAGGCCTTACCTGATTGGTTCTAAAGCCAAAGTTTATATAGATCATGCTACTCTGAAATATTTGTTTGCTAAAGCTTATGCAAAACCTAGGTTGATTAGATGGATTTTGCTACTGAAAGAGTTTGATCTTGAGATTAAGGATAAAAAAGGAAACCGATAATGTGATTGCTAATCATTTATCTAGATTGGAATCTGATTGTTTAGATTTTTCTATCAACGAAAAGTTCCCTGATGAACATTTGCATGTAGTAGAAATCCAAGGATTGCCTTAGTATGTTGATATTGTCAATTATTTGGTTAGCAAAATCATACCTTACGGTTTGTCATATAAATAAAGAAAGAAGTTTTTGCATGATGTGAAGTATTACTTTTGGGATGAACTATATTTGTTCAAATATTGTGCTGACCAAGTAATTAGACATCATGTGCCTAAAAATGAACAGCTTAGCATTATTTAGCATTGTCATTCAAAAGAAGCAGGAGGTCATTTTAGTCTTGAAAGGACTGCAGCTAAGATTTTTTCATGTGGAGTTTATTGGCCTAACTTGTTCAGTGAATGTAGGAAATATATTGTGTCATGTGCTCAATGCCGGAGGACTAGTAATATTTCAAGAAGACGTGAATTACCACAAAACAATATTTTGGTAATTGAACTTTTTGATGTGCGGGGATTAGACTTCATGGGTCATTTTCCCTCATCTTTTTCAAACAAATACATACTTGTGGCTGTGGATTATGTTTCAAACGAGGTAGAAGCAGTTTCTTTACAAACAAATAATGCTCGAGTTGTGATAAAATTTTTGAAAAAGAACAGTTTTACCATATTTGGGGTACCTAGAGCTATCATTAGTGATGGGGGGTCACATTTTTGCAATAAACAGTTTGAGAAACTGTTATCAAAATATGGAGTCACACCTAAAATTGCTACCCCCTATAATCCACAAACCAATGCACAAGTTGAGGTATCTAATAGGGAGATCAAACGTATTTTAGAGAAAACTGTCAATGCATCTAGAAAAGATTGGTCTTTGAAACTTGATGATGCATTGTAGGCTTATAAAAAACTGCTTTTAAAACCCCTATTGGAATGTCTTCATATACGATTGTTTTCGATAAATCATGTCATGTTCCTATACAACTTGAGCACAAGGCATATTAGGCCATTAAACTTCTTAACTTTGATATAGAATCCGCAGGTGAAAAGAGATTGCTTCAATTGAATCAATTGGCTAAATGAAGGGATAAAGCTTATGAGGATGCTCGTATCTACAAGGAGCAAGCAAAGCAATGGCATGAAAGGAACATTCTAAAGTAAGAGTTCTTACCTAGACAGAAAGTGTTACTCTATAACTCTTGTCCGAAGTTGTTCCTAGGTAAGTTACGTTCTAGATGGTCAGAACCGTTTGCTATATCTCATGTTTTTCCCTCTGGTGCAATTGAATTGAAAACAAATGACAATCGAACTTTCAAGGTGAATGGGCATTTACTTAGACATTATTATGATGGGGAAAACAATGATAATGATGCCACTATCATGAACTTAAAGAATTCATCATATGAACTAGGAAAGTCGAGCTACGCAACTATAAACTAAGCACTCCATAGGAGTCAGCCCATGTTTTTTTTTTCTTTTATCTTTCATTTTGCTTTTTTTTTTATTATTGGCTGAAAAAATCAAAAAACTCTCTAATTGATGACCTAACTGGAATTCCATGCTTGATTATGAAAATTTTAATCAGGGACGTACCAACTTCTCTTTTTCTTTTTATTTCTTTCCTTCTTAAATTGAATTAGGAACAATGAGGTCATTGTTCAATCTAAGTGTGGGGGAAGGAATACTTCATATAGAGAGTTGAGCTGAAATGTATTGTGAATATGACTGATGATGTCTAAATGGTTGTTTTGATTGGATATTTAAGACATCTGAACTTGAATTGTGTTATACCCACACTTTGAATTTTCAGTCTTAAAGCAATATATGCCAATTTTAGGATAATTTTTTTTTCACGAAATTTGAAGTTTGTACAAATAAAGTTGTTTATATCATCTAAAAAGAAAGTGAAAATGACTTGCTAAGTGTCTTACTTACCTGTTGTTGTAATTAGAATACTTAGTTGAAATTAAGTAGTGAAGTCCTTAAGGAACAAACTTACCTTGTGTTTAGCTTTAGAATTAAAAGTTTGAGAGTAGGTGAGTCCTTTTGTGAAAAATAAACAGTTCTACTTCTAGGAAAAATTTATCTTCTATATACTTTTGTGTTCTTTTAAGAACATTTCAACACTTAGTGAAAGAGGTAGATGAACTATTTACTTAGTGATCCTTTATTAAAAAAAAAAGTCTTAAATTTATGTTGTATTCAAAAGACAAGAAAGAAACAAGCATGACCTCTACTCTATTGAATTAGGTAATTGAGTCATGAGTATCTGAACTTGAATGTTAAAGTGAGGAAAAATTCCTAGGAGTCCCTTAAAACCTGGTCACTTGGATGATGAGCTCGGGATGTGCCAACTTAATAAACTCACTATAATGAGAATGGAGAAAAGGCAAAAGTTCAATCCTTGAACTTTGAAAAAAAAAAAGAATAAGTACTTGCATGAAAGAAAAATAAAATGAGTGCAAAAGCACCAAATGAAATAACAATTATAATAAAAAGGGAGAAATTATAGGGAAAGAGTAGATACCACATGCTTTCACTCTATGTTGCTAGGAGTATATGCCTGCTAAATGTCCAGTGAAGGTTAAATGGTTGTTTTTTTCTTACTAGACCATATATTTACTTTTGGATGGAAGAATCTTTTGCTAAATACTGGGATTAAAGTTTATTTTGTCTAGATTAGCTATTGAATTGTGATAGTAGTACTCTAATTACATGTACCCAGTTTGATTAGAGCAATAGGCACTAACAAAGCAAGTTATGACAAATGAATAATGAAAAAGAAAGATGCTTGAATTTTTATTGTGAGAAATTTTGTACTTTCTATGATAGATTTCTACTTATGATCTTAATTATTTTGCTTGAGAACAAGCCAAAGTTCAAGTGTGAGGGAGTTGATAAAGTCATTTTCCATACACTTTTCATGGAACAAATGTAAACCCCTGAATTTTTCATAATTATTAGAAAATGATCCTAGAAGTTAAACACGAAAACCGAGACCTTGAAAATCGATTCAAGTTAAAACCAAATTCTAAATAAGGTCAAATTATGAAAATTCTTAATCTTGAGAAAAAGAGAACCCTCAAAACAAAATAGAAAATCTAACAATCGATTGATTTAACATCCGTACACAATCAAATCATCTATCCAATTTTTAACACGCAAATCAAGATGATATATCAAAAAACGCCCGACAAAAAAATACTAACACCTTAAATCCTTCAGTAAAATTTAGAATCAAAATTTTAAATTTTCACCAAAAGTCAAATTGAGTCAACCCATAACCCTAATCTCGGTTAAACAACACTGAGAACTGAAAAATATTAAATAATCACAAATAAAATGAAATAAACCATAGATGTTGAACTAAGAATATAGTAAAGACAAAACCCTAAAATTTTATGATCTTACGAATAACTAAACAAAACTAGAAGTCAAACCGGAACTCTAAAAGTCAACAAAGTTTATAACAAGCCCTAATGTTTAAGATCCGCAATCTCGTGCTCTTAAACCCTAAACAACCGAATGAAAATAATTGTTGATAATAGTTCTTAATAAGATGAGAAAGCTTAAAAATACTAGATTTGTAAATTTCTAGTGTCCTTCGAATCCAAACGAGATCAATTTTCAAAAATCGTGCTTTGGTACACTGGACGAAAAATATTCCGTTAATACCAATAGACTCGTAAAAATATAAGGTTTCCGAAAATATCGGTTTTAGAATTTTTCGATAACTAAAAATTACAGATATCGCATTTATATAGGTATTTTTACTACTACCGGTATTTTAATTGTCTAGTCTACTATTGTAGTACTATTTTATTATTCATTATTATTCAACTATCTCTACTTTTTCTACTACATATTTTACTACCCATACACCTATTTTCTTACTTTTTACTTTTCCAATATATTTCTAATTATATCACACCTTACACATTACTTCTTTTCATTATAAGACAATAAAATAAATCAATTTTACCCGCTCTTCCCTATGCAAACCGACGCCACTCCCTTTCTCCTCATCTCTATTATTTTTCTTTTTCAATTTATTTTATTACATTTAATTTCCCTCTATCTTGAACTATCAAATACCCAATTTCCCTCCACTTCTTTCACACCTTTATTTCATATAACAAAACTCCCCCAAAATCACTCCACAAATCCTCTCTCCAAAATTTCTCTCTACCAAACTCACTTCCACAAATTCTTCACAAAATCCTTCTCTATACACAAACTATCCACCACACACCACTAACCGCATAATTATACATTCACTACCTTCTTCCTACCCCAAAAACACTTTAGGTAAAACTTCTATCCCTATTCATATACTCATGTCATATAACCAGCATGACCATGGTGTTATTTTGAAACTCATATGAGTAGTAAAAGCAACAACATGTTCATGTTTTATTCTCGCACATGAAATTCCTATTTTATTATCTTGTTATTATGCTTTTATATATGTTGTTATTATTGTTAATATTATTGTTATTATGCATCTAATCTAACTCTCTCTCTCTCTCTCTCTATATATATTATTACTAATATATGTAAATCTATATATTTTTAGAGCCTAATGCTCACTAACTTTCTCTAACTTGCTTTTATTATTCTTAATGCTTCCATTATTGCTTTTATTGATTTTTCTTTTCTTTCTTTTTCTTTTTGTTTTTCTTTTTGGGACTAGTCTATTCTTAATCCCGAGATGCCTTGATGAAGCTAAGGCTCCCAATACTTGACCGGGATGCCTTGATGAAGCTAAGGCTCCCAATACTTGACCGGGTTACCTTGATGAAGCTAAGGCTCTCAATGCTTAACCAAGATACCTTGATGAAGCTGAGGTTCTCAATACTTGATATTATTACATTGGTTATAATTATTATCTTGCTTCTTACATTTTCTTATATTTTCATCATTTTCATATTACATGCTCATATATATGGATCCCCATAATGATATTGTCTCAACAACATTCAAAGTAGAATTTTTCTCTAATAGAGAAATTAAACTAAAACTCTTTTATTATGTAATTAGTCACTAAATAAAGAAACTTGTCAACAACAACTTAGAAAATGTATTTTTACAACTTCTTCTCAAACTTTTCCCAAAAGTTTTCCTAAGTGTCGACAAGGATAATTTTACCAAGGAAACAAAGGAGAAAATGAAACCAAACTCTCTTTATATACATCAAGATTTTATTATCACCCCCCTAGGAAAATTTATTTCTACAACATTTTTTCAACCTACTAAGACTTTTCTTAAATAACAATGAAAATGATTTTCCCAAGAAGTTAACTAACAAAATAAAACATTTTCTTTTATTGATAGGTCACATAAGCTTATTAAAACTTAATAATAATTATATTGATAAATAAACTTTTCTTAAAAGCTTGCTTGTAGGAATTTTTATCAACTCCATAATAAAAAGTAATAACTAAACTAAGTTTTATAAGTTAAGATAAAATCAACTCATTAAATTATAAACTCACTTAGAAAAATAAAAGTTTGTTAAGGTTTATAAATGATAAAATCATTTTTAAAGAAATAAAAGAATATAAACAGTAGAGGTTTCAAAAACAATAGATATTATCAAAAACTTAAGAAATATATTAAAACATGTTTCCTTTCAAGTAAAATTGGTCAAAGAGTCAAAAGACCAATTTTTAGAAATAAAGTTTATTTTCAAAGAAGTTGGAAAATCAAACTAAAAAGACTTGTTTATCAAAGTCATTTCTTTAAAAAGAAATATACATGACTCAAATTATTATAAGTTATCAACAACTTAAGAAAACTCTTGAAAACTTCATTTTTATCACTAAAAGTAAAATTTATAAAAGACCAAAGCAAAGAAAAATTTATTTTAGAAAGAAATTGGAAAAAAAAATAAAAATATACTTATAATAACTCAAAAAACAATGAAATTCTTTCAAAACACTTAGGAAAGAAATTGTTAAGATACAAGTCTTCAACACCGCAAGACATTATTTTACGAAATATAATCGTTGAGACAACACCATTAGAATCTTGCATATAATATAAGTCTATATATATAATCAAAGGATTTTTCCAACTATATATAAATGTCTACATTTTGATACAAGTATTTTTGGATAAAGAAAAGTTTGCAAACTTGTGTTTTGAAAACTACAATTTTCGTAATGAATATGTACCCTACGGTTTCGAAACCCAAACAACCTTATATGACCAAAATAACATTAGAAATGGATAGATCTTTTCGAATAGGTAGAAATCGGTACATTATACGAAAAATTATGAGTTAAAATAAGCAAGTTATGGCCATTTTAAGTTGGAATTTCATTCCATGTGATTCTGATGAACATAGTAAAATAGAATTAGAAAGTTTAAATAAAATTTCTACAAAATACTCATCTGAGTATTTCTTTTGTCTAGGCGACGAGGAATAGAGATTTCTCTTCCTGAATATTACTACGACTAAGAAAATTACGAAATGGACGAGTGAGTTATTTCTCGTAATTTCGTTACTTGCTTGTGCTTGTAGAATGGTGGCATTAGTATACCAAGAAAAGATAAAAATGAACATGTATGGGGAATTCGGGGATATGTATGTATGTGATTCTATACTTATGTGTGAAATAGGAATTAAGAATATTGCAACTTCAAATTATTTGTTAAGTATTTTGTCTACCTGCATTTATGCTTGCTTATTGTCTGCAAAATTGTTTGATTACCCCTAAGAAACCTTAATAAGGTATGGCTTAAGAAAAATAAAATGATCACGCATAGCATCCATCGAGTCATGTTTCTTTCGAAAGGCTGCTACTCCTACACGTAGAGTTGGATTAGCTGTTATCGTGCTGGGACACTGGCCATGTTCCTTCCTAGAGAATCAAAATCGCTCAGGGAATACGACTCTAGGTTCAGAGCCGAGCCAATAGAACGCTTTGGGCAGGGGCCTGGGGACTACTAGTAGAAGGTCGAGGACCTTCATCAACAATTCCCTAACCTTCGACACGGAGGGTAAATTCGTTCTATGTATGGTTTCCGGATAACTATATATATTTGTGTAATCACGTGATTGTTGCATAGCATATGCATGAAAATTTAATTGAACTTGTTTGAAATTATGGTGCGAATGAAAATGAATACCTCACTAAGCTAGTTGTAGCTTATACCCGCATAGATTTTTGTTGAAACAGGTATACCCGTGGCTCTATTTAAGGATCATGACGTTAAGGAAGTCATAGATGGATTTTAAACTCTTATGGAGGCGATGAGAACATATGATGAAGTTATTTTGAAAATTCCTTATATGTAATGTATGCTATGTTAGTATTTTTGAGATTCCTAAAAGAATGTATTTATATAGATTTAGAGATAATAGCGGGGGTATGCCCCTAAGATATGTAAACAATCATGTTTATGTTTTCTGATAAATATTCCCTTTGTCTTGTTACTTGATTATTATCAATGTAAATTGTGCTACTCCGATATGTGCATGTAAGCCCCGAAAAATTTCAGTAAATAATTCAAAATGAACTTTGAAAATAAACCCTAAAAATGACTCCAAATTAAAACCGAGCTTCGACAAGTCCTAAATCCCGAACGAATCCGAAAACTTATTAATCTTGAGAAAATGAAAATCCTTAAAAATAAAATAAGAACTCAACAGTCTTCAAATTCAAAACCGCTATGTACGACAAATTCTATATTTAACTCCAACTCGTAAAACCGGGTAATATAGAACAAAAAAAACCAATTATTAAAAAAAATAAATAACGATAAACCTTCGGAAATAAAACTCAATTCAAAGAATTCCGAAAACATTGAGAGATATTAAATACTTACAAAAATCAAATTTAAAATAAATTTCTCAAATTTAATATGTTGTATAAACATAAAATATCAGTTTCCTAAATTGGCAAAGATCTAAACCATAAAATCACCCGAAAACCCTAAGTAGAATACAATAGTTTAAGTCCGGCAATCTCGCGCCCTTAACCCTAGAGGCCGAGGTGTAGTTTAAGTATATAGTGTAGCTCTTAGTAATATAAGGTCGCTTAAAAATATCAGATTGGTAAATTTTGACCAATTTCGAACCCGTTCGGATATAGACTTCGAAAAGCGTATCTTGGGGCTCGAGATATCAAAAATATACCATGAATACCGTTAGACTCATATTTTTATAAGGATTTCTAAAATATCAGTTTTATAATTTTTCAATAACTAGAATTATCTGATTTTGCGATTTTATTCGTATTTCATTACTACCGGTAATTAATTAGTCTTTTGTACTATTCACTTCTATTTCATTACACAATTTTATTATTCTTATAAACCCTTATATTTTTAGATAAATATTTTATATTATATAAAATTTTGTTTTTCTAAAATTTAATTAGTTCCGGGCTTTTACGGGATCAAATTCTGTTTAAGACCCTGTACTAAAAATAAAATAAATTAATTTAATATTAAAAAATATTTGAAAAATATTTTTATTTTCATAAAATAAATTTTTTGAATTTTTCGGGTTATAACAATATCATTTATAACCTATATTCGCGTATTTTGATTATGCCGGTAACATATTTGTTGAAATACTAAAATAATTCAAATAATTATTTAATTTTATTTATGAAAATTCTGTCATTCATTTAAAGTTATTTTTCTTAATTTATTTTTATATATTTTTTAATAAAAAGTAATTTTTCAACCCATACTTCAAGTATACTTCATTTGTCACTCTACACATTAATCAAGTTTTCTTTCACTCATTCTACACTCCATTTCCCACAATGGCAGCTGCCCTCCCATAATAGCCTCCTTTCTTTTATTTTAATTATTTATTTAATGATTTTAAAGTCTCTTTTAGTTAGCACATTAAGTACACAAGTTACACTTTCAAAAATTTAAGTTACAAATTAACTACACTCCCTCTTTCTCCCTTGAAGTTCACGTGCGGCCCCCTCCCAATCTGCCCTTATTTTATTTTTTTCTCTCAATTAATACACTCCTCTCTCTCCATCTAATGCCTCTCATTTACTTCTTTTCATTCCTTTGAAACCTTATCTCATTTACTCTTCTTTTCCTTTCTTTTCCCTCTCTTTCTTTCTTCTTTTGTTCTTGATCTTGCAAGAACACAAGTTGCCCCTATTTCTAAACCTTGCTTCCACACTTCATTCTTGAAGATTTGTAAGTAAACTTTCTTCTTAAAGCTTCCATAGATGATATAGGTAAGGTATAGTGAGAGTTTTATGCATCAAATGACCTTCCATAAGCTTAAAAGCTAAGGATGATGATGCCAAAAATGAAACACTCCTCTTCTCCATGATTATTATCTTGTATCATTATTATTTTTCTGCTAAAAGTAGTTATATTTAGTAGATCTAACTTTTTGTAACTTTGATTTTTGTTTATACTTTAGATCTTGTTATTTGAGTTATTATTTTTATTATTGCTAATGATTTATGCATATATTCATCATCCACATAACCATCATAGTGTTCATGCATTTATAACTAGTATAGTAAACTAGATCTAGTGTTTTGAGTTCATAGATGCATTAGACTTTTGTTTTATATTCATAAACAACTTGTAGTAGCATGATGATAGTAGGAAAGTTTTAGAAAGCTCAAGCTCTATTTTAGTTTCAACAAAAATCATTTTTGAAAATTCGGATAAAAAGGGAACCATATTTAGAAAAGTTATTTTTCAACTTCAAAATGTGTATTTTTCATTTAAAATAAAGGGCTTTGGGAATAGATAACATGAATGAATGATTTTGATGAGTAAAGTTTAGATCTATGAGTTTATAGTTTACTACCATGGATATCTTTTATATTTATGTTTATATTAAGTGTAGATCTTGGTTTTGAACTCAAACAAAAAATGGTGCAATTCATATTTAGGCAAGACCTCTAATTAAAAACCACTTTCCAAGTGTCAAAACGAAATTTTTATTTGAGATAATGAAGGCTTAATGTATATATATCATCAAGACTTCATTTATATGGTTCAAAGATGATTTTCAAAGATTAAATTTCAAAACAAAATTTCATTTTTGGATTTAGGCCAAGGTATAGTTTAAAAACATGTTTTCCAACTTAAAAATGAAGTTTTTATTCAAGATATGGAAAGCTCTTAAGATAGGCTATGTAAGGGATAGATTTCCATAAGTTTAGATAGATTTTAGCAAAAGATATGTCCAAAAAAATAAATTTTATAAATTCGGATCTCAACAAAGATCAATTTTGAAAACCCATTTTTCAACTTCAAAACAAGACTTTTATTAAAGAAATGGAAGCCTTAAGGGGTAGGTTTGATTAGGAAGTGGTTTTTGAAAGACTAAATGAGTTTTACAAAGAAAACAAGCTCAAATGAATTTTTCAAAATTCGGATTTGAAAATAGCCACCATTTAAACACCTATTTCCAAATGGCAAAATGATAATTTTTATAGGAAAATGGAAGTCCTAGGGAATATATGTAACAAAGACTAAGTTTGGACAAGGATAAAAGAGGTTTATCAAAATATAATCTTAGAACAACAAATGGTTTCCAAGAATAGGTTAAACAATGTTTTCATTCTTTAAAATTTTGTAAAATTCGTACTTAGGCAAACCACCTATGTAAACACCTATTTTCTAACCCCCAAAATGAAGATTTTTTTTGAAATAATGAAGGTGATGGTTATATAGGTCATCAAGGTTGAGTTTTGATAAAAGCAAGTATAATTTTACAAGAAGAAAAACTATTTTTCTTAAGTCTAGTAAAATTCAAAGTTTTGCAAAGTAAAGGTTTTAAAAAAGAATTCTTGGTACTATATGTATACATATAGGTAGATCATCTCATAACCTTCATAACAATAGCTTGTAGGTAATACATATAGGCATGATGCATTGTAGAAATAAAGTAGGAAAATTTGAGTTGTTGTCATTTTAAGAAATTCGTAATAATGGAGTAATGGCATGAAAATACTTACTTTCCAGACTCAAAATAGAAGTTTTATTAAAAAAATGAAGTCTTTAGTGGCTAGCTATGGTTGAGCTTTAATTTTCTAAGTATCAAATGATTTTTACTTAAAGGAATCACCACAAAAACAATTTTTATAAAATTCGGATTTTGGAATTAACCCTACTTGAAAACATATTTACAAAGTGTAAAATAGAAATTTTAATGTAAAAATGAAGGTCATAAGTAATAGATATAATGAAGACTCAATTTTAATAAGGATAATTATATTTTCTTAAGAAATAAATCCAAAACAAATGGAAATGATCAAAGTTAGGAAATTCCTCTTAGTAAATATTGTCAAAAGCATGCATACACCAAGCTCATAACATGTCATTCATGATAGGAAATCATCAATATTGCATGTATAGTTAATCTATATAGTAGGAACATTATAAACATTTACAAAACTATTTTTCGGAATTGGAAACTGTTACTGATCAGAATATTCCATGATCCAAACATTTTCAAAACTTGAAAATAATATTAGAATTAGATAGATTTTTCAAAGTAGATAGAAATCGATATATAATTTGCTAAATTCCGAGTTAAAACGCCCAAGTTATGGCCGCTTTAAGTTGGAATTCCCGCTTAGGATGAGAGTTACGAATTTGATAGTTTGTATGAGATAGTTGGACTAGTTAAGTGATGAAATACTTATTAGGGTATTTCTTCCTTTTTAGGTGACCCCATTATCGACGATTCCTTACCACCGAATTACTTGTACTAAGAGACCGGTGATCTAATGGCCGAGTGAGTATTACTTCCGATTCTATTTATTATATGTGATTGTAATGATAGTTGCACTAGATATTTGGTAAAGATAAAATGGATATGCATGATGGGGATGAATGGGAACTATGTATGGTTGTTGTTGATATGAGAAATGGAATATAAGAATATCGAAGCTGGGTGATTAACTATTGCTTGTATAGATGAATTAGAATTGACTGTCTGCAATTATTGATTGATCACTTAAAAGAATTGGTATAATTGATTATTCGGAATTGAAGATGAAATTGAACTCATTCATATCATGATGGGGATGGAGCATTAGCATTTATTCGGTTTCCATGATCCTAAATGGTGTAAAGTTCGGTTAATCGTTGTCCTCAAACGAATTTATAGTTCAATTGGCCGTGAGCTTAAACGGCATTATACCGCAGGATTCGTTAATTTGCTAACCTGGGATGGAGGGCGCAAGTCCATCTACATATGATTTCTGGTTGGTCATATGTTTGTTGAATCCATATGTTTGATGCATATCACTTTTCCGACTAATCACTTGTTTGTATGATGTGCTATAAATGTGATCTTGGAAGTTCTCACTCACTAAGCTAGTGTAGCTTATACCCCAATAGATGTTTGAATGAACAAGTTAACTCAAGAATGCTATGTGGGGAATGAGATGTCTAGAGCCAAGTATGACCTTGGGATTCCGACAGGAAGTATGAGTACTTGAAAATATTAGCTAGGTGTTATGAATTGCTTTGTAATAGTTTTATATAGTGAAATCTTTTGATGAATTGAAATTAAAGTATAGTGAATTGTATTTAAAATATAGTGAGTTGTATTTCCTTTACTTTGTTACTCAAGTTGTATCAATATAAAATGTATTACTCCGACGTGTCTCCTCCATGGGTTAGATCCCTTGTACATAGTATGAAAGCCTTCGCACGACTAAGGCGGTCACTCTTAGGCTTTAATATTGTGTACGGTGAACTACCACATTTAGGGTATCCTTCGGGGTGCGACAGTGCCATTGGTTGTGATGTACGCCTTGTACATGATATGAAAGCCTTTGCGTGACTAAGGTAGTCATTCTTAAGCTTTAGTATTATGTACGACAGACTGTTACGTTTAGGGTACCCCTCAACGCGTGATAATAAATGTTGATTAATTATTATTGATTTTATAGAAATCTAAGAAAATGGTACTTAATTATGCTTAAACTGTTATTTCAGGTCATAGAAGGACTTAGATTGCAAAAATACAAAGTTTGAAGGAGTTTTGTGCAAATTTGGAAGAAAAATGAATATACATTAACTACTAATGAAAGTACACCATCGACCTTCAGTATTACAAATGCTAGCCTTCAATATATCAAACAAACACTGCGGCCTTGAATGAAAATTTTCACATGCATTACGAATTTTGAACGAACACCAGCAAAATTGCATCCTACGCTGTTGGAGTTGAGCCCGCCTAGCTCAAGAACAGATTGCAAAATTTTAAGGCCAGCATCAACACAACCAGCTTTGAAGTGGATCTCATCGGTGTTCATAATTTTGATCCTACACCGGCCATACAAATTCCTACACCACCAATGCAGGACTAGTGCTGAGCATCAATAGTTTGCAAAACATCAACATCAACGCTATGATGCCAGTGTTCATGCCGGTGCACAACATACACCAACCTTACACCGCCGGCGTTGGATTTGTAACCATCGTTGTACTTTGCAACTTTTGAAATTCCTTTTATTTTTGCTTATAAATTCCTAGGGTTTGTTCATTTAGACAACACATGAAATTCCTAGCAGCTTTCCTCCAAATTTAGAGTAGATTATAGATCTAAGATTATTTTATTTAGAGAATTGTTTTGGATCAAATTTTGTTATTGATTGAACCCTTGTAATCAGTTGAGGATTGGAATCTAGACTTTTTTGAAGTTTTACAACAAGAATACTTTTGATTGAAATCAATGACTTCTGGTCTTTATATTTTTATGCAAATTCAATTGTTGAGTGTGATTGCAACGATGAATTATGTTGTTGCAAATACTTTGTTTTATGATTGCTTGATTCGATCCATGAGTTTCTAAGTTTCTATTGTGGAAATATGATGAAGCCCTAAATAACTAAGATGATTATTGTAATCGCATTATAGAACTTTTAGATTTATGAAACATTCATATTGTAGTTCCAACTATAAATCGTGTTTCTTGTTAAACTAGATTTATAGGAATCTTGATAACTTGGAAGGGAAATTAGGGTTCATAGGAATTCTTAAATTTAGGTTAAATTACAATTGTAGAAGCGATGTGATTCAATCTGATTTAGAAATTATCCATTGAGATTAATGCAATGTTTTAAATTAGTTTCTTACTAAGGAATTAGAAGAAATTAGTTTAAAGCATTAAACAATTATAGAATTGGAAGATATATAATTGTATTTTTTATTCCACTGTTAATTTGTGTAATGGAAGCTAATGGATGGATTGATGGTGTTAAAAGATTTTAAAATTTAAGATCTTTGATAATTTCATATGAATATTCACAAAGCTAATTGATATTATAACAAGATAGCAATTTGATTAATGAAACTAAAGTGGATTATATCTTTCCTACCTTCAATTGATATATCTCTCTTAAAAACACTCTCTTTGATCTTAGTGATAATTGATAATCTAGGTTTAGAATTAATTAATTAGTTACTCATCTCAATTTCGATTGCTTGGATAGTAGGAGAATCTAATAATTGTTTAGTACTTAAGTGATTCTTGTGGGAACGATATTCTGCTCATCATTGTATTACTTGATTTGAACCTGCAGGTAAAATTTGCTTTAATTTTATATATACATCTGCCGTGAGTCACATCTCTACCCAAGTAGTAACATCATACTCGCCATTCCTTCTCCTACTAGCCAATATATTATTCCACCAATGCGTTACATAGTCGTTGAACTTAATGGTGGCTAGTTTAACCTACTGTAAGTAGTCATATTCATGATAATAATAATAATAATAATAAAAACCTTCCCATCAAAGTACTTCTACACTCCTCCAATACCATCAAAAGATGATACTTTCAATTTTATGATCTCATTACCATGTAATCCTCTAGGCCTCTGTCCATCACGGTGATTATCTACATCATCATCATAATCTCTAACTCAAAGTCCACGTATTGGTTAGCATGCATAACCCCTAAAACTATCATCACCTCTTTTGTGACCATCTACTACTCGATGTCTACCATAAGGTAATTGGACTCTCAAATTAACCTCTACCTCCTCAACAGTTTCATGTTCAAGCATTTTTTTTTTTTTATTATGAGGGTTTTCCCTAACAATTTGCTCAACATTCCTTAAGGTTTTGTTTGTTTTGTTAATGCATTGTTTGCATGTCTAGCATCATCTCTCTCATAAAATCCATAAATTCACCCTTATTAGCAGTGCTTTCAATCTTAGGAGCCTTTATATCTTCGTTTTTATTATAAGATTTTCCCATCATCTTCAACAATAGTGAAACTTGTAACATAGGTAATCAAATCAACAAAACTTACCATGCAAACAATCACCACCAAACCCTAAACCACAATTCATAGCCTCAACTTTAATACGAAGATGATACAAATTAGAGAATTTGTACGTTTTTACGGATCTAATGTTATATTACAATTTAGGGATTTATAATATATTTTTAGGTTTTTATGATTTTGAAAAATTGAAATTAAAATATACGAATGACCTATCCTTGGATATTACATGCCAAAAAGAGAAATCAAACTGGTTATTCCATTCAATCGATATGATGCATAATCAAAAGAAACAACGAAAAATAATCTTGAGAAGAAAACTCAATGTTACTCAAAGGAAAATTGTCCATAAAGGATAACAATATGTCAAAGATGATTAGCTAACTGCTAACATAACCTTAATAACCATTATATACTACCATGAGTCGAGTAAAGGCAATAACGAAATAAAAAAGTCAAAACAAATAAAATAGGAAACTTAAAAATAAACTTTGAAAATAAGGCATGACAGCACCACGGTCGTGCATTAGGGAGTAAACTCCGCAATCCACAATCAGTCATTGAATAAAACTCATTGTGATCGTGAATTCCCCAAGCATGGTTCTAATCACAACCGTAAGCTCCTCAACTCCTATTTTCTCTGATGATGACGTTCTCACAATCTCGATAATGGTTGTGCCTATCATCATGACCATGGTCATGAGTATAAAGGAGGGAGTGACTTCCTCTATGACTTCATTTGTTTGCTCCGCTTCAATCACCATCTTTGGCATGGGTGTGGTCTTTAATATGGACGAGTTTTCCTTCTTGTTTAGCCTTTCCTCTACTCTTAAGTACACTAAATGACGCCTAATAGCAAAGTATATTAGATATCCCTGTAAATACTCCAACTCACCTTCATTTGGTTCATCTATAAGAATCTGTTGAGCTAAATTCATTAATCTTTTAGCTCTAGATCAAGTTATCAGTCCAAACAAACCATAGTTCCTATTATATGGGATGACGTCGCCTGTCTAGGTACGGATGTAACAACATCATGTCTTGCTACCATGACACATGCCCACATACAAATATTCCCGCCAGAATTTAAACTCACTTTTCAAGCATGATTCGATATGGTAGTAGATCAACTGACTAGCAACAAATAACAATAAGTTTTGTTACATAACTAGACAATCTTTCATTGCTTGGCCACTCTACCGAATGTTTGAAGAAAGCATAAACTTGACTCGATCAGCCATTCCTCTTTGCTTACTTCTCTTATCCCTCGTAAGATAGAAGGCATAGGGGGAATGGGGAGGGCAGGGAAGGGAAGTGTTGATGGTCTAAATTGGAACATGGGTCGTCTGACCCTAGCTTGGCCTAAAAGTGAACCAAGGCTGCTCCATTGGACCCAGGCCCTAATCATTAACCATTAAGATCAAGCATGGTTGATCACCATTAGATCATTTTCTAAGGACCCAATGGCTGGTATTGAAACCTTCTTTTCTTTAATAGTGGATTAGACTTGGAGATGAGCTTGAAAAGATTCAGGGGGGTTTTGTTATATATAAAGGAGTCTAATTCTTTGTTAAAATAGCCCATCTTTAATATAAATGAGCTTATTACCTATTTTGGTCCACATAAGCCCTATTTTAATCAAATAAAGCCCAAATCGATCTAGAAATACATTTTTTAAGTCTACATTTTTGTGTGAGGAAAACACATAAGGTCAAGAATAGAGTAAACTAGTCTAGTGATCCATGTTCCAAGCCTATCAAGTTAAATCTCCCTACGACATCCCTTATCGAACTTGATCTCCTAAACCTAGTCACTAGCCTAAAAGACCAACCTATAGTATTAAATTGCGTTATGGGCACAATTACTGAAGTCTCCCTACAACCTTGTTTAACTTTGAAATGACCCTCTAGTTGAGTCAAGTATAGAATAAAATAAATTGTAAAATTGACAAACAAGGAATGAGAAAGTGTGAACAAAGGAGGGAAGAGGAATTACACAAACCTTAAGCCCTATTTAATCTAAACAATTAGGGAAGCCATAATCCTTTCTTCATTACACACTTTAAGACATTTCAAAAATTTTAAAAGGCACAATATTCTTACATGTAATAAAACTTAAAAGCAAATAAATTAAAAGTAATTATATATATATTTAATATAACCAATGGAAGCACTGTCAATGGAAACCAAACATCTCATAAGAGTAAAGTTACGAAATTTTGAAGGTTTCTTTCCTCCTGGCATGAATTTGCATTGAGGAAGGCAATAAAGCCAATGTTAATGCATTTATGTAAACGTTAACATGGAACTGGTTTAACTAGTGACTTAGCTCTATCCAGCATCGGTAAGCATGGCCCTTTGCCTCGGCCTAGACATACAGATAATGACCCATTCAAGATCCAGTGAGTTACTGTATTAGGAGCGGTTCAAAGCCTCCAACTCACTAACTCGCTTATAATGACCTGAAACTCCATCTACCGAGGTATTGTCTACTTTGGTGAAATGTCGCATGATTTTGTCATTAGTATCAATTGTTTGTTTCTGAAGTAGTCACTCATCATGGGAATGCTCTCTATTGAGCATGCTAAACTTTAAAATTATGACTAGTTATAAACCATTACGCCTAAAGGCACTTTGATGATTATAGTTTTATCATATTATATCATATTTGAGGGACTTCACGTACTCCCTCACTAACAGAACTAATGTCTTTGCCAATTTTGTTACACAAGTTTATAAAACACAACAAGGTAAGGACACTCAAGGTCTCCATACAAGCTCAAGAGGTATCCCTACTGTAAGGCATTATGCCCTGTATAGCACTTAGCTTCCTCACTTCTAGCTAGTGAATTGCTATAGACACCACCTATAACAACCCAAAACTTCATGCTCCAAGGCACTGTTCACTTTAGCAAAATGCCATACAATTTTGTTTTTAGGGCTAGCTACTTTTTAAAAGGTTACCCATCTTAGAAATGCTTTGTACTTAACTTTATAGTTATGATAAACTCCAAGCCCTTACATAAAAAGGCACCTTGATGATTAATGTATCATCACTTTACATTTGAGGGATATTACACTGTCAGGTCAACCTGAGTCACCATAAAAAAAATAAAAAGGAAAAAAATTAAAGTGAAAAAAATATATAATTAAGAGAAAAACAATGTCAATCTATTTTTATGTGAATAGTAAAAATTAATAACCAACTCACAATATTTATTATATTGTTATATTAACAACACAAGAAATAAATGCATTTAAAAGTAAACTTGATTGGTCTATATAAACTTCAAACTAGAAGTGGATTTTGTTTTCTAACAATGTGGACTATGGGACTTCCTTTTTTGTCTTTGTGGACTTGGTTATGTCTTGAGTTTTATAATGCCACATTGCTAAGTTTTATCACTACCAATGGATTTGTTTGTGTATAACTAATGGGCTAGTGACTTTTGATTTTAACCCAATTTTATTTAAAGTTAAAATTTTGTTATAGTTGATTTAAAATTATTTTTTTAGTTTAATATTATTTTATTTTTCTATTTTCAATTTTATATTTTAAAATAAAATTACTTTTATAATTATTTTTTAATTTTTTTATTTCAAATTAAGTTTGTGGTTCAATGAGTTGTGAATTGGCTTAGTCTACCATAAACTAGGTCGGTTCTAGATCACCCTAAACTAGACCCATGACTCATCAGACTTAAGCTTTAGCTTATGATGACGTCTGTCTTCTATGATTGTCATACTCATTACAAAGCATTGAGTGAAGTAGCAAAATGTGTTGTTTTACCACTTGTCAAAGTTATGGGACTTCGTTTGAACCAGAGTGGATACCACAAATGGTTGTCTTCATTTCAAAAATTTTTTACTTTACTTAATTAAGGTTTTTATTATCTCACACTATGCTTGGCTAAGATTTCAATTATCTCACCCTCTTATTTTCTCTCTTTCAACTTCTCTTTAGACGGGTTTCATACTCTCTCTCTCTCTCTCCCCACTTGCTACTTTTAATTATGTTTTTTTTTTCTCTTTTGTTTTCTTTAGATTATTTCAACTTTATGGAGGTTTTTCATAACAATATACATGGAATGATTATTTTAAAATAATTGGACACGTGTCAAATGGCCATTCGCTCACCAAGCCAACTCATCAAACAACATAAACAAAGTTAGGTAAAGTAATATTAGCATGCATCAAAAATTTGATCAGATGTTAAATTAACTAGTTAAAAGTTTAGCTAGCTAGGTATACATTTGGGCAAGCTTATGGTACCAAATGTGACGATTTTTATAGAAAAAGTTGTGTAAGTGACACAACTTTTACATGCATGTAAGGCTAATATATTCCTTGAAAGCAAAAGCGAAACAATTTTTACCAAGGCATGAAATATTAAATGATGTATTGATTTTTAATAATTTAAATTATAAATGTTACATCGATATGGGTAACGATCCATTAGATTAGTGTGTATGAATGAGTAGTGAATAAATATTATAAATATTTTAATGAGTGATAGTATTAATACGTACTTTTTACACTTTAAAAAAAAAAGAAATTACATTTATCTTTTAAAAAACTACCATATATTAAAAATTTATTGGTATTTACATGATATTAATAAATTTAAATTGCATGCTAGCGTTATTAAAATGTACATGCCTAGTATAATATTGATTAAGATAAATGTCACATTTAGTAATTAAAGATTATATATTTTTGCAATTTATTATTGAAATTAAAATGACATTCTATTATCTAAAACTTATTAATATTTAGTAATTGATTATAAAAACAGATATAATATGAATACAAGTGTGATGTTTACCTGACCCACACTCTACTACTATTTTCACCGTATACTTTTATACCTAAGTGAATTGACAACTAAAGCGACAACATTAAATAATTTTCGCTGCTTAATAACTTTACTAGCAGATTTAAGTCGATAACTTGAGAAAAATTCCTGTACATCGATGCGAAAAAAAAAGTACAAATATCAATTAGAAAAATTAATTACACAAATATCAGCGTCGCATTTTCAAGATATAATAAGTAGGTTAATAAGAGTGTTTCATGTTTGAAATGCGACATTAGTATCAATTATAATAAGTGTATCGTAGGTTTGAAATGCAATACTCTTGTTTATCGCAACTTGCACATGCAGTATTCTTGACGAGATTATTTTATATACATTGTTATTGCATTTGAAAGATGCGGTACTTGTATGAAATATACGCATTTTTAAGATGAGTATACAATTGGTATTTTGGTAAATTTTTTTGTCTAGTTTATACTTTTGTAATTTTTAAAGTGGTAGACATGTCATCCACTTGTCATGACCTTATATGATCCATTTTAAACACGATATTAATAATTGAAGAAACAGAAATTATGGAGCCATACTCTTGATCATACTCTATCATGTGTTCACTCTCTTAAAAATATACAAATGTAAATTTTTTGAATCTTATTCCATGGCATAATCAAATTAATTATTGTTATTTTCCATTTATAATAAAGATGTGCCTAGTACATGAAAATGAAAATCTAAAAATTAATCCGAGGATCCCTATTTATCTTAAAACTAATGGGATCTCAAGCCTCAAGTAAGTAATTTTAAATAATATTACAATGAATTATCAAGCTAAAATAACCTATTACATGAACTAATATGATGAGAGGTGACCATGATTCGCTAGACAGAAGACCAATTAAGAAAAATGAGTGTAACTATATAAAATTTAGAGCGTCATGGTGAACCCTAGCATCTCTACTTCTACGATTCTAACCAAAGACAGCACCAATGACCTTTTCAAGCATCATAAAAAGAGAATTCTTACTGCAGATCCTAAAGAGTTTTTTTGCTAATGAGATATCATATGAATATGGGAAGCTTGATGATGTCTCCAATAACCCTAAGATCTCTTATAAAGACAAAGCGGCTACCTATATTTTTGGAGCGTATGAATCTGCTTTCTTTCATAATACACATTTTAAGTAAGGATTTATGGAAGATGATTCCATGGAAGATGCAAGAGATACTGCTAAAACTAGTGTGGATGCTATTGGAATAAAAACAATATATTTCCAATAAGAAGAAAAAAAATTGATAAGATGTAAATGGAAATTTACCCTAATCATAAAGATTATGGGTCCGAATCCATCATACAACATTCTTCTTACCAAGTTAAGATTAATATGGAAGAAGTACTATGATTTCACCATGATTGGTGTGGGTTGGGTTAAGGTTATTATTTTGTATCCTTCAAATCGAAAGATTATATTCAATATATCATTAAAGAGGGACCCTGGTTTGTTAATGGATACTTCCTTGCCATCAGACTTTGGATTCTTAATTTCACACCATCTCAAGATTTCATTGATTCCACTGCAGTATGGGCTTATATTAACAAATTACCAATTGAATACTATTGTCGGAATCCCTAATGAAAATTAGAGGGTGTCTAGGAACTATCCTTAGATTTGATACCTTCACTACCCAATGTGAGAGAGGTAAGTTTGCATGCCTATATATTCAAGTTGACTTCAATACACCTTTAGTTCATACAATCATTATTGATGGTTTGAAAACAAGTTTTGAGTTAGTATTACTATATGTGAACATGTGATATTGGTTGTGTTTATTTACCCATTTCAAACGTTGTATCATGTACGTCCTTACCTTGGTTGTTTCTTGTGAATATCGGTTTAGAAGTTGCAAAATGGATTTAACACAATCTGACTTTAAATTGTATGTTGCTTGTGGTTAGCTGGGTTTAGTAGATCGGGAGTACCGGTATTACTAAGACGATGCCCTGATAATATATGTGTGACGTTGTCCCGAGTGGAGTTGTACACAGAGGTGATTTCGGCAATCTATGAGTGGTACAAGTACGGTACTTAGGCCATATGGGGAGTACTTAACACCAGTATATATATAAGTATCTAAGTATATATGTATCTGTGTTTTATGGAGTCATGAGTTGCTCCAGGTTTAAGGCTAGTTATAAATAGTTCTAAATTGTGGTGGTTGTTTGGCTAACTAAAGATAATAAATTGTGTTTTTTGCATTTATTATTGTGATTGTATGTGAAATTGTATGATGTTTACTCATGCACATATGGTTATAATTTGGCATCTAAGCGTTTAAGCTCATTGTTTTTATTCTTTAGGAATAGCTGATGATCAAGTGGTTTTTTATTTTTCTGATTATGATTAGAGCTGTGTAAATGGATTATGAGGGTCAGCCCATCCTGCCCTGCATTAGCTCGTGGGTTATGCAGGCTAGCCTACTTTGGCCCGCATTGCTATACAGGCTAAAATTTTTAACCCAACCTATCTCGTGCGAGTTGGTGGGTTAATATTTTTTTTTATTAAAAAATCATAAGAATTCAAATTCAAATTTAAATTTTTAATAATGTGAATATAGAATATATTTCTTTTTATCTTACTAATTACCTACATACTAATCCTAGATTATTGTAGTGTATGGAAAAATTATAGACTTCTATTTTGAAATTTTTTGTTTCAACATAAAAAGATTTATTTTAACTAATAAAAAATAGAATTCATTCCATTTTTTTCTTTGGCATGGCAAGGAAAAATAAGTCATGAAAATGATCAATTGATATTGTGTTACTTATTTTAAATAGAAAGCATCTAAATATATAATAAATATAAAAGAAAAAGTATTGATAAAATGATCAAGGATATGATAAACATAAAAAGTTGAAAGTTTAAAACATTACTCCTATAAAAATTATATAATCAACATTCAACAACTAAATAATAGAAAAGTGAAGTGAAGAGGAAATAAAGAGAGAAATGTATTAGGTTATTTTTATAAGATTTATATTTCTTTTTTTTTTATGTTTTTTAAGTGCAAGTTCGTGGGCCAACTTGACCCACAGCGGGTTGACCCGCTTCAACCCGTGGGTTATGTGGGGCGAGTCATTTTGGCCCGCACATCAAACGGGCTAAAATTTTTAGCCCAACTTACATTTTTTTGTAGGTTATACAAGTTGACCCACATGCACAACTCTAGTTATGATGTATTCATGAGTTATTGGGATGACGAATTGACGATAGTGGAACCAATTTTCCAGCTGACTTTTAGATGTTTTAAATAGGAGATAGCTAGAGTCAAAGACTTTATAAAGTTTTAAATAGTTATTATTATTAATCTTTATAATGGGGCTTTAAAGTATAAATATTATTATTTATTTATTGAGCTTGACTTACGGGCTGAGTGATAGGGCCTAGTGAGCCCGGTTCTATTATATTGGGATGGCTTGGAGAGATTTGGCTTAGTAGGCTTGGAACAAGGATCATTGGACTGGTCCGCCACATCCAACATTTCTCAGGCGAGCTCATCTACACAAGAGATGACTACTAGCCTTGGTCCATGAGGAGCTCATTCATGATAAACATGAATTGAACTTACTCCATCTTATCCGTCAATCATTGAGGTGATCTGACGGTTGTCATTCATGCCAAGTGCTTATAAATACTCAGTCACTCCTCATTATTTCCAACTTTTGGAGAGAGAAGACAAACAACATTCCTTAGAGGAGGCTCTGCTTAAAAAGATCAAACAAGGTATTTCAAGTTATTTCCATCTCAACAGCTCAAGAATTTTAAGGTTAGCGCACGATGTCTACTCAAGCTTCCTTATCTGTCACTTGTGCATTTGAGATACTGAGACTACATGTTCCTCCTCTCCTGTCATTCTCTCCAAGCCATCCCGTCATTAAGTGTCATTTCCTCAGCAATACTCCAAGTTACATGTGAGGCACGAGATCCACTTGACATGTGCGTGACTACTATCAGCAAGAACCCCGCATCTACATTTTGGTGACTCCACTGAGAACTGAAGATTTTGACATCAGTCGTGATGACACCTCCAAGAAAAAAGCCAAGTAACACTGACGACAACGTAAATCAAGATGTTAGTAACCTTAAACCCAACACAATTGATCCAGACATACCGGCATTGGAAGATGTCAACCCTAATGTCAACGCTAATCTTGCTACCGACATGGAAGGCATCATTGTTGACAATGCACAAGTCATACGTGCTATACAAGAAAGCAACGCCGAGATGATGTGAACTATACAAAAGAACACTCAGGCCCTGAACCATTTCTTGGCTACACTCACTCGTCTCATACCAGACATGGCTGCTGATGCCGATGCACTTTAAGGTGTAGCCTTGCCAGGCCCCCATCCTAGTTGTGCAGCAAAGCACCCCCTCTTTATCCCAGCCTGCCACTGCTCTTCCGATTCAGGCAAATGTGCCTCAAGGAGTAAGTATGCAGCTCCGATCACCACAGGTTGCAGTTAAGCAACAACTAGCCTCTGAAGCGGAATATATTAGTTCTCAACTTGTTAGGTCATCATCCTCACGTGCACGCTACAATACCAACCCAAGTGAGACTACTCTCCCCCCATTAATGACCATGTAGTAGTTTCCTCAGTTGCATCAACTCCACCTATTGCACTAGCTATAGTAGCTGCACCAACTGCTTAATCAGCGTTTGCACCAAGGGAATCCTTTATAACAAAGGAAGACTTGGATATTTGTCTAAAGGAAATTCAAGCTAAGTCCTCTGCGGGAGTACTAGACTTAAAACTTCTATACTACCACTGGATTGCTGCGAAGCCCTACCCAAAGGACTATGTTAGTCCTAAATTCATGTTGTTCGATGGCAAGAAGAGTAGTGCTAAGGAACATCTGCTGAAATTCATTGAGACATTAGAGGTTTATGGGTTTGAGGATGATTTAAAGCTGAAAGAGTTTTCTAAGTCTCTAACCGAGAAGGTATACACCTAGTATGTCAATCTCCCCCTAAGGTCCATTAACTCGTGGGGAACAATGTGCAACTTGTTCCTGGAGAAGTTCTTCTCTACTCAAGAACGGGTCACCATCACTTATATGGGAAGAACAAGGCAAAAGTCGAGGGAAGACCTTATGGAGTACATTAAACATTTTAGAAAACGCTATTTAGATATTCAAGACGCTTGTGATGAGAAAGAACTAGTAAAGATTTGCATCCAAGGAATGTTCACTAAATACGCCGTCCACCTCGAGAATCTCAATATGTGTTCCTTTGCTATTCTCATTGAGAATGCATGAAGGACTAACAACTCCGTATCTAGAAAACGCAAAGAAGGTGGAAGGTTTAGAAAGAGAGCTGCAAATGTTATCTCACTCCAAGAAGAAGACTCTAGAAACAACAAGAAGTCATGGAACGATAAACAAACGAGTGCTCCACCAGTGCTCTCGTTCCTTTACCGTATGAGGAAGGTTCATGCTATGCTTGACCAATGGTTGAGAGATGAAAGCATCAAGCTCCAAAGGGTCGAACGCCTCCCTAATGCAGCCAAGAAGAATGATCCTAAGGTATGTAGATTTCACGGGACTGTGTGTCATCCCACCAAAGAGTGTTGGACACTCAAGAATATATATAATGAATGAGTCAATAATGGAGACCTCATCATTGAAGGTAATGATGTACGCAATAATCCACTCCCCGCACACAATGTTCAGCAGGGTACCGCAAGTGTTGCTCACCATGATCTAAAAACTGAAGAAGAAGAAACAAGTTAACAAAATTGAAAGTCGTGTTATGCCTAATGGAAAATGATGTGTTATTTAAGATAGGTCAATGGGATCCGAAGAACCCTTCATGTCATTTTCAATATATTAAGTCTTTGTATGCAATTACAATTGATGTATTTTCATCATTATTTGAATAAAATTACGGCTTCCATTCTCAAAGCCTTTTTAGTATGATTTATCTTGCTCTTATTACTTTATAATTTTCTTTCGTTGCTGTTAAGTTAGAGATTTGTCTCCTTAACATACAAAGATAGTTAACACGGCAAGAAATAGCATTAATTACATATGCTACTACTACTTAGCAAGAGTATAATCTCCTAAGTGCGCGATAGCATGACAACATGTTGAGCTTGTGTACTCCAGACTGTTAAGAGTATTGACTCTCAAGCGCAGTACAAGCCATTGCAAAGACAACCTCCTTGGTAACTCATACTGGGTAGTCAAGTAATGGAAAACACCCCCTTGACTAATAAAGCTAGAAATTTGGATCCTAGATGATAAATGTCACGATTGCTGCTTAAAGCATGATTGAGTACTTTCTTAAAAAGGATCATTTAAATACTATCACCGGTAAGCCAAGAACCTTACTCCAATACATTAAAAAAAAAAAATGTTGTAAGAGGTCCCTTAGATCATTGAGTCTAAGCAAGCCTCATATTCATGATAGTCAATTGCCATCATAATATCTTAAACATCACCGCTGCTTGGTAAGAGCATTGTCTCCTAAGCGTGTGATAACATGCTTTACTTATAGTACTGATTGGTGGAGACATTGTCTCACAAGCATATGGCAGTATGGTGTCATACCAACACATAGTATAAAGTAATGCTTAAAAAAAACATGTGATTGACGGTTATATATTGGGAAATACCATCTTAACCAACTAAATTAGACTATTAGGGTAACAAGCCTATAAAGCATGTAACACTATTGCTACTTAAAGTGCGATCAGTATATGACCTTAATTATAATAATATTGTTGCTAGAAAGTGAGAGCATTTCTCTGATGCACGACATGAAAGTCATATTAAGACAATAAGCCTATGTAACACAATACTATCGCTGCTTAAAGCGCGATCGACTCACTACTCTAAGTCATGATAATGTTGTTGCTTGCAAGGAAGAGTACCACTCCGATGCGCAACATAAGAATTACATAGCCTTTATTATATTGTGATCGCTACTACTAAGTGAAAGCAACACTTTCCAAGCACAAGCACATGATATTAATGGCTTAATTCAAATTTTGACATTCACAGATATATACATATATAAAGAAAAGATCAATAATTGCAATAAATTCAAATCCATTCATTCAAGTAAACAAGAACAATAACACATTGTTTAGAATGGAAACAAAGTAACAATCATGTCTGAACTAAGGCTTGCAATCCAAGCCTACTACAGACTCCAAGTCATCATCTCCTAAAGTAGTCTCTATCAAAGTCTTTGCTACCGCAACCTCGGCTTGAACTTCCTGTAGCTTCACCACCAATTTGTCATGATGTCCCTTCGCATCCCTATAACTCAGCAATCTCTTGGCCTTGTAAGCAACAAGCCATAGCTATTAATTCTAAATTGCAACATACGAGCCCCTTCAACACACTTGACCAGTTGCTTCAGCTCTGTTGTTGATAAAGAATTCCAACATCTATCCATCAACAGCATGGCCTTACCAATCATCTTCACTATGATAGTAGCGACCTTTATCCCCAGTATAGGGGAACTGGCTTAAAATTCCCTATCCAGGGCATTAAGACTCTCCAAAGGAGCTATTAAGCGAGAAGGCATAGTAAAGCCATGAAAGAAAGTCATCTCCTCCGATACAACATAGTCCTCTGAAGTTGCTACCATGTCTCCACAAGACACGCCAGCAACTGAGGGAGGATGGACATGGAACTCGATAGCTGCATTGACATCAAGTTCGCTCGTGATTTCTCCATCAATAGCATGTTCATTATCCTCATGTATGAGCTCTTCAGTCTTGTTGGCATCACCTTCATCGTTACCATAGGGTGTTGGAGATGGTTCGTAATCAATTTTATCGAGGCTGCCATCTTCATCATTTGATACTACTATGGGCGGAATAGCATTGTTGGAGCGTTGTGAAATTATAAAAGAATTTGTGTCAACTTGAAAAAGGCAAATAAAGAGAGCATTAAACAAGAAAGAAGAGTAGCAACAACAAGTCATATGTAAGGAGAATTATTACCTCATTGACAAACGCACGATTCGCCGACCTAGAATCCACTATCTGAGGTGATGGATGATCATTCTTTGATTTTGGCCGAGGTATATCGTCAGAAGGCTTCAGTTGGTCTAATGCAGGCTCTTCAGCTATTTGGACACTAGCATTCAACCTATGGTATCTGTTCCTTAGTAGTCTAAGGTAGAACTCATGATGATATACGAGTGGCGCCGACAATGTATCATCAATAGATGCGAAGATGTAGTCACGAAAGATGGCCATACAATTCGATCAGTGTGTGTCAACCACCTAGCAGAAGCTACTCCACGATGCTCCATAGAAGGAAAGAATAACCGTCGCACCATAGGATGGATGCACTTGAAATCACTTCGCGAGATGGAGTGGTAGCATGAATTAAAGCTCTACACAATGTTGAGAAGACGTGACACTCCTTGATAAAAACAAAACCGGAGTGCCGCTCTATGAAGGGAGTATACCATCACCCTTTACTCCAAGAATCACCCATTCAAATCTCCTTTGTCAAGCAAAGATAGCAGGTCTCCTAGGATGCACCAAAGCATGAACATAGCTTGACTTTTATCTAGTATATAACGATTATCAACTAAGATAACCTCACCTTTAGAGCTTGGAGGATAAAGTCTGTCACCGTCTTGATAGCCTTGAAGAGGCTCTACAAAAGGTCAAAACATAAACTCCTTCTTGACATCGATGAGCTGAAGAAGTGGTTGTTTGATCTCTACTCCAATCCACGCCTATGCCTGAGGAGCAACAAGATTTGAATTCTTGTTGATGGCCAGTTGTGCAAGGTGGTTCTGAAACCGCTCACAAAAGAATAGCTACAAGAAAAGTAAGTCCACGTGTGACACGTTCACATATCTACCCTTGGAACGGACAAAAGCTTGGTGGTACAGGTCAATATGTCGATATAAGGACCCTAGATAAAAAGGAGCTAGTGCAAAGCATTGACCCTGTGCGATGCATACGGCTAAAGCAAAAAAGCCGAAGGCTTACACCTTCTTCCGACCCACCAAGGAACACGAACAGTGACAACTAAAATGCAATGAAACCTATAAGTTCATACCTAGACATCAAAGAACCAAAAGAGAAACGTGTTACTTAGAGAGGTCAAGTATAGGGTAATAATATGAACATACTTACTCTTTTCCACGAGCTAGTCCCGCTACTTGAGGCATGCTCTTTCTCTGCTCTTCGAAGAAATGTGTTATCCAGGCAGAGAAACACGATTTCTTCTTATCATCACGGGCAAGCTTTAGAGCCGCTAGTAAAGATGCTTCAAGGTGGCGCTCTTTGTGTGAAGTCACAACTGCAGTTGCATTAATCACCTCAAAACAGCGCAGGATCAAAAGCATGACTACTATCAACAAGGACCTCGCATCTACATTTTGGCGACTCCACTGGGGACTGAGGATTTTGACATTAGTCATGATGGTACCACGACCGTATCTTCAAAGGTTGGTGATATCTCTCCCCATGCAGTGATAAATGTATGAGTCTGCGTACTCCAACGAAAGATGATGGCATGACATACTTCCATCTTGTTTGTGCTGACAAGCTACAAGCGAGCAGAGGTGATGATGGCACTATAGACTTTAGCTTGTTTCAGAAGTTTCACATATTTCAACTAGTCAGTGTTGTAATCTACCCAGTCGCTCCATCCAGCTGGCGGCTCCTTAAGAAATGAGAAGTATGTACTGGAAAGTGGTAGCTCCTTTTGCTCGTTCCTAAAATGTAGCACCGAGTCCCCCCAGTGGTGCTCCTAGAATCGACGCGTGGCTTGAACTCAATTAATCAGAAATCACCATCAATAGGGGCGGCTGCACACAACTTGAGGCAAGAAGCCTTGTCCTAAAACATATCTTCAGAAATTGTTTCGTTTATCTACTAGTGTCGCGGAAGCTAGATCTGTGGCGGATTGCCGTCTTGGTGTACTAGCAAGTCCCTTTGCTTGAACACTTCGACATGCTTACCTTTGGTCTCCTTCTGCGTGAGAACTTTGTCCTTTTGAACTTGGCCATGCTTCATCTCCTTTTGCCTGATGGTTTCTGCACTTCAAGTTTGATCACCTCTAGTAATTTGAGTAATGGTAGCTTGATCACTCTTTTTCTCCTTTGGATTGGCAATTTCTACAATACTGAGTAAGAGATGATGCCTACAAAGGAAAGGAAAACCAATTTAATATTAGCAAAGAAGTCCAAACATTCATTATTGACTAAATCAAGCATAAAAAAAAAAGAATATACATTAGCCTCAGATCAAAAGTACACTACCAAAGGTTGTAGTAGGGACATTCACACTATTGCTACTTATGTGGCTGACCGCTTATCCTCATAAGTCACAATAGCAAGGTTCCATGATTTACATAATATTTAGTTAAGGCTCCAATTGTTGAAAAAAGATATCTTATTCTTTCTCCTATCACGAATGAGACAATTATGTGGTCCTGACAGTTAGAGCACTTGGTTTATGCTGCAACAACATTAAAGCATTCAGAGGAGTAGTGAAAGTGAGAAGTGGTCTTATTGTTAAAGTTATGTATGGATTTGATGATATTATAGAAATTTATATATGAGTATATCTTGTATTGAGATATTATTAAAGAAAGATATATTCAATTGTGAAGAATGAAAAAGATCAAAAGAAATATCCCAAAAGATTTCATGTAATTGATATTCTTGCGGTGATGTTGATTAACAGCAACCGAGAATATATAAAAAAAGAAGACAAAAAAAAATGCACTCAAGGTAAATTGGATTTACCGATTGTAGATGGTTCAATGGGATTGGTGGAGCAAATCTAATATATTGTAGTCGATGGTTCAAACATAGAAAAAGTGTAGCACTGCTCAAATATATGTCTTCAATATCCTAATGAAAAGAAACAAAGTAAGAAAAAGGGGGAAGGGAATGTGTGTGTAATTTGTCTTCTATCTCTATGTCATGTTAAAATCAATATATATATATATATATATCCAAATGTCGGTTAACTAGAAGCAAGCATGACAAATAACTAGGTCTATAGAGTGGAAGACCACCTCAAGGATGACCGGATAAGAAAGTCATGTATCAAGTATTGTGACTCGACTCCACGAGGCAATGGATATCATCAAAGTCGTCGCAACCTGCTAAGCATCAAGGAAGAACACCAGTACTAAGCATATATCCTAAGATACTACAAAGACATATGTATGGGACAACATGCAATGTTAAGAAGAAGAAGAAGAAGAAAAAAGGAAGATGATATTTTTTAAAAAAAGACAAAAGAAAGAAGAAAAGTTAATGGAAGAAGATGAATGATGAACCACACCTTTGTTTTCTATTTGAGACTGCTTGATGAAAGCAAGAAGAAAAGACAAGTGTATTTGCATATAAATATCTAACATGATGAACCAAAGAGATAGATATCGAAAAATATTGTGAAAATTATCCAATACATAGAAGATATGCATTAAGATATTTGAAGATTTGACAAGATAATGTGGAGATTTGACAAGATATTTGAAGATTTGACAAGAAAATATGGAGATTTAACAAGATATTTGAAGATTTGACAAGATAATGTGGAGATTTGACAAGATCTTTGAAGATTAAACAAGATATTGTGGAGATTTGACGAGATATTTGAAGATTTAACAAGATATTGTGAAGATTTCTAGTTACAGAAAAAAGAAAAAATCTATCCAACAAGTATGGTTGACACTATCATTGCGAATTTATGATGCATGTATTTGATTGGACACTTATGAAAGGAATCATCAAATCATTTATACATGTGAAAGAAATGGAGGACCTAATATAAATATCATATGGCTTCATGGGGGTAATACTATTCATGCAAACAGAAGGCGACACGCACAATTGAAGTAGTGTATGTGCACTAAAATACAACTATATGCAATAGAGTGAGTTGACTCATCTACAACAAATGAAGTCTTCAACTCTATAAGAGCAGTTGGCAATATTATGCGCCGAGTATTGACTAAGCTATGCATAAATACAAGCGATGTCTAAAATACTTAAACTCTATCCAAGAATTTTGGTCGGAGGCAAAATGTAATGGGGCTTTAAAGTATAAATATTATTATTTATTTATTGAGCTTAACTTACGAGCTGAGTGACAATGCCTAGTGAGTCCGGTTCAATTATATTGGGATGGCTTGGGGAGATTTGGCTTGGTGGGCTTGGAATAGGAATCATTGGACCGGTCCGCCACATCCAACCTTTTTTAGACATGCTCATGCACACAAGAGATGACTACTGGCCTTGGCCTATGAGGAGCTCATTTAGGATAAACATGAATTGAGTTTACTCCATCTCATCCGTCAATGAGGTTATCTGATGGTTATCATCTGTTAGTTTCTCTAAATAATGATTTTAATGATAACAAAAAGACCCAAATGTTTCTAACTATTTAACAAGTGTGCAGTGTTTAGATACAGTATATATTAGAGCTTATCAGAACGAATTTTAGAGAAGGATTTGAAATCAAAAAGAATTTCAGAAAGAGTTTTTGTAATACGCAAAGAATTAATATCATAAGGGAATTCAGAAGGCAATTCTTACTCAGAACGTAATTCAGAAGGAAGATTATGTTATGACTTGTGAATGAACCAGAGTATTCAGAAGAATAATCAGAGGGCATTTATGGATAACTCTGAACAACAAGTAATTTTCAAATTTTTCATATATTTTGAAGACCTAGCACCAAAGTGGATGTATTTGGACAATGCATTCAATTATGTTCCACAAGTTGGTTCACCTATCCAAAGGGGATTTAAGTTAGTTGAGTTTAAGTACCATTTCGAAGAAATTTGAAGTCTCACGAGAACATATACTTGGAAAGTCTACTTCACGTGATTTTACAATGGGGATAGAATTTTCCAAAACATATTTAATTTCTTTTGTTACGAATACTTCAAATATCAGAGGATTATCTTAACTATTTTCATGGGATATTTTCAACGTAATTCAAATTGAATTCAGGAGAAGATTAAGAACTTTCGAGATTTATGCCAGATTTTCAGTTTAACTAGATGAATAGAATTCATCTATATCCAAAGGAGATCAAAGCGCAATAACCGTGGAAAAGAAGACCAGATTTTGTGCGAAAAAGATGCAAAGAATCAGGATTATTCAGTCACTAGCCGTTTGATATTTTCAAGAACATTATAAGCTCAAGAGAATGAAGAAAACAAGAGATACAAGCAACTATTCTTTTCTGAACAAAAAAGGCTCTCTACAAAGCTGAATAACCGTGTTTATTTTGTACTAAATACCTAAGAGGAAATTTTATTCTTATTCCTCAACTTGATTCGTGATTTCATTTTCAGTGAATTTGAAGTGTTACAAGTAGGCTCAGTAGTTGATTATAGCTTGAGGAAAGCTAGGGAGGTCAGCTGAGTGCATTTGTAGCCAAAGTGTGTTTGGCAAAAGACAACTTGTAACGTGATTCAATTATTGGATAGTGGAACATACCGGTGAGGAGTACCGGGTCCCCGCCTTGGTGCTGGAAGAGTGGAGTACGCGCAAGGCGGAACCACTATATATAGCTTTGCATCTCTCTGCCTTATTCTTTTAAATTTCATATACATTTACTTGAGTAATTGTGCTGTAGCGTAAAATCAGAAACTGGTTCAGAAACTAATTGCAAGTATTTTCGATAATCAGAGACTATTTCAAAGACTAAAATCTGAGACTTTATTTTTAATTAAACTTAACATTAAGTGATATGAATTAAACTTGTTTGCTTCCGCATTTTCACTAAAGTTTTGTTTATCAAGTTTATTTGTTTTCAAGAGAGTTGAAAAGCCATTTTTGATTTGTTTAACCAAGGTTGTGATTTTATCAATTTTCAAAGGATAAAATTTTATCTTATATAACCAATTCACCCCCCCCCTCTTGGTTATTATTGGGACCAACATCATCCATACTAAGTGCCTATAAATACTCAATCACTCCTCCTCATTTCCAACTTTTGGGGAGAGAAGACAAACAACATTCCATATAGGAGGCTTTGCTTAAAAAGATCAAACAAGGCATTTCAAGTGATTTCCATCTCAACAGCTCAAGAACTATAAGGTTGACACGCGAGGTCTACTTAAGCTTCCTTATTTATCATATATGCATTTAAGATATCGAGACTGTCTGTTCCTCATCTCTTGTCATTCTCTCCAAGCCATCCTATCATCAAGTGTCATTTCCTCAACAGTACTCCAAGTCACTTGTCAGGCACGAGATCCACATGGCACATGCGTGACTACTATCAGCAAGGACCCTGCATCTATAATCTTGAAGTTATAAGACGTTTTTCATATAATGTTATAAGTTTGACTAAGTTGGCTCCTCATTTATGCCAAACTAAGTTGTTAGAAGTTTTCATTAATGACATTAATTTTTTAGAAGTTCTTCTTTAATGCGAGACATTGGAGTTATATCATGGTATTAATTATGGTTTAGTAGAATACGAGCCTTAGCATGTCCATCTCTAATGAGGACACATAGCAGGCTATTAATGCTCTCAGTTTGGTGATGGTTTTAATAAACTACCATTTATCGTTTAAAAAGCTACCACTTGTTAAAATTTTATCAATACATATATGATATTAGTAAATTTAAGTAAACTGTTATCACTATTAAAATATACATGTTTACTACCATTCATTAAGGTAAATGTGACTTTTAGTGTTGATGGTTAAATATGAATCACAAACATGTTAGGGTTAGTCTAACCTAATGCTTATGCTATCCAACCCATTGGGCCCAGACCCAACCTACACTAGCAAGCCCAAAGCTTATCAAGGACATCAACTCCCTTGACTCAGTAGCAAATTACCTAATGCTATGGTTAATCGATCTCAGACTCGGGACATTTGGTGCGCCCTTCTTAACCACTCAAGGTTGGTACGACCAAATGTGAATTTATGGGTTCATCCAACAACCACAATAATCATCGCTAGTTTTCCACTCACTGATGACTCCACGATTGACATAAATTGTTAGAGATAAACCTATTATTAATACCTCACTCCACACCATGGGAAAGGTAATGTCTTTGGACTCCTACATACCTTTACTACCAACATTTTCAAAACACATGCTTATTGACTTAAGTATCGAAGTGACCACTATAAGCCCTCATTTTCTTAGCAATCCAAACTCGGTTTTAGAGATCGGAACTGGAAACGGAAACCTTAAAAGAATACCCTAGGATTAGTTTGGACCTAGAAACCCTAAGTCCGGCAATACTGGGAATGAAACCCTAGAACAATAAAAATGAGTTAGCTCTAGATTATAGTCCTAAATAATATATCAAAACATAAAAAGATTATATTTCAGAGAAACTCATTCGTTTCGAACCCGATCGGGATCTGTTCTCGAAAACCGGTCCCTGAGACTCGAAAATAGAAAAATATTATATATGACTCTTTAGAACCAAAATTTAATAATGAATTCAAAAATATAATATAGGAATTTTTTGGTTTATAAAAATTATAGTTATAGCCTTTATCGTATTTTCATTACTACTAGTAATTTAATTGTTTAATCTACTTTTTGATTTCTAATCACACTATTCACAAGTATAACCACCCATACCCCATTCTTACATCCTTACAACCTATTCTTACAATCTTACATCATTTTTCTTACAAATTTACTTTTCCAATACATTTTATTACTTAAATTACTTATTAAATTTTGAATTTTATTACACAAAATAATCAAACATCTATCTCTCTTCCCCTATCTCCTCAAGGCCGGCGTGAATACTCTGCCCTCCCCCCATCACACACCTTTATGCGTTCAATTTGTTTTTTTTTTCTTCCTTTATTTTATTTACACAAACCCTAATCCAATTCCATATATAACACATTTATACCTTTACCATTTCACTTTGCTTCTTTTTCACAAAAAATCAACTTTTGAAATTGTTTTCTCTCCTCTCTCTCCCTCTCCTTTTCCGTGAGTTTCCCCTCCCATACACACACACACACACTTTTCTTCAAGATTTTCTTACTCCAAACATTTAATAGGTAATAGATCTACACCCTACCACAATAAAACATGTCATGGAAAAATCATACATGTGTGGTTCCACCAAAAATCCTCATGAGCTTTATGCTAAGGATGTGGAAACACTAAAACATAATATTATTGCCGTCACAGTGTGTGGATCTTGTTATTTGAGTTGTTTTACTATTATTTTGCTTTATTATTTCTTTATGTTATTATTATGGATATTTTGTACATGTATTCTTTCTTTAACCTCATCTATATTATGTTCATATTGCATTTGCATCCATGAAATGAATAATATAGTAGATCTATTTGTTTTGAGTACATAAATGCCATAGATTTTTGTCTTATGTACATAAAGGACTTGTAGTAGTATGATAACAATGGGAATATTTAAAAAGTCAAAGATCTATTTTAGTTTCAACAAAAAAATGATTTTTGAAATTCGGATCTTGAAGAATACCCATTTAGAAAACCTATTTTCCAACTCCAAAATGAATATCTTGCATTTAAAATGAAGGGCTTAGGGGATAGGTATCATAAAAGAATGATTTTTATGAGTTGAGCTTAGTTTTACTAAGAGAAATTTTCAAAATAAGAAAAATGTTATAAAAGATAAGTTAGAACTTGTTTCAACCTCAATAAAAACTTGAAATTCGTAACTAGGGTGAAATGCCAATAAACACATATTTTCCAACCCTAAAACAAGAGTTTTATTTAAGAAATGGAAGCCTTAGGGAGTATGCTTGGTTAGGAATTAATTTTAGAAAGATTAAATGAGTTTTACACAAAAATAATCTCAAACACAAATTTCAAAATTCGGATCTAAAAATTACCTCCATTGAAACACCTATTTCCAAATGTCAAAATGAGGATTTTAATAGAAAATAGAAGCCTTAAGGAATAGATGTAATAAATACTTAATCTTGATAAGAATAGATGGATTTTAACAAAGTATAATCCTAAAACAAAGGAAAGGTTCCAAAACATGGATCCAACAATATTCTCATTCCTTAAAATTCTGTAAAATTCATAACTAGGCAAAACCCTTATTTAAACATCTATTTTCCAATCCCTAAATGAAGAATTTTATTATGATAATGAAAATATTAGGCATATAGGTCATCAAGGCTTTATCTTAGTAAAAATATAGATGATTTTTAAAGAGATAAAGCTAGTTTTTCTCAACCAAGTGTTCTTGAAGTTGTTGCAAAGTAAAAGTTTTCCAAAAATTCTTTTTAACCAAAAATATTAAGGATATACATATAGATAGCTCATATCATGTTATTCATGATAATAACTTGTAGATATTGCATGCACATACAATATACTTGGTAGAAACAATGCAAATTTCACAAAACAATTTTGGAAATGCAATTTTTAGCTACTGATAAGATTTGATCCGAGCATTCCAAGACCTAAAAGTTTTCAAAACTTAGGAATAACATCATAAATAGAGATATCTTTCGAAGTAGATAGAAATTGATAGCTTATTTGCGAAATTCCGAGTTAAAATGACCAAGTTATGACCGTTTTAAGTTGGAATTTCTATTTACCACGAAAATTACGAAATTAAAAGATTTTGTTTAATAAATTAGAATTAGTTATGGTTTGAAATACTCATTTGGGTATTTCTTTCATTTAGGTGACTTTGAATGGGAGGAATTCTTGCTACTGGATTACTATGACTAGAGACCGGTGTCCATGTCTAAGTGAGTCGTACTTCCTATCTATTATTCCGTAATGTGCTTGTTAATTTTAGTTATAGTAGAATGATAGGCAAAGATAAAAATTGGAAATGCATGATGGGTAGTTATGGATTAAGTATGCTATCTTGATGTATTGAGAAAAATGTGCTAAAAATATCGAAATCGGGTGATAAGTCAATGTATGATTACATGCCATGATTATGGGTGTCTGCTAATTGATTAGTCACCTATGAAATTGAATTAACAAATATTCAGACTAACAAGTAATATGGACATAATCATTTCATGATGGGATGATGCATTTAATCATGGTTGGTTCTCCGTGATCCATAGACAGTGCGAATGAGATGAGTTGCCCGTGAGCTATAAAACGGAACAATTGATGGGTTGCTCGTGAGCCATAAAACGAAATAGTAATTCAAGGTAGTACTACAGGATTCGTTAATCTACTAACCCCGAATGGAGGTCATAAATCCATTCAACATATGATTTCCAGTTGATCATATGTCTTGTTTGCCCATGTGGTTGATGCATATCATATGGATGATTAAACCAATTTGTTTGTATGTATGAATGTAAATTGTGGGATATGTGTATTCTGGAAGTACTTGCTCACAAAGCTAGTGTAGCTTATACCCCCACAGTTTCTTTTTTATGCAGTTCCCGTACCTATCGTTGCCTCCTTGGACCTGGCCATCCCAAGTAATGCGACGTTAGGAGTTTCCCCTAGAAGTTTATGTGTAGTTTTGTATATACTTCCATAGGAAACCTTAAACGCTTGGATTGCTATTAAAAACTAATACCAGCACTGTTTATTATCATTTTGTAGGGGAATGCCCCTTATTATTTTGTAAAGAATTCTAAGATATATGTGGTTTATATTTTTATGCTTATTCTATTAAGATAAACTATTTATCTCCAATTGTGTGTGTATTCTATTATCGTAAGGGAACGTCTTGCATCTAATACAAGACTTTTGAATAACTGTGATAGTAATTCCTAAGTCTTGTCTAGTATGCGGTGGACTGTTACGTTTAGGATACCATTTGGGGCGTGACAACCACACTAAGCTAAGTCTTGATGCACCACTAGTGATGTTCTGTTTTATAGACTTAACATACACTCAATAAGCGCGAGTTTAGTCTATTGACAATCCTTGTTTCTATCGAGTTTAAGCTAATGGAATTTACTATCTAAAGATTATCCATTTTTGTAACTAAGTACTTAAAATTAGAATAACAATTCATTACCTAAAACTTTTTGAAGTCATTTGTAATATTTAGACTAGGATAATCATAAGTCAAGTGTTTGTATTTTTAATTTTTGATAATTTAGTACATCATGATTACATTTTGATAAATTAGTGCTTATACTTTTAAAGTACCTGCAATTCAATGTCCTAGATAAATAATATTTGACAAACATTTATTTTGTGGACAAGATAACGATAGACTAGTGCATATACTTGTAATTTTTAACAATTTTATGGCAATTTAATACCGCATCTTTAGATTGACTAAGTATCTATCATTATCCTATCACCAAAATAAATGTTTATCAAATATTATTTAATAAAGATATCAAATACTACATTATTTAAATGTGCAGATACTAACTTGTCAAAATCTAAAGTTTAGACATTAGATTACCAAAAATTAAAATTACAAGCACTTTACCTATATTTATCTCCATTCATGTAGGCAATTGTCAAAATAGATAAAAATTGAATTATTGGTTATAATAATATATAAAATCAAAAACTAAATCAATAAATATGAACTTTAGTAATTGATTATAGAAATAGATAAAATATAACTACATGTACTAATAAAATAATGGAAATAACTTTTCGGTTTCCGATGAAAGTCAAAGACCACCATCAGAAGCTACCTGCCACTTTTTTTTAAAAAAAATTAATATAGAAGTACTCCCGTTTCCAACTGGAGTGTTGGATCCGTGTCTCTTCTTCGTCTCCACTTTCGGCTCTTCCCCTTTGCTTTGTTTACTTCCGGCCTGTCCCCACAGAAAAGATTCTATGCTGCAACGTGCAGTTGTTTATCCGGTGGTCTATAAATATTAATATAATTTTTTATATATGTAATTTAAAAAAAAAATTATGTATCCATCCATCCGTTGTTTGTTTCATCTATATGCAAATAATACACAAATATTTTTAAACAAACTGTTTCATATGTATGCAAATGACACACAAACCTTTTCAAACAACTATTTATTAAAAAATAAATATAAATGAAAAATAGATAATTTTATTCATAAAAAAGATCAAACATATCATATACAAATAACATATAAATACAAATAGACAAAGACAAATGAAGATGAAATACATAGCATCCAAACAGAAACTATTTAAGGTATACTATTACTTGTCATCAATTACCCAAGCATGAGGCGTATCACAATTAAAGTCCACTACTATCCATTAAGTACCCTCTCATTCTCAGATAAAAATAAAGAAAATTACATTCAATTTTATACAAATTATATTTGAAACAAAAATAACAAAAAGCTAAATCAAGAATTTCTATATAATATAACATAGACACGTGTACCATATAATTGGTTTAAAAATCTAAGTTTTAAGTGTAACAAATTATAAGTAGAAATAAATATATGGATCTGTTTTGATTGTCTATTTCTCATCTGTATTAAAACGATATGTGTAAATATGTCTGATTTACATCTATTTTTTTTATCTGTATTTAATCTTTCTATAAAAACTATCAATTTTTTTTATTTGTATTTATTTTTTATAAATAATTTGTTAGAAAATTTTTTAAAAATTGTTTGTATCTGTAAAAAAAATAACTAATCTAAACTGACCGGCATCTTACTGATTTTTATCTATATAAAAAAATTAGAGAGCTTCTAAGGTCTCGTTGAAGCATTTTGTAGTCAATCATCTAAATGTTAAAATAAATATAGTAATTAAAATATTAACTATTTTACTAATTTAATTGCTGTTGGATTATAGTATGAGCCAGTGAATAGTGATGGGACCGGTTATATCATAATTATGACAGGACATAGGATTTATCAAAAAATTAATGTAATATTAACTTAATTAAAGAAAAAAAAAACTACGGTTAAGCATCATCGAATCGAATGCTATTAGTAGAACCAGTCAAAGTTGATTATCTCTGCTAGAATAAAAAAGGGTCCGTCATCTTCAGTGACGATACCAAGGGGAGCACGAACGCGATACGATATGATTGATTACTGGAGACAAGATTGGAAATTAATGCAACATATGATATGGAATACTCGATGATCATATAAATAAATAGAGTTATAAAATTATCTATGAGTATTAATTTATGTAATTTTACATAAATACAATATTTGGTATTAACACCGTTCTTAACTAATTTTATTAACTATGGAATTTAAAATTATCAATTCATTATGAGCAAAGTAGATGTCTAATCCTCACCGTTTGAACATTCTTCTATTTGAATTCTAAATCTTTATTTTTTTTCTATTTCAATTCTAACGTTTGCAAAAATTAGTTACATATAAGTCTTTTTATTAATGGTTTTAGTTTTTCCATCCACAATTGTCACTTGGCACAATTTCATTTGTTAAAAAGATAAACTAAAATAAATATTTTTAGTATAAACAAATTATATAAAATAAAAAATTATCTTTTGAAGTAAAAAACTTTCTAGCAATTCCCCAAAATACCAATGAGTCAAACTCATGTCATGGTTTGCATATTTGATACCCATGAAACTTAGTCCAATATGTGATGAGTTGTGAGAAATAACAGCAAAAATCCCAATGAGCCAAACCCATGTCATGGTTTGCATATTTTGACACCCATGAAAATTAATCCAATAAGTGATGAATTGTTAGAAATAACAGCAAAAATCGATGAAAGTGAGAAGCAAAATATACATGATGGTAGAGGAGGAAGTTAATGAACTTTTGCTAACATAAAAGGAATCTAGAAGAGACTAGGGATGTAATTGAGTCGGGTTTCAGGTTTGTTATATAAACCCAAACCTTAACCTGTTACAATACAGGGTATATCAAGCCAGACCCTATAACCCTATGGGTTTCCTTCTATATCCAAACCCGTCTTATAGGGTTTACTCTAAAACCTACCAACCGGCTGGTTACTCGCATGACTGTCAACTCTATTATCCGTTCGACCATCCATCCAATTATCAACCCAAACCCGCCTTACTTATTGTTTTTTTTTTCTATAGATTCAATAGACTTAAGCCGCTAAAATAATAACCTAATAATATAGCAATTTACCTTCTATTTACCAACTTATTTTTAAATTTAACCTATTACTATGTTTACATTTAGTAAATGTATTTACATTACAATTTTTTTTCACTAGGACTAACAGGTGGGATAGGTATGCATCGAGTTTTAGTAGTATCCAAATCCGACCCTAATATCCTATAGGATTTTTTACCTATGTCCAAACCCAACCCTATTACACTAAAGGGTTTTTATCGGGTTGGACGAGTCAGAAACCCCTTAATGGCAGAGCCGGTTGCATCCCTAGAAGAGATACTTCCAAAAATGGGTTAATTTCTTTAACGATACCTAAACATTTTCAATATAACAATTTTATACCTAAGTAAAATTTTGGCTCACAAAAATATCTAAATATTTTAAATATTGTGCCCATGGTACTTTTGGTCAGAATCAAACCCAAAGTCCAGTGAAATGCTGATGTGGACAATTACCTATCTTAAGAAATAATTTATGTGGCCTAATTGGAGTATTTGTCTTTTTTTCTTTTTGTTTTGTTCTGGTTTTTTATAAGTCCTCTCTCTCTCTCTTTTCCCTCAAACTAAACTAGTGTCCACACCTTTTACACCTTTTTTTACTGTTTAACCAAATCAAGAAAAAGAAAATCATTTCAATTCTTCCTTTTCTCTTTCTTTCTTTGTCTCCACACAAAACACTAGTTGTTGCTTTCACCACCTATCGAATTCTATTTCACTAATAATCTGAATCTAATCAATTGCATTGTCGATTGAATTCAATTGTTCTTGATTTTACAACAGTGTGATTTCATCTAAAGCGGTTGAAAATAAAAATAGAAAGCCTAACCCTATATGTCTATGCATGTCTTGAATGGTTGCATAATTAAACTTCAATTTTTGTAAATTTTTGTTGATTGCTGTTACTTTTCATGTCGTCTATGGACTTTAATAATTAGTGATAATTTGGATTTCTAATTGTTTCAACGAGTTTGACTATAAGTGATTGTTTGTTGAAAAATTTAGAAATTGGGGTTTGGATAGGAAAGATTAGTGAGAGGAAATCGGGGTTTTTGTAATTTTATTTAGGTTTTTTGTTTTGAATTTTTTTTAATGAGATTGTATGGAGAAGAAGAAGAAACTCAACTATATACGAATGACTCTTTTCAGAGAAAACCTGTATTAGTTTTAGAGCATAAAAGCTTCACTTTTGTTGGTAAAGAATGAAACCTTACAATTTTTTATTCAAGCTCCTTTTTTTTTTAATGTTTTGCTAGTTGTTTGATTGAATTTGGACCTGGCCCATGATTTAATTTTTGTTAATCTAGAAACCCATTTGAGAAGTGGGTTATCGTTCATTGTTTTGCAGTAAAGTGGAACAATGGTTAATTCTAGGATAAAAATAATGTCTTTATTTTTATTGCTGAAAATTTTGTTTTTTCCTTATTTGGAGTGTGAAGGTTTTTTATGAACATTGAAGATGTGGTGGGGGTTCAAGATCAATTAGTGATTAAAATCCATGTTTTCAGCTAAGAAACTTAATCCAATTTTCGATCGGGTTTTTGGGTTTTCTAAAATGAAGAGACGATGAATTGGAAATAACGGTCTTACACATACTAAGAATTTTTAAGAGTTTAGTGATTGATTTTTTTTCTCAAGATGGGATTTATATATTTTAATGGGGGTTTTCTAATCAAGATGGGATTTTTTTTTTTTGTCATCAACATTATAATTTTTAAAAGATTAGCGATCATTGGTGTTTTGTGATATAGGTTTGTGAATTTAGAGAGAGTGAGAGGAGAGAAAATTTGGGTATGTGAGGAGGAGTATATTGCTGGAATTTTGATTAAATTCTGGTGAAAAGTACCATGGCTTAAAATTTTAAAAAGTTTAGATATTTTCATGGGTTAAATTTCTTTTAGGTGTGTTGATTCTCTACAAATATAGTTTTGATGATAACAAAATAGTTAAAGATATCTAATTAATTTATTAAGTGTGCAGAGGATAATTAATAGTATTCAAAATTCAGAGGATAACACAGAATATAAAAGGACCTTGTTATGGCTTTGTTTTGGTATGAGTATATCGTCCACGAGTTAATACAGTGGTTAACAATTTAGAGAAAGATGAAAGGATACAAGTTATATGGATTTCTAAAGGTGAAATTGTATACAAAAGAAAATATAGAACTTACCACAGAAGGTTGTATGATGTGTTGGAAAATTTCCATAAGTTAATTCAGAGGATATTCAACTTAGTCAAATGAAAATGGAAGCTTCAATATATTATCCAAAAGTTAGTACATTTGGTGCTCCTGCAATTTTTTATAACAAAATGTTCAACGGGAAATTTCTGTTCATGCTCTCAAATGTATTTAGGATATTTACCTTAGTCAAATGAAAATGGAAGCTTCACTATATTATCCAAAAGTTAGTATAGAAGTGCTCCTGCAATTTTTTACAGCAAAATGTTGAACGAGAAGTTTCTGTTCATGCTCTTATATGTATTTAAATTCATTTAAGTTTGATACAATTCAGTATATTGAAGACCTAGCTCCAAGTTATTAAGTATATTTTGGTAGTATACTTAATTGTTCCACTTAAGTATGACAATATCCAAGGGAATTTAATAAAAAGAATGGAAGTATTAAATGTCGTCCAGAAGATAGTCTAGATGATCAATGTCGTTCAGAGGATACTCTAGAGGATCAACTGCAATTTTGAACAACAACGAGAAAATTACGAATTTCACTATTCATTGTCTTCAACCTTATCCAACTCGTTCCAGTTGACTTCTTCAGAATCATAACAACTTCAAACTTATCTCAAAATCAGATCCGCATATATGGGAATGAAAGAAGGAACAAAGATAAATATTATCTTCTTCACATTATAAGGAATAAACAGATTCGGATTTACAAGATTTTAGGGAAATTTTTTTTTGTTGTTACAGATTTTTTTAACGATGAATTATTGAAGATCACGATCAACAAGCTTGAAACGGAATTTTTCAAGATCTATCATTATCGGATAAGCATGGTGAAAGTTCTTATCCAATTAGTACGAACATCATAGAAAAAATTATCCGTACTCTCCTTGTACAAGAAATTCAAATCGGGCAAAGTATCTCAGAATCAAAACGGAAAGAAGGAAGTTTTATCAATACCTACTTTGAATTTCGGCCAGAATTTTGAATTTGAAATTGAAGATAAGCTTTCAACAGATTTTTTGAAAGAAAAGATAAGGATTATCATCCGAGATACATGCAACTGGAGTTTAGCTAATTATTTGAATGTTGAAGAGAAGAAGAAGAAATATATTCTGCAAAGAAGAAAAGAAAAAATATAGAATTCCATCTCTCACAACTATCTTCTTCGTTCTGAAAAATCCTGCTTCAAAAGTGTTTTAGAACATCTCCTGTTGAGCGTTCATTTGAGAATTCTAAAGAAAAAGAAAGAGAGTTTATTAGTCTATAAAAATCTTACAATTCTATTTTGTGCAAATATATTATATTACACTTTACGAATTTCTTTGTAAACGAAGGATTGTGTTGTTGCCTTCTTGTGAGTTAGATCAATTATAAGTTTAGACTCGGTAGATTGGTTGTACCTAATGTATAGCTGTGAGAATCAAGCAGAAAGAATTGTACAAACTTATAATTGGAAATTTATTGGATATAGTGGACAAACCCGAAGGATATCGGGGTCTCCAGCTCGAAGCTAGAAGAATGGACTGACGCACAAGGCGGAACCACTATAAATAGCTACCTGATCTTCTTTCTCTCTATCTTTTTATTTTTATGCAATTTATTTTCATATTTGCTGTATTGATATATTGTTCTAATTTTTCAAAACTGAAAGTTAATTAATTTTTGAAGGCAAAAATATGTAATAATCAATTCAAACCCCCTTCTTGAATATTATTTGGGACCAACAGGGTGTAAATTTGTTAAATCGGGAGAGTTTAGGTACTGTCAATGAAATTAGCCCTTCCAAAAACCAATGAGCAAATGAGACTCATTAGCCATGAAAATGGTTTGGAATTGTTGGTCCCAGATATGTAAACAAGAGGGGAGGGGTGAATTGTTTGCTTTTAAAAATTTTGAAAACACTTAACAAATTAAAATCTTTGGAAACTTCTTCTAACAAATAATTTAGAGAATCAGATTATAACTTAGATAAATATTGTTGCTTTGTAGAACTTAATAAGAAAAAGATTTAAACAACAATATAAACAATTATAACCAATAAAAATTGCAGAGTAATAAAGTGTAGAAAATTAAATGAGCCTAGAAATTTATAGAGGTTCCTCCTTGTGAGTACGTCCTCTCTTCCAGCTCCACTGCTGGGGATCCGGTTTCCAACCGGTCGATCCACTAATCCAATTAAACAAAAAGAGATTACAAACACCAATCGAATCTTGTTCTGTCTCACAAGCCTATATCTATTGGCTAAACACAGACTACAAGATTATTTGTAATCCTCTCAACAACTCTCAACACACTCAATACAAGAGTAGAGAATCTTCAATCAAGAGTTACAATAGGCACTCTAATTATTTGAGCACAAGAACACAGAAGAAAATAAGTTTTGGAGTTTTGCACAAAATGTCTGACTAGTATTTTACTAGTGTCTGACGGAAAGTCTGATGAAGTAGAAATATAAAATGATAGTAAAATTTCAGCTCGTGTAATTTTGGGTTTTTTCAATCTCGCCTCTTCTGTTCTTCTTTTTCCTGAAACATTATACATATATATAAACAAAACACAATTTGCCGTTGAAGTTGATTTTAAAATTCAAAATAATTTGAAAAACTGATTATATTGATATCCCGTAATATCCTCAAGAACACAACTTCTGGTTGGAAAGAAGATTACGAGGAGAGAGATAGATAGAATAGATATTATCTCTTATTTTGAAAACCAAATCTGGAGAGAAATCCGCATAAGGTGCTTTGCTGGAATATTTTCCTGATATTGTGGAATAAAATCTTGAATAACAAGATGAGTTGTTTGCTGTTACTCAAAGGATATCACATGGTACGAAAAGATCCATATCCTTACCGATTTAGAACAGATTTGAAATTGATTCAAACCTTCCCACAAAATCCGAGAATTAGATATGTACCTTATCCAGAGAATTTTTAACAACAAACTTCAGCTTGATACACTTCACCTGATATGAAGAAGATAGAAGAAATCACTGTACATCTGAAACAGCAAGCTACTTAAAGAAGATGAACAGTAAAAAAAATTAAACATCTTGAAAATTCAAAATCCTTATGAGACTTAAATTTTCCTTGTGAAACATATTAGATATACTTTCTAATATCTAATAAAAGAATTAGGCCTTCAATTAATTCCTTGTGCGAAAAATCAATCCAATAAATCCGATTTAGAAAACCTGATCTGAACGTGACAGTTCTTTATACTGTCTGATGAAGAACCAGAAAACGTGACAGTTCTGTATACTGTCTGATGAAGAACCAGAAAACGTGACAATTCTTTATACTGTCTGATGAAGAACCAAAAAATCTAACCTTCGTCTGAGATATTAATATTTCACCCTTGACCTTCGTCTGATATATTAATATTTCACCCTTGAATTTTCTTTGGGCTTGAGGTTTAAAAGATCAGAACCATATTGTCTGACTTACTGTCTGATAAGCTGCACACTGCACACTAAATAAATCTTATTATATTTTATTCTTCTTCTTTAGTTATCATCAAAATAAAATAAAGAGAACCTAACAGGAATGCAAGAGCTTTCAATCAAGTAGAGGAAAACCACATTTAAGTTTTATAAGTAAAGAGATCTAACCATTGATAAAAGAAAAATGAAAAAGAAAGAATAAATGTGGCATGAGATGATGATCTAAAACATAGTTTGTTAAAAAAACACAATCTTATATTGAGAATTTGAGCAAAGAGGTGCTGAGATTGCAGAAAGAATTAATAAGACAATAATCTGAAAAGGTATACTAAATTTTCGTCGTTGCTAATTATAATTTTGATTTAAGAAAATAGTATTTCTAGAATGGCAGGATGGTTTTTTTGAAAAAGAAAACATTAATTTTTTGTTATTTAATATAATTTGTTTATATTCATTAAAAAAATTATTTTATTTTATTTTTTAGACAAATAAAATTGTACCAAGTGGCAATTATGGAAGGAAAAACTAACACATTGCAAACGTTGAAGACTAAAATAGAAATTAGGATTCAAATAGATATAAGTTCAAAGGTGAGAGCTAAATACGTAGTTTTCCTATTTATTACTTATAAAATTTTGAAGGATATGTATTGAAATAACCAAATAACAAGAAAAAATAAAAATAAATATGCATTATTTATTAGATAGGGACAAGTTGGTAATTTTTTTTTTCATTCTAAAACAGGAGCATATTTGCCTATCTCTAAATCTTTTAAAATCTTGGTAATTGAAAACATATGAAATATTAACTGCCTTCTCTTCCTACCTTTGATTTCATGTATGTTGTAAAACATTCATTTTTTTTTCCTTCAACAACCTATTGAAAGTTCTTGAAGAAATTTAAGTAGGATAATATGGTAAGTAATAATTTTCCTTTTCTTTCTTTTTCTTCTTGTTTTTAGGGAAGTAATTGTAAGGGTAACAAGTTCTTGTCGTATCTATGTAACAACGATTTTCTAACTGGAAAGAACAAGTTGTTGGAGAATCTCTAAGGAATTTTTTTTAAAGGAAAAAGATGTAGAAATCAATGAAGCAAAGGGATTCACAAAATTTATGATAAGATAACATGAATTTTACATTCAAGATTTAATCTTTATGTAATATTTGTTAAGACAGGCAATTAGGTTTTGAGGAAGGGTTAAATTTGGATCATTAGTTGTATTTTTAATGTTAGGAATGTTGAAAATTAGCACTTTTATAAAAATGCGTGAAAAACCCTATGTTTGGTCCTGCATGACTTCGTACACGGGCCTCATAGAAGGTCGTGTACAATGGAGCTTACATTCTGCCCTCTTTAAACTTTCTGTACGACTTCCCTGCACATCCATGTAAAAAGTTACACACTTTAAAAATGCTTTCTGTCATCTTCTTATCTTATGGATGACTTCCTTGAACTACCCGTATAGAAGATCATGTATAATGAGTTTTTTGCACTGCCTTGTACATAGCTAGAGTTGGGCATATAGGCCTTAGTTCGTGGGCTGCCTGTTTATCAGCTCAAAAAAGAGGGCTATGGCTAATTTTTTGTGGCCCATTTAACTGCGGGCTAAATTGGCCTAGCCCATTTAGCTCGCGGACTAAGATTTAAAAAGAAAAAAAGAGAGGAAAAGTTTAAGAATTAAAATAATATAATGATATATTAATGATTATTTATGATATATTATGGAAGAAAATTGATTGATACATGCATCATAAGCATTATACCATTGTTTAAAGTATATATTTATTAATTTTAACATAATATGATATTTAATAAATTATTTAAAAAACTTGTTTTTATTTATAAGTAATCAAAATGGTAACGAAATTAATCTTTAATATATATAAAACCTTAAAATATTTAAATATTCTAATTTTTATATAAACTAACATAAAAAAAGCAAAAAAAAAAAAAATTTTCATTTGATCGGTGGGCCAACTTGTTTAGCCCGAGATCTAAGGTTTTGGCTTACTTAAAAGGGAGCCAAAATGGCTAGGCCTGTTTGCCTACCTTTATACATAGCTTGTGTTAAAACTTAGGTACATCACAGTTTTTCCAAAACTTGATTTATCCTTCTCAAAAATATTTAAAACTTGTTCTACTTACTTCTTTAAGACTTATTATTACTCTAAAAACTCGAGACCTTATTGCTATCAAGTAATTACTATTTTCCCTTATTTTTTGTTACAATTTAAAGTTTTTACGTATATATGCAAATATCTTATATAAATACCCACTTTAACATTAGAGTAAGAGAGATGAGCCTAAAGAATGCTATTTAGGAATAAGTTGAAAAATGTAAAAGAGTCTAAATAACTTTATATATTGTAAATCTGGGTAAAAGTTTTTTTAGCAATTAGATTAAGTTAAATTAAATATCAAGGTACGTATATACTTTGTTTGTTACTTGTGTTTATTTATGATAGAAACTTCACTAATTTAACCATCTGGTTAAATAATGTGCATGATGATTATGTGTAGCTGCTAGTAATAGGTGAAGAGTATCATGTTATTATTGCACCAACTCGATGATCCATGTGTGGCATTGTTCGGGAGTGGAGTTACACATGGAAGTGATATAGGCAGATGTAGATTATACCAGTGTCATGGTTATGAGGGAGTACCTCATAACCAATATATACATGTAAATATTTATGCATGATTTATGATATTTAGTTATTTCTTTGTTGAGTGTTGAGTTAAAAGATAAATATAATTAAATGGTTGTTTATTTCATTCATATGATTATGATGCAAGTGAGTTTGTCATTATTGTACATGCGCATATACTTATTGGTAGACCATACTAAGCTTCGGTTCACCTTTCATCCTTTTCAGGTATAGATGGAACCCCTTATGGCTTTTAACTTATCTAGATATGACGTCACCGTGGACTATATGGAGGATGCTAGTGGCGAGGATTACGTAGCAGACATTTAAACATGATTTGTTAGATTGCAGAAGATAGAGATTCTTGATATATTATGTGTTTATTATTCCTGTATTAAGCTAGCATGTTAAGGCTTTGACCCACTAGATGGACGCTATGAGCTATCCATTGTTATCAATATATAGGAAGTATGAAGGTCTATAGTAGTTGTAATGAAGTACTTATGTTGTGACTATGGATTTGGAGTATTAATATGTGTCCTAATAGTGTTAAATTGCATATATTATGGTTATGAATAGGTTTCGAGCCTTTGTGATGCGTGATGAGTTGTAAGTACTCTTGTGTTTAGTGTGTTACATGTATTATACCTAACTCCGATAATTGATTGTAAAATAGGCTATATATTGGATAGTTAATTATAAAAGTAAGTAATATTTAAATAAGTAATTATAAAATAGAAGAATTCATATATTAAGTTAATAGATGATCACAAAAATTCAAAGCAGTAAAGAGGAGATATTACATTAAGTCACTTGATGGACAAACCTACCACAAATATATTAGATGTAAATTTTTTAACTATCACTTTTGAACCAAACCAGCACAAATGCATCACGTCTACCACTTTGGACATACGATCAAACGATAGATCTTGCGACTTTTCACGCAAATTGCAAGTATGTAAATTAACATAATAATTTCTTTAGCAATAGGAATTGCTAGCGGCTAATGCTGGACTTAGAGAACTCTATAGGTCAATTTGAGCTAGGACCAAATCAAGGTTGATGGGTTTTGATTTGGAAAATAAAGACTTGGACCGACCTATGGATAGACAGGACCATGTATAAGTTGATTTCAGATGTGGGTTTAAACCCATACTAATTTGCCAATAAGTTTTTTTTTTTCCTAAATCATATAACTTAATTAAAAATTTAAAATAATTTTTTTTACTTAAAATGAAAATTAAGCCTAAAGATATCATAGTTTATAACCCATTTTTCACAAATTATTAAGAATGTGCATTTATTTATATATAGATATATCTCATTTTAGTTAAAATATTAACGATGTGAAACTCTAAGAAATATTAAAAGAGGTTATAAAAGAAAAAGAAGTTTCACATTATTTAAAATCGAAATTATGTTCTCAACGAAACATTATATAGAGCAACCAAATATGTTTTTGAAATACATTTATTTTTTATATTGTTATCAACAACATGTTATGTTAAGTAATTTTTATTCATATAAAAATAGTATGATTATTAAATATTACTTAACTTCCTTTTAATTTTTAATTTTTTTATATTTAATTATATTTCTCTATTATTTTTTTTATCTAGATCGGATGGACCTGTTGGTCTATGGTTCATAGATAATAAACCAGTCTCAAACTAAAGACCCTTTTTATCCCTTGTTAATTCACACCAAACTAGGCTGGATGCAAATCTAAGTCTTGCCAGTTCTGGTCGGGGTGGGTTAGGGTCTGTTTGGCTAGCTTTTTTTGGCAGACACAAACACTTTTTTCAAATTTTTTTACTAAATTATTTATCAAGAAATAGGTACAGATAAAAAACAAGTTTGTAATTCTTATGAAAAGATGAAATGGAAAAAATATAGATAAAATATAGAAGCAAATATGACATATTTTATACATATTATTTCAATACAAATATAAATATAGATGAAAAGCAAATCATCCAAGCATACCTATTAGTTCGTAAGACCTCTAGTTGAGCTAAATGTGAATTGGGATAAGGACTTGTCCACTCCACCCTAAGAAATAAGGAGAAATCAAATTCCACTTTACAATATTCAACTGTTAAAAAGAATTATAATACCCCTTTATATTTATTATAGAGAGATATAATTATATATGCAATATTTTCAAATAAGAGTATTTATGACAAAAATAAATATAGTAATTACAACTTTATGTAGAATAGGGAGGAAATAAAGTTATTCCTTTTAAGTGAACACTAGTGCTAGAGATGTAATCTTATGGACTGTTATAGGGTTTCCGATTTGGTCGATGCGTTAAAAACTCTATAAAGTGCAACTCTACAAGGTTTTAGGGTTGAGTTTGTATATATTGGAAAAACCCTACAAGGTTATAGGATCGAGCTTTGATCACATGATAAACCTAATCGATATTTGATGACCGAATACTATAATTTTAAAAAAATAAATAATCAAACAAAAAATGCTAAAATCTAACTCTAACCTCTATCATCTCTCTTCTCAGTTCTTTTATTATAAGCTATTCAAGTAGCTCTTGCCTACTAACTAAGAATTACATTTATGGATTCTATTTAGATAAATGACAAAATATGTGGTTTTAATTTCAAAATGACATGAAGAAAATAACATTGAAAAGCTAATAATATATACAAATATAAATTGTTAAAGGTAAAGCATGTAGGCTTGATAATTTGACCACAAATCAATTCGAAAAACACAAATACAAACACACCTGATGAAACTCGAGATGAGTAGGGTATAAGTACAAGTGTGCCAGTGAGCTACTAAACCCTCATAACCAAATTATACTAGACCATCAACATTATGCAATGTAATGTGGTGTGTACCTATTGTCACGGTCCGAGAGTTGAGGACTTTATGGGGGTGTTTAACTCGAGCATATAGAGATATGAGTGGCATCAGCATAAGGTTTGTTCGTGGTGTAGGTTATCTTGAAGGCGGGTTTGGCCTCCCTTGGACAAATTGGTTAGGAGTTGATGCTGCTCTCCTGATGAGGCCAAGGTTGGTCGAAACCAGTTGATATAGTAGAACCTCTCGAACACATGGAGGATCGTGGTAAAGCCAAGAGGGCACTTCTTATGAGAATGTGGGGCTTGGAACAAACCTGGGAAGTCAGGGAAGATAAGGCTGGTTCGCCATCTAGATTAGCAACAAACAATAATATGAGGGATGGCTGAGCGCCGCACGGGAACTCTTTGAGGAATGAAACTCCCGTGAGAAATGGTATCAAAGCTAAAGTTTCCAGCTCCATCGGACCACTTAGATGCTACCCAGAGTTCTTGGCGAGTGGGTAATTCTTGTTGTAGATGCGGTTCGTGTAGGTAAATCTCAAGAGAAGCGACCACCAGAGTGAGGACATTGTTGTAAGAGGACAGCTATGTTGCAGGTCGTGGAGACAAGGATTTTCCCTTATATTGTTGTCAATTCAGCTCGTATGGATGAACTCAAGAGGAGTAGCCACCAGATTGAGGACATTGTTGCTAGAGGATAGTTATGTCGCGAGTTGGGGTTGAAGCAAGATCTTATTCTCAAACCTTATTGTTGGAAAACTCAACAAGATGCGATCTCGGAGGATGGATGAATGGGTGAGGGCGACAGGAAGCTTATGGAAACTCGAAGTCCTGGTGAGATGATCTTGGGTATGTTGACAACTGCTGTGGAGAAGGGGTGAAAGCTTAATGTTTGGTAGTGGCTGCGGTAAATTTGCCTCATGATGAGGACGTCATGAATTTAAGTGGGGAAGAGTGTCACGGTCCGAGAGTTGAGGACTTTATGGGGGTGTTTAGCTTGGGCATGTTGAGTTACGAGTGGCATCAGCAGAAGGTTTTTTCGTAGTGTAAGTTGTCTCTGAAGGCGGATCTAGCCTCCCGTGGACAAACTGGTTGGGAGTTGATGCTGCTCTCCTGATGAGACCAAGGCAGGGCGAAACTAGTTGATATAGTTGAACCTCTCAAACATATGGAGGATCGTGGCAAAGCTAAAAGGGCATTCCTTATAAGAACATGGGGCTCGAAACAAACCTGGGAAGTTAGGGAAGATAAGGCTGGCTTGCCATCTAGATTAGTAATAAACGATGATATGAAGGATGGCTGAGCACCGCACGAAAACTCTCTGAGGAGTGAAACTCCCATCCTGTGACAAAAGTGTCACGGTCCGAGAGTTGAGGACTTTTATGGGGGTGTTTAACTCGAGCATATAGAGATATGAGTGGCATCAGTAAAAGGTTTATTCGTGGTGTAGGATATATTTGAAGGCGGGTCTAGCCTCCCATGGACAACTGGTTAAGAGTTGATGCCGCTCTCCTGATGAAGCCAAGGCAGGGCGAAACCAGTTGATATAGTTGAACTTTCCAAACACATGGAGGATCGTGGCAAAGCCAAGAGGGCACTCCTTATGAGAATGCGGGGCTTGGAACAAACCTAGGAAGTCAGGGAAGATAAGGCTGGCTCGCCATCTAGATTAGCAACAAACGATGATATGAGGGATAACTGAGCATCGCACGGAAACTCTTTGAGGAGTGAAACTCCCGTCCTGTGACAAATGGTATCAGAGCTAAAGTTCCCAGCTCCATCAACCGCTTAAATGCTACCCAGAGTTCTTAACGAGTGGGTAATTCTTGTTGTGGATGCGATTCGTATGGGTAAAGCTCAAGAGGAGCAACTACCAGAGATAGGACATTGTTGCCAGAGGGTAGCGGTGTCGCGAGTCGTGGAGACAAGGATTTTCCCTAATCTTGTTATCAATTCAGCTCGTGTGGATGAAGCTTAAGCGGAGCGGCCACCAGAGTGAGGACATCATTGCTTGAGGGCAGCTGTGTCGCGAGTTGGGGTTGAAGCAAGATCTTATGCTCAAACTCTATCATTGGGCAACTTAACAAGAGACGATCTCGGAGGATGGATGAATGGGTGAGTACGAGATGAAGCCTATGGAAGCCTGAAGTCTTGGTGAGATGATCTTGGGTGTGTTGACAATGGGTGTGTAGAAGGGGTGAGAGCTTAAGAGTGGGTAGTGGCTGCATCAAGTTTGCCTCATGACGAGGATGTCATAAATTTCAGTAGGGAGAGTGTCACGATCCCAGAGTTGAGGACTTTATAGGAATGTTTAACTCGAGCATATAGAGATATGAGTGGCATCAGCAGAAGATTGATTGTGGGCAGTCAACCGGTGAGTAAGAGTTTCTATCCAGAAGAGTACTCACATCCCCCTCCACACACACACACACACTTTATTGTTGCTTGTACATGAGATATTAATAAAGTGTGATACATTTCAGATTTATTCGTGCCCATGTCCCTTTTTACTTATTGTTGGTTATTTATTGTTGCCTTTGTGTTCCATTATGCTAGCGAAAAGTCTAGGACCGTGACACCTATGACAAGGAGAAGGAGATGAAAAAAAAAAAGGGTTATAGAGTAATAGGGTTGGGTTTTGAGTTCTAAAGCAAATCCTATAAGTTGGATTTGGATATAACACGAAATCTCTATAAGATATAGGATTAAATTTGGTAGGTCCTATAGGGTAGCATGTTAGGTTTTAGGTTTATATGATCCATCCAAACTCGACTTAATTGCATTCCTAGCTAGTATACTATACATATATTTATAAAAAGAGTACATATATGGTTGGTTTATATGACGTAGAATGAACATTGGATAAATGTTAGTAATTTTTATATTAAAAAAAAATTAACAATACTTATCTTAGTGACGAAGCAGGCCATTACAGTGCCAATTGACACCCAAAACTGCTCCCTGGAAAAGAACTGGACACCCTCAAGACAGGGTGCAAACACATGTACACACACCCACCCACAGTGTACTCCTTTCTGAAGAAAAGAAACCTCAATCTCGTATTTTGTCACCTCCAGTTGCTCTTGCTATCAGGAATTTTATCAAACACCTTGATGGCATCACAAATAAATCCATCCCAGCACCAAAACACTCCCTTTGAATTGCAAAACATCTTAAACCCATCACCAGTTTCTTCTCCTCCTCCTCCTCCTTCTTCACAACCTATTTTTGTCCCTAACTCTTCATCTTCTTCTTCTTCAACCTCAACTTCAACTGGGATTTACCCATTTCAGTCTCCTCAGTATATGCCTTATCCACCACAAGGTTTCCATTTAATACAGCAGAACCATCCGGGTTATGCTAATTTGCACCAAATGACTCAAAGATCCAACCTTTATCCAACTTCACACGATCCCAACTCTGGTGGTGCTAGATTAATGGCTTTATTGGGGTAATCAAATTTGAATGAATGCACAGCAGTTGCCTTTTCACAACCCGAGTTTTCGATGGCCGGTAATTAGTACTGGTCTGGGGCAGTGGCACAGTCTAGTTATGAGACTGTCAGTAGTAAGGTTCCAAAGGGAGGATTTGAGTGGGGAACATGTTGTTTATGATATTGATGTTAGGTTGGTGGTGAAGCACAACCTCAGTGGAGGTTACTCCAATTACTAAGTATGGTCGGATCGGGTTTGGTTTTGGGTAGGCAAATTGCGGTTAATAGGAGTTATATTTGTTATGGTTTGAAGATGGGAAACATTAGGGTGCTTAATATTAATACAGCTTTGAGGGCCTTGCTTAGAGGTCATAGTCAGGTGGGTTTTTGATACTTTCTAATTCGAGTAGTTTGCAAGTAGGCTTTGTCAGAAAAAAAGCAATTCCACCCCCAACAAAGAAGTTTGATCAATTGGCTTCTGCACTTAGTATTGTTATCCTCGCTACTTTACAAGGCATAGTCATTAGAAAGAACCGTGCAGTTGTGTTGATGAAGTTTGCAATTTCTGTAATCATAGTTAATGATTTCATCACGATCTTAGTTGTTACATCTTTTAGACTGTTATTTTCGTCCTCCGTGAACTGTATAATGAGCATTTTTCTTTTTCCATCACAGCGAGTATCTGATATGGCTTTCTTTGCTGAGGATGTCCACCTTCTGGCCAGGTGGCTTTTCTTTGATATATGGAAACTAGGCCTTTTCCCCTAACCTCTCGAAGTATGCTAACCTTTTTCTCTTATGCAGTGTGAGCACTGATGGGCGGGTCTACTTATGGAAGATTGATGAAGGTCCAGATGAGGAGGGCAAGGCTCAAATAACCGAAAAAGTCATTTTGTCACTTCAGATTTTAGGAGAGGAAGGATCAGTGCATCCGCGGCTCTGTTGGCATCCTCATAAACAAGTGTGAACTATTTATTTCAATCACTTATTTAGAATCTACTTGTTAAGTTGATACCTGAACTGAATATGTTGTTGTTATAAGTTAATTAAAGCATAAGTCATACAGGAAATTTTGATGGTTGCAATTGGAGATCGCATCTTGAAGATTGATACAATTAAAGTCTGTAAAGCAGGAGTACCATCTGCTGAGGATCCTCTTAAATGTCCGCTTGATAAGCTTATTGATGGAGTCCAGATTGTTGGTAAACATGATGGCATGGTTACTGATCTCTCAATGTGTCAGTGGATGACTAGCCGATTGGCCTCAGCTTCATTGGATGGCACGGTTTGTATAGATTTCTTTCCTTTTAGGATTTAATATATTAATGCTTGTTTTCTGCTTAAATAATGTCTGAACTTGAAAATCAGGTCTTGCTTCTTAGATTGACTTATCAAATCCATCCAACAAAAACACGAGAGACTAAAACCATGAACCAGATATACATTGTCCAGTTGATCTCTGTTAAAAATCTCATAAGAATTGGTCCACTAGCAATGACCTGGAATCATATACTGAGCATAGGCAGTCAAGCCACTTCTTTCTCTGTTAATACAATGTGCTCATTGACCATATCAAGTTTACCACAGGTTAAGATATGGGGAGATCGGAAGCCATTACCTCTTGCTGTATTGAGGCCACATGATGGAGATCCTGTTAGCTCTGTCACATTCCTGACCAATCCTCACCAGCCAGATCATATTGTTCTCATCACTGGGGTAGGTTCCTTTTGTCCTGGTTTATTGGCTTGGTGAAAGCTGTGTATGTGCTGGAACAATTGACTTAATTTGTCATGCAGAACGTAATTGGATGCCAAAAAAACTTGATTGAGCATTACTTTACTATTTGCAGGGTCCATGAATAGAGTGCTCAAAGTATGGATCTCTGGACATGAAGAAGGTTGGTTGTTGCCTGGTGATACAGAATGTGGAACTGTACCCAGACCGTGGAGTTAAAAAGTTCCCATGAGCTCAAGATAGAGGATGCTTTTTTCAATCAGGTGGTGGCATTACCTCATGCAGGTCTAATTTTACTCGCAAATGCCAAGAAGAATGCAATATATGCTCTGCATATAGATTATGGACCTAACCCTTCTGCAACTTGCATGGATTACATTGCTGAGTTCACTGTTACAATGCCCATTTTGAGTATTACTGGAACAAGCGAAGGTCTACCAAATGGTGATCATGTTGTTCAGGTCTATTGTATCCAAACACAAGCCATCCAGCAGTATGCATTGGCATTGAGTCAATGTTTACCACCACCATTGGTCAGTACAGACATAGAGAATACTGGGAACAGTTCCTCCGCCCCTTCTGATGCTGCTAACTCTGGTACTTCTGCCAACCTAGAAACATCTATTGCAGCTAAGCATTCTGATAGTACTTCCTGTATTTCTGCTTCAGTTGCAGCTAAGTTGCCAAATGGAGCAGACAATTCTTTTGGAGCAACTCATGCTGGAGATTTTGCTTCTGAAATCACTGGTCAAGAAAGCATCATGCTATCAGGGTTAGAGAAAGAGTCAAATTCTTTGTCATCTCCTCAAAATGCTGAAATTGCGCCTGTTACATCTTCTCTGATTTTAGAAAATTCTCACCAGTCCCCTAGCTCTAAAATTCCATTGGACAGTTGTGAGAGTTACTCATCACCCTAGACATGTTGGTGAATGGCCTGCTGGTGATAATGCAACTACTAGGGTTCTGGACAATGTAGATAGTGCTTCTTATGCATATGAATCTTGAAAAAGATCATATCAATGCTGCACAGATAATACATCTGTCGCCGCATCCTGCTCGATATATAAGCACCCAACACATCTGGTGACTCCATCAGAGATACTAGCCAACACATCTGAGAGTCATGTTGATAAATGCATGAATGTAAAAGAGGCAAAGTTGCAGGATGTGGTTCTGAACAATGACCTTGAGAGCAAAGAGGTCGAGGTTAAAGTTGTGGGAGAGGCAAGAATCAATCAGCATGATATTGAAGAAAGGAGAAATACTTCTACTCTCAGTCTTCTGACTAAGTATTCAGATGAGAAAAGATTGTCATGTTGATACATCCATCAATGAGGGACGTCATTCTGAGCAGGATATTAGTGCTAGGGAAGTAGATCATGTCCCCAGCAATAGTCCAGAAGAAGTCCCAAACTTGTCAAACAACCGTCTGAGTGGCCACTCACAAGCTGCAGTTGCTGTTCCAACTGTATCAACCCCACCCACAAAGGGTAAAAAGCAAAAAGGAAAAAATGCTCAAGTAGCTGCTCAGTCTTCCCCTTCTCCAAGTCCATTTAACTCTGCAGACTCATCCAATGAGCCAAGCTATAGTTTAAGTGCTCAATCTGCTGATTCTGCAAATCCTCAGATATCAACCATGCAGGAAATGATTGGTCAGGTAATCCCTTTTTCTTCATCTTAGAATCGGTGTTACTCTTCTATAAGTTTCATGTATCCCTTTAAGCTGCTGTGTCCTTTGCTTGATTCCTGTTGCTGTTGTTTGTTCGTGCATTTATGTTGAAGCTGTACAACACCCCCCACCCACCCCCCCCTCCTCCTCTTTCTTCTGGATGATGCTATACACCACTACTTTATGGATGAGTTCTTCAAAATTCACACATAAAAGACTCACATTGTGGAATTTTTTTTCTTCCAATGGTCATGCTGATTAGTTGACCTAAAATATCTTCAAACCCATACGATGATCATATTATCCCTTGATCTTTACACCAATAGGGTTGATTATGCAATATAAATTACCAAGTTAATATTCTTGTTGGTTGAAGTGAATCATCCCATTCTAGACAGTTTTCTGGTTACATTTTCATGAACATGCATGTTTAATCTCATATTTCCTTGCTATATGCAGATTCACTGAGCCATTCTCATTTAAGTTGCTTCTCTCTTTCTTGCAATTTTAATAGTCTCCATACTACTGTCTGACAATGCATTATAGTGTCCATTTTGACTGTACTTTAGTCCCTTTCTTGATGTATGAAAACCTCTTCTTCTGTTGTTGTTTTTTCTTTTTTTTTTCCTTTTTAATATTAGAATTACTTCTTTTTAGGTGGGTGGGTGTGTGGTTGGGTTGTTGGTGGGGGGGTTGGGTGTGGGCAGTTGCGGCATTTAGGTTTATCTTGTCAGTCTTTGTTCCATAACTATAGCAACTGAACTAGAATGAAATACTGTAAGTGTGTGCTCCTTTTTGGTTCTTTCTTTTTAATGGTGTGCATCAAAAAAGATCTATTTACTGTTACTCAGACAAATTAAAAAAAAGGATTTATTTACTGTTTTCAGCAATTACTATATTATGACTGCATATTTGTTAAACTTTGAAACATTTCGGTTCATTTTATTTTAGCACTGTGCACAAATTGAACACGATGCACAATTAATCCAAGGAGGTGATATTGCTGCTCATGCCAATTATTCATTTATCATCTCTGTCCTTGACAATTTCCCATCCTCAATTTCCATCTGATGCAGTTAATGGGTATGCAAAAGGAAATGCAGAAGCAAATGAATACGATTGTTTCCCTTCCATTTAATAAAGAATCTAGAAGATTGGAGACATCTTTAGGACGAAACATGGAGAAAGTCATGAAGGCAAACATAGATGCTCTATGGACTCATCTCCAAGAAGAAAAGGCCAAATCTGAGAAGTTAGAACGAGATCACATGCAGCAAATAGCAAACTTAATCACCAACTGTATAAACAAAGACTTGCAATCAACTTTGGAGAAACTTATTAAGAAGGAGATTACTGCTGTTGCACCAGCAGTAGCTCGTGCAATCACTCCCACTCTAGAGAAGAGCATATCTTCTGCCATAATTGAGTCGTTCCAGGTCCAGATATATAGTCCTTCAGAACTTGAGATCATATTTCAATTTTTATTTGAAAGTGAAGTCATTCATTCTTTTCAAATTTTGGAAAAAAAGCATGACCTTGTTTAAAAGAGCATCAAAAGCTAATTTTACAATTTGATGTGGAAATCAGGATTACTGGACTCATCTCTTTTCATTTTTGTTTTGTCAAATGGTAGAGGTGATTTTATGCTAATCTACCTGTGGTAGACCATTCGCTTTTTGGTATGATGATTTCTTTAATAGTTTTGTTGCATCTTCTTCAGAAAGGAGTGGCTGATAAGGCAACTAACCAAATAGAGAAGGCAGTGAACTCCAAATTAGAAGCTATAGTGGCCAAACAAATTCAGTCACAGCTTCAAACATCAGGGAAACAGGTTCTACAGGTATATACTTTGATCTGTCACATATACCTGCTTCCTGCATGAAGATTGTTTTGTGACTTGCTTTACAACTTACGATTTTGCATATCAATCAATGTAATATTTGGTGAGGGTATAATACTGTCAATGCTATATCCCTTTTCTGTGCTTGAATATGAAACGTAATAATGTTATAGGTTTAATGAAATGCTAGATGAAGCATGGAGTTGTTACACAACAAATTGTTCATTGGCTTTATTTATATATTTTACCTGTAAATCAAGTGACTTTCTAATGAGTTAATTATTTGTGAGAAATGTAAATTAATAGGAATGACTATATGATGCTCTAAATTTTTACTTTGAAGCTAAGAATATCTATTGCATGTAGGCTCCTAAAGGACCTACCTTTGGCCTATACTCCCAATTTTTGGGAAGATACAGATTTCTTTTATATAGTGCAGAGTTGAGAAAAATTCATTAAAGTTTTGTGAGACAGATAAATATAAAAGTACCTGTAAATCTTAAATGGACAGACAACAGATTAATTTTTTGCAGTACTGGAGTTTTGATTTGATGACCTTTCTATGTATCTAGTCATCAATCTTAAATTCTACTGAGAAAGAAATTTGTCCTGTTACTTTACTTTCATAGGTTTTGCTTCATTTAATGTTACTGTACTATGACTTCATTAGATTATACATTTATTCTTGGGTACTTGACCTGGAGGCCTTTAAGAATAAAGTTTAGTAAGAACCGGATCCTTTGGTAAGGACCTGGTTTTTCTTTTCCCTTTTACAAATGTGTTAGATAAAGCAATTTTTAAAGCTGCTATTCACATTGCACAACAATGTGAAAAGGGAGGGGAAAAAATTGCATCTTTAAAAATAATACCAAAAATCAGAATTTTGGAAAGATAATCTCAACTTTATGGTACTTGAAATCTACTTTCGAGACACGATTTCTTTAAACACGTAGCTTTGCGACAAGTCATGAAATATGTCTAAAAACTATGGTTTCTTGATAAAATAAAATCATGTTTTTAGTTAGGGCAGCAAACGAGTTGAGCTGTTCTCGAGCTACTCGAGTACGGCTTGCCTTAGGCTTAACACAGCTCGAGCTCGATTAGTAAATAAGTTAAACTCGGGCCTAAGGTAAAACTTGTTTATCTAAATGAGCCGAGCTTAAGCTTTGATTCGAGCTTGCGAGTCGGCTCGTGAACAAATTTGTTTTAGACTTGTGGACAAACTTGCGAGTAAGCTTGTTAACAGGTTCGTTAGCAGATTTATAAATTATATATTTATGATATATAACAAAATTAATTTCTGCTTTATACATGTGTATATATATTTAGAAACTCTTGTATATTATTTTTAGGTTTTGAAAAAAATAGAAGAGTAGCTATTCAAACAAGTTGAGCTTGAGCTTGATAAAAGCTCATTAGGCTTGATAAAAAGCTCGTTAGACTTGATAAAAAGCTCAACTTGGCTCGAGCTTGAAATAAAACTTGTTTAGGTAAACGAACCACGCTTGTGCCTAAATTTCAAGCTTGATGAAAAGTTTGGTTCGAGCTTGATAATCTTTAAACGTGCTAAACTCAAACCCATAAAAGTTTGACTTGGCTCAACCTAGCTTGTCTGGAGCCCTATCTTTAAGCGTGAGCCCTATCTTTAAGCGTGAGAAAGTCGTCATTATTTTCTAAGTTTTCGGACATTTAGATTTTATTTTAAAGTATTTTTTATTTCTTTTGATTTTCTCTCGAAGTTACCATATTTAGTTTTATTTTATAATTATATATGCAATTTAATTAGGGAATCCAGTTTTTTTCCTTTTTCAGATTCCTTAATTTTAGGATAATTTATTTTCTCCATAATTTTTGGAGTTTGTTACTATTTTTAGTTATAGAAATTATGTATATTAAGGTGTAATTTTTCCTCAATTAAAGAATGAGAAATATACCTTATTCTTCCTAAGAAATCTTCATGGTATTAGAGCTTAGGCTCTTCGAAAACCATAGCCTCTATTTCTAGCCGTCCAACTTGAACCATCAACTCCACCTCGAAAACCCTTGAAAAGTCTCACTTCTTATCACTAGCCACAAACTTAATGGGTAGATTTCCTCCAATGATCCCAATTTGTTAGGATGTTTATTTGTGGTAAGGGCATGGAAGATTACCTAATAGGGGAGATTTGAAGAAAAAGAATATTTTTCTTTCTATATCTTTACACAGCAAATTAGCTGGTATTTATATATACTATACAGCATAATACCTACCTCAAATAAGGAAAGATTATAGCTAATTTACAGAAATTATGGTCCTATAAAAGCTAATAAACACACACTAATGGCTAATAAATACATCCTAATTAAAACAGAAGACTAAAAAATTACGTAGTCAAATCAGCTAAAAAAGAAAGGAAAGCTGTCATTTTTCCACACTCTTCCTCAAGCTGGGTTGAAAAATATTTTTCATTCCAAGCTTGTAACTTAGATCTTCGAAGCTTTTCCGAGACAATGCCTTAGTTAGAATATCAGTAACCTATTGGCTGGTTGGTGTATGGATTAACTGAACAACATTATCTTCGACTTTCTCCTTTATAAAGTGACGATCAATCTCCACATGTTTGGTCTTGTCATGATGTAGAGGATTCTTTGCAATACAGAGTGCTGATTGGTTGTCACAAAGAATTCTCATAGGTTGGTCAAGTTCAACACCAAGTTCTTGAAGTAGTCTTCTAATCCAAATGCCTTCACATAGTCCATTAGCTAGAGCACGAAACTAAGCTTTTGTGCTACTCGTAGAGACAACAGACTGTTTCTTGCTACGCTAAGTAGATAAATTCCCCTATACAAATGTGCAATAGCCTGAGGTAGATCTTTGATCTATTACTGAACTAGCCCAATCTGCATCGCTGTATACTCTTAGATCATGACTAGTACTCTTTTTGAAATAAAGTCCCTTCCCAGGTGTTAGCTTCAAATACCTTAGTATCCTAAAAACTGCTTCCATGTGCTTCTCTTATGGATCATTCATGAACTGACTCACAATACTTACTAAAAAACCAATGACAAGTCTAGTGTGTGAAAGATAGATTAATTTCCCCACCAATCTCTAGTATCGACTCTTATCAACTGGCGTGCCTTTCTCAGCTCTACCCAACTTGTGTGTTACTTCCATTGGTGTATCTGCTAGTTTGCACTCGAGTATTCGATATTTTGTTAGTAAATCTAAAATGTATTTTCTCTGAGTTATAGAAATACCTTCACTTGTTCTTGCTACCTCCATTCCAAGAAAATACCTCATGTTCCTTAGGTTTTTGACTTCGAATTCTCTAGCCAGAATCATCTTCAAACTAGTCACTTTTTCTAAGAAATCTCCTGTAATGATGATGTCATCTACGTATACGATGAGGATACACAACTTCCCTGTTTGAGATCTCTTGACAAACAATGTGTGATTGGATTGGCACTGATGATAGCCGTATGACCTTACTACTCGTGTAAATCTCTCAAACTAAGCTTTTGGAGACTGTTTAAGACCATATAAAGATCTTTTAAGTGTGCAAACTCGGTTTTGTGTGTCAGTAGTTTCAAATTGTGGAGAAATCTTCATATACACTTCTTCTGCTAGCTCCTCGTTTAAGAATACATTCTTCTCATCTAGTTGTAACAAAGGTCAGTCTAAATTTGCTGCAAGGGACAAAAGTACATGAATCGTATTGAGCTTTGCTACTGGAGCAAAGGTCTCTTGGTAGTCAATACCATAAGACTGAGTAAACCCTCTCGCCACCAATCAAGCCTAGTATCTATCAATACTTCCATATTCCTTGTATTTAACTGTAAAAATCCACTTGCATCTTACTGGATCCTTCCCTGGAGGTAGGTCAGTAATTTCCCAAGTCTGATTCTTTTGTAAAGCTTAAATCTCATCAAGGACTGCTGCTTTCGAGAAACATCTTTTAACGCCTCGTGGATATTGACTGGTACCTGCACAGTCTCAAGATTTGCTACAAAGGTTTGAAACTTTGGTGAGAGATTTGAGTAAGATATATAATTGTGTTAGGAGTATTGGGTACACGATCTCACTCCCTTTCAATGAGCGATAGGATCATCCAAATCATCTACTACTAGAAATTCACCAGTATGATTTTCAAACATAGAATTACCTCCATTCTTTTCATCTAGTGATTTGCTTTCATTCAATGAGTTGGGATTGGACTCTTGGACAGTTCGAGGTAGCACTCGAGGTTCTCTTTGTGGATTAATGGTTCTTCTCCTGGAGTAAACACGAAGCTCCTTGTTTGTTGGCAAGTCAAACACAAGAAAAGACTCAAGAGACTCAAAAGAGTTTTCAAACTCAGGAGACTCAGACTCAGTAGAGAAATTAGGAATAATAGAAGTGGTAGAATCTGAAGGTGAACTTTCTGTGATGGGAATATTATCTATGTCCATATCCCAGGATTGACACTCTTTGTTGTACTCTTTCTCCCCCTGAATAGCAGTGTTGGGATAAGAGGTTGATTCTCTAATAAAGTAACATCCATAGAATGATAATATCTTCTTGTTGTTGGTGAATAACACTTATAACCCTTTTGACTTGGGGAGTAACCAAGGAAAATACACTTTATGGCTCAAAGATCAAGTTTTCCATGACTATGAGAATGGACATGAACAAAGGCGGAGCACCCGAAGACTTTGAGAGGAATAGATGACATGAGATATGAAGAGGGATAATGTTTGAGACGAACTTGGATTGGAGTTCGGAAATTGAGAACTCAAGATGGCATCCGGTTTATGAGAAATGCAGAAGTGAGAATAGCATCTCCCAAGTGTTGTTTTGGGACGTTAGAGGTAAACATTAGCGAACGACCAACTTCCAGAAGATGTCTATTTTTGCGTTTTGCGATGCCATTCTGTTGAGGAGTATCAACACATGAACTTTATTGAATAATCCCTTATTCTAACATATAATCCCCCAAGGTGGTTTTAAAGAATTCTTTTGCATTGTTTGTTCTAAGGTTTGAATTTTTGTTTAAAACTGGTTTTGAATTATTGAGTTAAAATTTTTGAAGACCTTTTCGACCTCAGACTTTTGTTTAAGGAGAAAAATCCAAGTTAATCGAGTGTGGTCATCAATAAAAGTCACAAACCAAGGAAACCCTAGAACATGTTGTACACGAGAGGGTCCCCACACATCACTATGAAACATTGTAAATGGACGAGATGGTTTGTAATTTTGTTTTAGGAACACAGTTCGAGTATGTTTTGACAACTGACAAACTTCACATTGAAATAACTTTGAACTTTTATTTTTGAATAAAGTAGGAAATAACATCTCTAGATATACAAAGTTTGGATGCCCTAAACGATAATGCCAGAGCATAACATCGTTATTTATACTAGAGATATTAAGAGAAGCATTGCAAGAATGTAAGACTTCCAACATTTAGAGCTTGTCCACTTGGAGACTTGTTGTTGGTGAGAAGATATAACCCCGAACACTCCTTAGCATTGCCAATTGTCCTCCCCGAATCCATATCCTGAAATCACGAGTTTTTAGAAAATTTAGTAACACAATTGTAGTTCTGAGTAAGTTTACTGATAGACAACAAATTACAGTTCAACTTTGGAACATATAACACAGAGTAAAGAGTTAAATTCTTAGTTATATCCACCGTTCCAATTCCAGCCACTTGTGAACGTGTGCCATTAGCAATTTGAACATATCATTTTTCCTTACACAAATTCATATGAATAAACAACTATTTATCTCCAGTCATATGATCCGAGGCTCTTGAATCGACTATCCAAACACCACACTTTTCTGTTTTAACATTAAAAACATGGCAAATATTACCTTTATGAGCCACAACACCAGAAGATATGTTAGGCAATGACGTATTGTTTTGTTGAACGAACAATTGTTGGAGTAGTTCCAACTGTTCCTTGCTATAGAGGATAGAACCAGGGTTTTCAAATTTTTCTTCCATGGCAACAGAATGTCCCTAGCTTTCTTTTCGGCTATTGAACTTCAAATCATTTGGCTTGCCATGAAGATCCCAGCACTTATCTCGTGTATGACCAAGTTTGTGACAATAATCACACTTTGGTCTCTCCTTCCTTGGCTTTGTGCTTCGTACTTGTGATAGGCTTCTAGCCACTCTTTGCAGCAAGAGCAATTCCCTCGGTATTGTTGGGTGAGTTTTGAACTCCCAACATGAACTTCTTCCGACTTTCTTCTCTTCTCACTTTTGCAAAAGCTTCATGCAAACTGGGAACAGGTTGCTTTGAGAGAATTCTTCCACGCACTTCATCCAAATTTTTGTTGGGACTGATTAAGAACTTATACAAGCGCTTCTGGTCCACAATCTTCTTGTAGTAAAGAGCATCATCCTTACACTTCCAATTATGTTCTTCAAACATGTCAAGTTGTTGCCAAAAATGATTAAGAATACTAAAATATTGAGTGACACTGAGTTCAACTTGTCTTTGATCATGGAGAACATACTCAATATCAAATAATTCCGTTGTGTTTTCAACATGGGAATATGCCTCTTTTATTGCCTCCCAAATCTTTGCTGCAGTTTCATATAGGAGAAAATTTTCTCCTATCTTGTTGGTCATAGAATTGAGAAGCCATGACATTACCGTGTTGTTCTCCGTCTTCCATGTTCAGAAAGCTTTGTCTTCTTCATTGGGTTGGATTGCTTCTCCGGTGAGATACTCATCTTTTCCTTTGCTCCTAATAAAAATCAGAACTGATGGGGACCATTAGAGATAATTCTGGCCATTCAATTTATGGCCAGTGATATTGAAGGGCTGGTTATCGATGATTCCTTGTTGACTGGGCAAACTTGGGATGACCTCCTCGATGAAGCTCCTTCGATTGAAAGGGAAATTTTTTTTTTTAGGGTTTCTGTTTTAGAGAAAAATGCTCTGATACCGTGAAGAAAAAGAATATTTTTCTTTCTATATCTTTACACAGCAAATTAGCTAGTATTTATATACACTATACAGTATAACACGTACCTCAAATAAGGAAAGATTACAGCTAATTTACAGAAATTATGGTCCTATAAAAGCTAATAAATACACACTAATGGCTAATAAATACACCCTAATTAAAACAGAAGACTAAAAAATTACAGCAGTCAAATCAGCTCAAAAAGGAAAGAAAAGCTGTTATTTTTTCACAAGAGTCATTATCCGAACAAGATGATCTAGGTTACAAGAAATGGAAGGCCAAAAATCATCAAATCATGTCATGGCCCATCAATTCGATGAATGTTGATTTTGGTGAAAATTTCCTTTCTTATGAGATTGCTCGAGAAATTTGGGATGCTGTAAGAGAAAACTATTCTAGTTTTGAGAAATGAGAATACATCGGAACTATTTACAATTGAATCGATCCTTCATGATCTACGACAGGAAGACCTCACAGTGATGCAATATTACAATACCCTAACCCATCATTGGCAGTAACTAGACATGTTTGAAAACATGAATGGAAGTGCCCCGAAGACAATACTCTATATCTTAAAATAGTGGAGGAGAAGAGGACATTTAAATTCTTATTGGGATTAGATGATGTTAGGGGCAGAGTGATGGAAACTAAACCACTTCTGAGCTTTCGAGAAGCTTTCTTTGAAGTTCGTTGAGAAGAGTGTAGGAAAAAGGTCATGATGGGTGACCAAAATTTGTCTTTAACATTAGAAGGATTCGTGCTTGTTGATCGTGGTTCACGCTTTCAAATCAGCAAGATACGCGCCAACAGAGGAAGAGAAGACCATGGTGCGATCATCGTGCTAAACCTGGTCACACCTAGGATACATGTTGGAAGATATATGGCAAACTGGCTAATTGGAGATCATCAAGGTCAAATTTTGGCCAAAGACAACCATGCAAACTCAGCCAATGCAATTAAGGAAGTGCCAACCATAGTTGATTCAAGTCCTATCACCAAGGAACAGCTTGAGGTGATCTATAAGCTTCTAAATAGTACAATTTCCTAGCACTCCACCCTGCTCCATCCACTAGCATGCATGCTGAATCAAGTAATTCATGTTTGCATTTTCAGTGTGGGTTAAACATTAGATTATCGATTCAGAGGCATCAGACCATATGACTGGAGATGAGTCTCTCTTCCATAATTATCAACCATGTCACAAGAATCTTATTGTGTGAATTGCTGATGGTTCTTTGTCCAAAGTGGTTGGGATCGAAATGGTTCAAATCTCATATGAAATTCCGCTAAAATTTGTGCTTCATGTCCCTAAACTTGATTGCAATTTAATATCCATCAGTAAGTTGACTCGTGATAATCACTTCTTAACTAAATTTTTCTCAAATGTGTGTATTTTTTAGGAATTGGGTTTGAGGGAGAGGATTGGTAGTGCTAAGATGTGCTCCAGGCTTTATCTCTTCAGGACAACTTAACTTGGAAAAGCTATAGTTGCAAGTAGTGGTTTATCTAAGAGTCAGTTCTTTCATGATTTCAGTCCTAAGTCTGTTTTCAATTTAAGTGTCAATAAAGATGGTGAAGTTATGCTATGGAACCATTGGTTAGGTCATCCAAACTTTATGTTCCTTGAAAGGTTATTCCCTCATTTATTCATCAATAAAAATTCAAGACTTTTTAATTGAGAGATATGTCAGCTTGCAAAACACACTTGTTCTGTATAACCTAGTGTACCCTACTATCCATTGAAGCCATTTGCATTAATTCACAATGGCATTTAGGGACCCTCTAAAATTAAGAATATCAGTGGAGCACGGTGGTTTGTAACATTCGTAGATGATCACACACGACTAATTTGGGTATTTCTTATGAAAGAAAAATCAGAAGTTGATAGAATATTCTAAGCATTCGATTCCATGGTTCAAACACAATTTAATACCAAAATCCAAATTCTAAAATCTGATAATGCCAGGGAATATTTCTGTTTAGTTCTAGGTGGATATTTGTCTGAACAGGGAATTGTCCAAATAAGCTTATGTGTCAACATACCCCAACAAAATGGAGTGGCAACAAAAACAAACTGTCATCTATTGGAAGTAGCTAGATCTCTTGTGTTCTCTATTGGTGTTCCAAAATACCTATGGGGTAAGCCATTCTTACCTCTGCATATCTTATCAATAGGTTGCCATCTCGAGTTCTAAAGTTTGAATCACCACATCAAACCTTCATTAAATTATTTCCTCATGCTCGTGTTCTTTCTACCGATCTTCCTTTCAAAATTTTTGGGTGTTTTGTTTTTGTCCATGTGTATCCTCAAAACAGGAGTAAACTTGATACAAGAGCCACAAAATGCGTCTTTATTTGTTATTCCGCAAACAAGAAAGGTTACAAGTGTTTTTGTCCTATCACACGGAGGGTATTTGAAACAATGGATGTAACTCTTTTTTGAACAAAATCCTTACTTTTCCAAGACTAAAGTTCAAGGAGGGAATAATAAGAAAGAACTTGCTTTTGAGTTGGGATTCTTTACTGGAACAGTCTAAAATAAGCTTAAACAGACAGCCACAAGCTCCTGAGTCTATCCCTGTGCCTAGCATAAGATTGTCACTCATAAATCAATCACTAAATCTAGTTTGTGAACTTGATCAGCCACCACTGTCCAATCCTTAGTCAATAACTAAAGAACTTTGGGTATATTCTAAAAGAAGAAGCAACCTTAGAGAGAGATTGAGACCGAGGCACATTTCACTCCTATCCAAGAAGCTAAACCGGACCCAATGACTGAAGAAACTAGCACAGGAGGTAAAAATGAACCGGAACAAAAAGGGTTAAGGAGATTCAAGCAGAAGATGATTTGGAACTACTGATTGCCTTGAGGAAAGGTACGCGAACATGTACCCAACATCCTGTTGAGAATTTTATTTCATATGCAGGTCTCTCTCAATCCTATTGAGCTTGTACCTCAAGGCTAGATAATGTTCAAATTCCAGCAAGTATCAAGAAGCTTTAAGTCACCCAGGCTAGAAATAAGCTGTTTAAGAAGAGATTATGGCCTTGGAAAAGAATGGTACATGGATTAGAACTGAACTTCCACTAGGAAAGAAAGCAGTGAGTTGTAAATGGATCTTTACCGTAAAACTTAAGGTAGATGGAAGCATATAAAGACTAAAAGCTCGGTTACCAAGAGACGTTTGCTCCAGTTGTAAAGCTCAATACCATTTGAATACTCCTCTCACTAGAAGCAAACTTAGATTAGCCTTTTTGTCAACTTGATATAAAGAATGCTTTTCTTAATAGAGATCTTGAAGAGGAAGTTTACATGGAAATTCCTTTAAGTCTACAAATAAGTGACGGCAAAAACAAGGTGTCCAAGTTATTGAAGTCTTTGTATGGTTTGAAACAATCTCCACATGCATGGTTTGGCGAGGTCTCACGGTTAGTAAAAGAACATGGTTTTATTCAGTGTTAAGTTGATCATACACTCTTTGTGAAGCGCTCTACTGGAAATAAATTGGCTGTTCTTATTGTGTACATTGATGACATCATCCTAACAGGAGACTGAGGAAGAATTATTGAAGATTAAACAGTCCTTGGCAGAGGAATTTGAAGTAAAAGATCTTGGTCCTCTACGCTATTTTTTAGGAATGGAAGTGGCTCGATCAAAAAAGGAGATATTTGTTTCTCAACGATATACCTAGATTTACTAAAAGGGACTGGCATGCGGATGCAAATCTGCAAGCACTCCTATGGATCCTAAAAGGAAATTAGAAAGTGAAGAGGAAGGAATCCCTGTAGACAAAGAAGATATCAATGTCTAGTGGGGACACTCCTTTATCTCTCACATACTTGGCTTGACATTGGTTTTGCAATAAGTTTTGTAAGTCAATTTATGAACCATCCTATGGGGGAACATGTGGAGGCTGTGTATCGAATTCTTAGATATCTAAAGATGACTCTTGGAAAAGGCTTATTGTTTAGCAAGAATGGGTGTAGGCATTTAGTTCTTTACTCCGATGCAGACTAGGCAGGAAGCCAAACAGATAGAAGATCAAACATAGGGTATTTAGTGTGGGAAAATCTTGTCATATGAAGAAGTAAAAAACAGTCTGTGGTCTCTAGAAGTAGTGCTGAGGTTGAACCAAGAGCTTTAGCAGTAGCTATTTGTGAAGGAATTTGGATCAGGAGAATTATGACCAGGTTGGAAATGGATTTTGAAAATATAGTACAACTTAAGTGTGGTAATCAGGCGACTGTCAACATTGCAAAGGATCTTGTTCATCACGATAGAACTAAACATGTGGAGATTGATCAGCATTTTATCACAGAAAAGATTGAGAACTCAAAGGTGCAGTTGGTCTATACTCCATCTTAGGAGCAACTTGTAGATATCTTGACAAAGGCTTTGCTAGGACCTAACTTTGAAGAATTATGTAACAAGTTGGGCATGTACAATATGTATAACCCAACTTGAAGGGGGTGTTGATATTCCCTCAAAGTTATCTTATTTAGTTTTATTTTATAATTATGCATGCAATTTAGTTAGGGAAGTAGGGAATTGAGATTTTTCCTTTTTTGGATTCCTTAATCTAGCTTAATGTATTTTCTCTATAATTTTAGGAGTTTGTCACATTTTTAGTTATAGAAATTATCTATATTAAGGTGTAATTTTTCCTAAATTAAAGAATGAGAAATACACTTTATTTTTCCTCAGAAATCTTCAATTTCCTTTTCATGCTCAACAGTCAACACTAGTTTCAAAATTTTTTGAGAATTGTTAAGGCAAAAGAGGAGTTGCTTACCATTCAAACAGCCATCGCCCAAGGTGATGTCTCCCTCTTTGAGAATAAAAAGGCTGTTTTTAAACATTATTATATCTTGTGAGGGGTGGAGGAATCCTTTTTAAAACAAAAATGAAGGATTAAGTAGCTCACACTTGTTGATAAGAGCACATCGTGTTTTCATAAAGCCATGATCCAACGCAACAATAGAAACTCTATTTGTTCATTGCTAAGAGAAGATGGTTCTATAGCTGAAGGTGATCAAGCTATCCACCAGGAAGTACTTAGTATTTCTCATGTTTGTTTAACTCTTCATCCTCTATGAGAGATTTAGTTGGATTGAAAAACTTCATTGCCTAGAGACTTTTGGAAACTTAGTTAATTTTCTTAACTCCTTTCTCACTGACGAGGAGATTAAATTGACTTTTTTCAGCCAATCTAATGGGAAAGCATTGGGACCTAATGGCTTTTCAGCTAAGTTCTTCAAATCTTTATGGCAAATCATTGGCTTAGATATTATCCTTGCCTTTAAAGAGTTCTTATTATTCGGGGTCCGCCTTAAAGAGGTCAATAACACCATCATATCCTTGGTTTCCAAGGTTCTAACCCTTCTAAATTGTCTAATCATAGGTCGATCTCTTGCTGCAATGTTCTTTATAATGCTATCTCAGATTTTGGCATCTCGGTTAATAGAGGTCCTTTCTTCTCTTGTTGGTAGGGAACAATTAGCATTCATATACCGTGTAGAAGAATCTCCGATAATATCTTTATTGCCCAGGAGCTAGTTAATGGCTATTACTTTGATCATGGCCCTCTAAGAGCACTATCAAGGTAGATTCAATGAAAGCCTATGACATTATTGATTGGTGTTTCCTTGAGAAATCACCGAAATGTGTAAATTTCCCATGTTACTTCAAAAAGCTGTTGGTATAATGTTTTACCACCCCAAAGATTTCTTTCAACTTGAATGGTGAGCTAGTTGGGTTTGTCCCTAGTTTTAGGGGCATTAGGCTAGTTGATCCCGTCTCTCCCTACCTCTTTGTCCTTGCCATGGAAGTTTTTAGAGGCATCATCAATAGCTTCACTTGTTCCCCTTTATTTTCTTTTCATTGGCGATGCAAGAATGAAAGGATCTCTTATCTTTGCTTTGCCGATGATTTGATGCTGTTTTGTAAAGGAGACCTCCCCTCTATTAACATACAGCAAGCTCTTGAGTTGTTTCAGAATTTATTGAGTCTCCGAGCTAATGGCTCAAAGAGCCTAGTATTTTTCTACAATGTGGATCCTAGAACAAAAGAAGCCTCTCTCTGCTCTCTTAGTTTCTTGGAGAGGTTGCTAATTCGATACCTTGGTGACCCCTTTTTCTTTCAAACTAAAAAGGACAGATTGTGATGTGCTAATTCAAAAAATCGCAGCTAGACTTGATATCTAGACTAGCAAGTTTCTATCTTTATGCAGGTCGTCTTCAACTGATAAAATCAGTTATTTTCTCAATGCAAGTTTATTGGGCATAGATCTTTGTTCTCCCTAAGAAAGTGATTAGGAATGTGGAGCAACTTTTGAGGAATTTCTTTTGGAGTGGTAAACCTAATGTATCCACTAAAGCTAAAATGAAATGGGATGTTGTTTGCTCTCCTTTAATTGAAGGTGGTCTTGGTATCCCTAAATAGAGGTATGGAACAAGGCGGCACGGCTAAAACATATTTGGCGTCTATGTAAAGGTGGTTTTTGTGGCATTTGGATGGATTGGATCACTCTGTTTTTCTTAAGGGGAGAATTTTCTGGTCCATCAAGTGTCCTTGTTCATGATCTTGGAGGAAACTCCTCAAGTTGCGAGCCTTTTGTTGCCTTCTTTTCTACTGGAAGATGGGGATGGCCTATCCATATAAGATTTTTGGCTTCCACAAGGACCTCTCGATCTCAACCATAGCGCTAGGGAAATTTCTTCTTCTTGGCTTCTTATGTCAGTAGGTTGTGCTCTTTAATAGAGAACAATGCACGAGCCTTACCATCCTCACTTTTTTTGCGAACATATACAAATACCCCATCATATTACACCAAATTCAATGGCTGCTGACGAAATGTTTTGGTACCCATCTTCTTCGGCATTTTTTTCCACAGAGTCCATATAATGCTTTAAAATGGTTGGTCCATGGGTATCTTGGTCTAAGTTGTCTAGTAGGAAAGCTATGCCTAGGCATTGTTTTCTTCTTTGGCTGGCCTATGATGGTAAATTATACACCTTGGATGGGCTGAGTCTTTGAGGAATTACCTCTCATGTGACCTGCCTTTTATGTAACTGACCTTTTCTTTTAATGTTAACTCTCCAGCAGCACCTGGTCTTTGATTATGTTGGCTCTCAATTGCTCAACCTCCTTTAGCTTTTGGTAAGGTGCTATTGATGGCCTCCTTCATCACATGCCCCATCAAAATGCCCATAAATGGAAGATAGCCTTTGCAGCCACAGTATATTGCCTATGGTGTGCTTGCAACTCTTGCTGCTTGGAGGGACATATCCCTATTCGCTACTAGTTCTTCTTTACGTAGGAAAATCTTGAATTATGTAATGTCCTTATGTAAGGATGCCATAGTTTTCTTGTTTTTATTTTGACAGGTTTTGTCGTAGTTTCTTTTTTATTGAGCTCCTTTCCGCTTTCGTAGCTGTATTCCTTGGTTATTAATGAATTTATACATTTAACCAAAAAAAAAAAAAATCAATATATAAATGTGTATATTATGATGAAGGATCTACGAATAAATATATATATATAAATCTTAAGAAACTTTTTTCAAGAACCTTACGAATAAAGCATAAGGTTTTTAAAAGAATAGAGGTCCTTAAAATGCTAATGTAGTATTTAAGTTCCATAAAATGGGGTCCTTAGGATGAACTAGTATATTTGTGCTTTCAGGATACACTAAGATCCAGCTTGGAGGCTTCAGTTATACCCACTTTTGAGTCATCATGCAAAACTATGCTTGAGCAAGTTGATGGAACCTTCCAGAAAGGGCTCATGAACCATATAGCTGCTGCTCATGAGCAATTTGAGTCTGCACATTCACCGCTTGCTGTTGCCTTGAGGGTATGTTTTTCTTGTTGTGAATTTACTTAAATGCTGTTCTTATTGCTTGTTACATCAAACTGACAATGGGCTCCGAGCTTGACTGGTTGTTACTATCCAATTTGTTTTTCTTCTACAAATCATGAAAATTATATCTACTGATGCCTGTTCTATAATTATTACTATAAGCTTACGCAATTAACCAAAGTTGATAAGTTTAAAAGTAATTATTAAAAAAAAAAAAAAAAGCTTATGTAATACTCAATACTACCCTCTCCCAGACTCCCACCCACCCAGACTTCACCACATTGTAGAACGGTGCCTGGCTTCTAGGATAAATATGTAGAGGCTTTTGCATGTGCTTCAATGCATATAATTGGTTTGTTATATTAACAATTTATGCCAAGGAACATTTATGACGGTGGAAAATCTTTCCATCTCCTGGAAGCTAAGAATGCAACCTACATGTTTCTTTTCCATTTAGCATAAGGACCTAGCCAAGGTCATCCTCAAAGGGATATTTGGGTGCTGATTGCATTAGTAAATGTCCTTGTAAGTGACACTAGTGAAAGATGCAATGAAACTATGGAGGCCTATTCATTGGCATTTGCATGACTTTAGGCTACTACTTGGAATTGTGATCTTATTGCATGTGATATCATGTTGTATGGTTGGACTGATTGGCTTTGGGCTTTGGCAGGATGCTTTAAATTCCACATCATCAATATCGCGGACTTTAAGCGGAGAATTGGCAGATGGGCAACGAAAGCTTATGGCTATGGCAACTGCTGGTTCAAGCTCCAGTATGATGAATCCTTTGGTTACACAATTGAGTAATGGACCATTAGCTGGGTGGAACGACAAGGTATGTCCATCCAGTTCCCTGCTACACTGCAACATTCTCTCTCATGGTTTAGTTGGCTGTTCTACCTGACTCTTGTTCATGGAAGTGTTATGCACTTGACAATGGAGCCACTGCATATTTGAAATATTATATTTGCCTGTAACAGGCTGAGGCACCAATTGATCCAACTAAAGAGCTATCTGGATTGATTTCTGAGCACAAATATGGGGAAGCATTTACTGCAGCTCTCCACAAAAGTGATGTTTCCATTGTCTCCTGGCTATGTTCTCGGGTATGCTGGCCTTTACTTAAATTCTTTAGAGGCTTCAACTTACATCAGTATATTTGTATAGCTATATATTAAAAGTGTCAGATTATGGTAACCCCTTTTACACGAATACCTTTCCTGCCACTTTTTCTAGACCATTGAGGATAAAGATGCAACTAAAATATTTGTTCCAAGCCGAGGATAGGAATAAGATCCAATTTTCCATAGTATAATTTTTATGCTTTCATCTTCTGCATTTGTTTGTTGCCTGTTGGGTTATCTAAAATTTCCTAGCTAGAATCACGCAAACATGGACAGACATAACAACATTTTGTGCTCTCATTGCTTTATTAACTCATGAAAACAAACCGATTCCCTTGCCCGTGTGGACTGGGTTTCTGCATCCATGGATAGTATAACACCAGAGGATCTCATCTTTCTATGTTATTTAATCTCTTTTGATAGGATTAGGGTTTTGATGTGCTTATAGTATGAGAAGAAAATAGTAAGAGGAAATACCAGAGCAGGTTGCTGCTAAGCTTCATGAGATGAAGTGGTGTCTTCTCTCTCCTGCACCCTTCTGGAGGGAGTTGAAGCTTGTAAGCAATCTGATCAATGCAGGCAATTGTTTAAAATGGGCTAAAATATTGATGTGATAGCTTTTGATTTATCCTGTCACCCATACTTTTCTGCTAAGTGGCCATGTTTAAACTATAGCCACATGCCTTGAAGGGTGTTATGCTTGTTGGCATATATGGCCATTCAATTTTAGTATGGGCCAAGTTGTAGCTTAAATGGTGCAAAACCTCATCCCCAGTCTAGCAATTCATTGTTAACAACTTCTTTCTAGTTTCCCCAAGCACACAGCAGGGTAAGTGTAGTGGAAGTTGCCCATAAACACATTCAAATGGGTTCTGCTTGGCAGCACTTTATAAGGGCGTTCTATCAGTACTTCACTCATGGTAATGAAGTAAAACCCCCTTCTAGGTTCTTAGATGTAAAGCTATGCAAACATGTCTTCAAGCAACGATTAAGAATCTTAGTTTGGCCATAGGATTCCAGGTCATAAGTCATACTCATTGCTATATTAGTTCCTTTGAACCAAAATAGCTTTTGCCAAAACTTACTCATGAATGTAAATTTCATTAATAATAGTACTCAAAAACCCATATAATCTCACCACGCAAACGAAGATTTCGGCCAAACTCCTAATCATATATGGATGTTTTACTGAGAAAATTGCTATATTTGGTGAAGCGATCAACTGCAATGAAAATGACACTAAATCCTATTGATTTAGCCATATCCACAGTGAAATCCGTGGAAATGTCATTCCATACATGAGTAGGAACGCACAAGGGTTGTAACAAACTTGTTGGTATTGTATAATACTTGGCCTGTTGACACACATCACATCAAACACAAAGTTCTAGATAGTTTCTTCATGCCTTTGCCATAAAGATTATTAGTCAAATGTCTATAGGTGTGATAAGCACCCGAATGGCTCCTGTAGCCAGATGCATGAAACTTGTGTACTAAAAGGGGAGTGGACCTGAGAGCTAGCTGATATGATTGGGCAACCACGGTAAAAAAGTTTCCATCTGTTGGAAAATCGAGAAAAATATATGATTGGGCAACCACAGTAAAAAAGTTTCCATCTGTTGGAAAATCAAGAAAAATATTTGTTGTAATTGTATATTAGCTGTAACATAGCTATTTAGGTGCAAATTTGTGTATTTTAGGAAAGTTTTGACCAGGAATTATTCTTTTTAACTAGGAATTATTCTTTCATTAAATCGGTGATTTAACTTCGTAATTTAATCTCCTTAAATTTATGTATATAAAAGAACAATCTCAATGACATAATGAATTATTTCGTGAAAATCTATTTTTCAAGTTAGCATCAGAGCCAAAAGAATATATTGCCGAAATTTTCCTTCCTTTTGATTTTTACACCCTAAAACCATGTTTGACGATTCGTTCATTTTCAATACTGTCCTGAACAATTCTGGCTGCACGAATGTTTCAAAGATCAGTGCTACCTTCTTAGAATCTCACTCTATCTAAATCACCACAGTTAGTTTGAATGATGACAATTTTCTGAGATGGTCTCAGCTGGTTAGGATGTATATTAGAGGGCGTGGAAAAATGGGCTATTTGATTGGTGAAAAGAAGGCTCTTGTAGTAGATGATCTGGCCTATGCTACACGGGATGTCGAGAATTCCATGGTGATGACATGGCTCGTGAATTCAATGAAAGAAGATATTAGCTCTAATTATTTTGTGCTATCCAACAACACAAGAGCTTTGAGAGAATGTAAATTAGATGTATTCCAATCTTAGAAATCAATCATATATTTTTGAGTTGACCCTCAAATTTAGAAAGATGCGACAAGGGGAGGACAATGTCATAAAATATTTTAATTCTTTGAAGCGGTTTGGCAAGATCTTCACATCTTCGACACCTATGAGTGGAAATCTTTCGAGGATGCTTAACATCACAAGAAGACTGTAGAGGATGGCAGCATTTTCAAGTTTCTAGTTGGACTTAGTGCCGAGTTTGATGAGGTAAGGGGAGGAATTATTGAAAGACAGCCCCTACCTTCAATTGGTGGAATTTTTTTAGAGGTCAGAAGGGAGGAGAGTCAGATGAGGTGATGCTTGGCAAAAAGGGACTTGGAATTGCTGAAGGTTCTGCCTTGGTCGCCACGATTAGAAGCAAGGCTCCTGCTTTTCAACGCAAATTTGATAAAAAGCAGCGAGTTTGGTTTGATTTTTGCAATAAGCCTCGCCATACCCGTGAGACCTGTTGGAGAATTCATGGGGAACCTAAATATTGGGAAGGGAAAGCTCGAGATAAATCGACTCGAGCCATGGCTACTGCCAATGAGGTCGAGACCAGCCCCTTCACCAAGGAATAGATAGAGCATCATCTTACACTGCTAAAATTTAATACAGTACCCAATGTTCCTAATGTTTCTGTAGCGCACATAGGTAATAAATTCTATGCTCTATCTTGTCAATTTAAATCTACTCCATGAATAATAGATTCAGGAGCGTCCGACCATATGATCAATTCCTTGCATTCGTTTGGAATTTATTTTCCATGTTCTGAAACAAGGAAGTTAGGATAGCAGATGGTGATTTCTTACCAATTGTAGGAAAAGGCCTTATAAAAATTTATGAGGGAATACATCTTAAATCTGTTCTCTATGTTCCTAAAGTTGTTTGTAATCTCTTGTCAATTAGCAAACTATGTAGAGATTCTAATAGTTATGTTATTTTCTATGAATTATATTGCATTTTTGAGGACTGAGCTTGAGGAAGACTATTGGCAGTGCTGGGATGATTAATGGTCTCTACTATTTCGAGGATAGATTTCTTATTAATAAAATGGTTCAAGGATTGAGTCGTATTAGTTCTTTATTTGTTCATAATCAAATAATGGTTTGCCATTGTCGTTTAGGCCACCCAAGCTTTTCTTATTTAAACCATTTATTTCCAGTGCTATTTAAAGGGATTGATCCTTTATCATTTCAATGTGAGAGTTGTTTAATGGCAAAGAGTCAAAGAAAATCTTATATTTCAAAATCTATCAAGCTTTGAGACCATTTTATCTATTCCATAGTGATGTTTGGGGTCCTTTAAAAGTGATCAAAATTTCTGGAAAAAAATGGTTTGTGACTTTGATTGACGATCATACACGTCTTTGTTGGATTTACTTAATGAGGGCAAAATCTAACATAGAACAGATTTTTAAAGAATTTTATAGGATGATTGAAACTCAGTTTCAAACAAAAATCAAAATGGAACAGAGTATTTTAATAAGGTTTTGGAAACCTTTTCAAATGAAAAAGGAATGTTACACCAATCCTTTTGTTCTGACATGCTCAACCAATCCTTTTCAAAATGGCATTGTTGAACGTAAGAACAAGCACTTGTTAGAAGTAGCTAAAGTCATAATGTTTTATATGAACGTTCCAAAGTATCTATAGGGTGATGTTGTATTGACAGCTTCGTATCTAATCAACAGGATGCCTACCAAAATTTTACAATGTATCACCCCGCTGGATTGCTTAAAGAAGTTATTCCCTGAATCTAGAATCATTTTTTATCTACCCTTAAAAATATTTGGCTGCACGGTGTATGTACACATTCCGAAAAGGCTAAGGTCTAAATTAGATCCAAGAGCTGAAAGATGTGTTTTTGTAGGATATGCACCTAATAAAAAGGGGTTACAAATGCTTTAATCACGTTACAAACCTTTTTTTTTGTCTTACGGATGTTTCTTTCATGGAAAATACACCATCCTTTGCCAAAAATTTGCTTTGGGGGCACGATAGTTAAACCAAATTTCTAGGAAATTGTTGAACCCTTACCTAGCACACTTCTTAATACCTTTTTTGAAAAAGAAACCTTGGAACCTAGGCTTAAAGAAATCGAACCTGAAATGGGTCTAATAGAAAAAGAAATACTACAAATAAAAAAAAAAAAAAAAGAAACAATCTTGAGCCTGTGGTTTATTCTAGGAGAGATATTTCGTAGAGTTGGTAGAAACTGGGCCATTATCCTAACACATGGCCAACCATAATCCCTAAGCAATGGTCATCCAAATGCTTCAGGTAATCCTTCTTCTGTTCCTTCCTCTTCCTCTCTTATTATTAGCTTAAACTTACCATTACAATCAGATTCTAAGGAAGAGAACTTTGCACTTGAACTTGGTTTGAAACCAGCCCCTATTATCCCTAAACAAAACCTTTATCTTGACCTTCCCATTGCCCTTAGAAAGGGAACCTGAACTTGTTCCAAACATCCTATCGCCAAATATATTTTCTATCAAAACCATTCTGACAGTCATAGAGCATTCACTATAAATATTTCAAGGCTTATGCCTAGAAATATTCAGGAAGCACTTGGTTACCCGAATTAGAGGTTGGCTGTGTTTGAAGAGATGAATGACTTGAAGAAAAATGGTACTTGGGAGATTGTAGAATTATTGAAGGGAAAAAAGGTGATGGGGTGCAAATGGGTGTTTACTATCAAGAGTAAGGTAGATGGGAGTGTCGAGAGATACAAAACCCGTCTTGTTGCAACAGATTTTACTCAAACTTATGGGATAGACTATCAAGAAACCTTTGCTTTAGTAGCTAAAATAAACTCGATTAGGTCTTCTTGTCTCTTACTGTTAACTCCAATTGGCCCTTTACACCAATTGGACGTTAAAAATGCTTTCCTTAATGAAGACCTTGAGAAGGAGGTATGCATAAGTTCCCTATCAGGTTTTGAAGAAAGGTGTGGAAATGGCAAAGTGTGCAGATTGAAGTTGTTCTTATATGGACTTATACAGTCACCGAGACCTTGGTTTAAGCGCTTTGCCAAGGTGATAAAGTGCTATGGATATGTTCGAGGGCAAGTTGATCATACAATGTTTTACAAGCATTTGAATGATGGTAAAATAGCTATCTTGATAGTATGCATGGATGGCATAGTATTAATTAGGAATGACTGTGATGAGCTAGAAAAGTTGAAAAAGAAACTAGCTGAGGAGTTTGAGATTAATGATCTCGGGGGCATTGAAATACTTTCTTGGGATGGAATTTTTTAGGTCTAGAAAAAGACATTTTTGTAAATCAGAGGAAGTATGTTCTTGACTTGCTAAATAGAACAAGTATGCTTGGGTGTAAACCTACTGAAACCCCTATAGAACCTAATGTGAAATTGCAACATGCAAAAGCTAAGAGTGTAAAGAATAGGGAGTGTTATTAGATTTGTTCGAGATTGAGTTATCTATCCCATACATGCCTAGATATATCCTTCTCTGTTAATATGGTTAGTCAATTTATGTATGCCCCAGGATCGGCACACTTTGAAGCCGTGTACAGAATTTTAAGGTATCTAAAGGAAACACCAGGCAAAGGACTTCTGTTTAAGTCACTAGGACATTTGCAGATTGAAACTTACACAAACGCAGATTGGGCTGGGAGCATAGTAGATCGAAGATCCACATCTAGATACTGTTCATTTGTAGGTGGTAGCTTGGTTACATGGAGAAGCAACAAATAGAATGTGGTTGCTAAGAGTAGTGTTGAGGCAGAATTTAGAGCTGTAGCCCGAGATATTTTTATGAGATCACGTGGATTAGGAGGCTGTTGGAAGAATTAAAAGTAACAGAGTGACCTCCAATGAAGTTGTACTGTGACAACAAGACAACAATCTCAATAGCACACAATCTAATCCTTCATGATCGCACAAAACATGTGGAGGTTGACAAGCATTTCATCAAGGAGAAGATAGATAATGGACTGGTTCATATGGAACACATTCCTTCTAGAGAACAAGTGGTTGATGGGGAGTGTTGGAAAATCGAGAAAAATATTTGCTATAATTATATATTAGCTGTAACATAGCTATTTAGGTGTAAATCTATGTATTTTAGGAAAGTTTTGACTAGGAATTATTCTTTCATTAAATTAGTGATTTAATTTCCTTAAATCTATATATATAAAAGAACAATCTTAATGATAGAATGGATTATTCCGTACAAACCTATTTTTCAAGTCCATCAAATTGAATATGACCCAACTCTCATGTAGTGAAGGATCTTGTTCACTTTCTACTTGAATTTTCTCTTATTTCGACCAAATTGGATAGGAAATACCCTTACATGGTAGCTCATCATACTTTCTTGATAAAGTATTATTTTCAATTCCAGCCTTATATTGGACTTCAAAATGGTACCTAAACAAAATTTTGCCAGTAGGGTGATTCTTTGAGACAACCAAGTGTTTAGGCTTGTTGATTCATACAAATAATAAAATTTTTCTCCCCAAGAAGTAGAGTTTGTACTGGTAGCAACGACACCACGAGCTCTTTTTTATATGTGGACTTTCAGATATTGATTCGAAAGAGCTTTGTCACAGGAGGCCAAAGGATGGCCCGACTATGTCAATATGGCCCTAATGCCATGACCATCAATGCATCGTAGTCAATGACAGTCTTGGTCAAAGTGGGGAAGGGCGAGCATACAAGTTATTGTCATTGTACATATTTCCACTTAAACCCGTCTTTCTTCAATAAGGTAGTTAACGGCTTTGCTATACTTTCAGTCTTTGGCAAACTTTAGTAAATTCTACCCCTTACACCCTTTACCTGTGTTGGCATAGGCTGATTCTGATTCATCAACCCTTAAAGTATCTTGGATTTGTGGCCATGCCATGAGAGGAGATTTATTTTACATGTGTCCAGTTGAGATCCTTTTTGAAAAACACTACTTTTGATTCATAATCTAACATTAATTGCAACTTGATGCAAAAGAGGCTTGAGTCTTTCTCCCAGGCCCTATTATAAACCAGAATATCATGGAGAACATCAACACAAATATACTCACATGAGGTTAAAAGAGATCAATTATTATTAATTGAAATGTGGCTAATGTGTTTGTGAGTAAAGGGCATCAATAAAAATTCATAGTGCACTTGATATGTGTGAAAAGTGTTTTTGTGAGTATCATGCGCTTGCACTCTGATCATATCCTGAGAAAAAGTCAATTTTAGGGAAGCAATTAGCTTCTACTAGCTGATTCATTAACTCATCCACCATGGGTACGGGATGCTTTTTGGAATGGTGACATATGAAGAGCTGGTTTTAGACACAAAATGACCGTGATCCATCCTATTTCTCTACTAATATAACATGACTAGAGTAAGGGCTTGAACTCGGTTGAATGATCCCCCTTGTAAGATCTATTGCTAACTTCTCTATTTCATCCCTTTGTGTGCATGCGAATCTGCCAGGGTGCACATAATGGGGCCTTTCCCTTCCACAATCGGAATCTGATGGCTGGTGCTTATGATAGGGGGTAGGCCTTAAGAGACTTGGAGCACAGCATCAGAGTTTCCCAGTATCTCAACAAGCAGCACAGCTTCAGAGTTCCCCAATATCTCACCAAGATCACTGATCATCAAAGGCGGGGTTATGAAGAGGGGGTTGGGGTTGGGGTTGGGGGGGGGGTTGGTCGGGGGGTGGGGTGGGTGTTATGAAAAGGGTGCTGCTTGAACAGTTTATAAATCTACTTGAGCTAATGTTCGGGGTTGCATCCACATTTAACCTCGACTCCTTCAGTAGGGCTTTGGAGACAAAATTGTGGCTAGCTTTACTATCAACCAACATCACTATAGGTTGCTCTATCAACTATCCCTCCACTTCAAAATTCTTGAGCCATATCAACGTTGATGTCAAGCAAGGATCAACGACTGGGGTTTCTGTCATCTTCTTCTTAACTACCTTCCAAGGTTGCAACACATAGTGCTTTGTTGGAGTATTGATGAAGTTGGTAATAGGGGTGGTCGCTCCTCACACATAAGCCTCTTCAGCATATATCAAGTACTGACCACCCTTTCTACCCAGCGTTCTTGACCAGAGGTGCATCCACCTCAGCTAATGTGCTGTTGCTTTTGACCTCAGCTGGTAAAACAACCAGCCTTTGGTCGATAATAGCATAGGCAAGCACCAAATCCTTGGTGCTAAGTGAACAAGCCATTCCTTTCCAGGTACCCGTACAATGCACCATTCTGGGGTTGTCATTTTCCCATCACTTGGGAAATTGAAAAATAATAATAATAATAATAAATAATATTATTAAAAGAAAAAGAAAGAAAAGAGTTCTTCTATAATATCATGTCAGTTCCATCTCGTTCTATCTCCAGCAAAACAGGCTGCTTCCCCACCTCCCCACCCTATTTTTCTTTCTTTTTTCTTCCTCTCTCCTCGTTTCCCTTCGCTCCTCCCCCCCCCCCTCTCTCTTCACTATACCTCTAACTTGTCATTCTTTCTCATAAACTTGAAAGCTGGTGTTTTAATAGTGCTAACTGAAATGAAATTTTGTACCAATGATGCAATGAGCATTGCATGCCTCAGCTCGCCCTTTCATAGTAATTTAGGGGTGCTGCAATTGCTGCACTTCCAATTCTGGTTGTGTTCTGTTTATTGAAAATACCACTTGCCTGTGCTACCCAGTTGACTCAATCTGACTTGTCAAACAAAAAAGAAGTTCAACAACCCACCCCAACCCCCCGCCCCCCCTCTCTTCTCCCTCCTTTCCACAATAGCTTGCCTGTACCTCCAACCACTTCATATCTCAGATCCATTGCTTGATAGCTTGGGTCCCCCTTAGAATATATGTGACGTATTGGGGGGTTTGTCATTTTCCCATCACTTGGAGAAAAAAAAAAAAAGGGAAAAAATGGTTTTCCTTTTAATATCACGTCGGTGCCATCTTGTACGATACATTGCGAAATGGGCTGATCCCCCCCCCCTATTCTTTTTGGTTTTTTCTTTTCCACAATGCTTTTTGCTTGTGATTATCTAATGAGTTCTAAAACTGTTGTTTTTAATAGTGGTAACTGAATGGAAATTTCATCCTTACAACAGGTTGATTTACGTAAAATTTTAACGCTATCACCGGTACCTCTCAGCCAAGGAGTGTTGCTGGCGCTTCTCCAGCAGTTAGCTTGTGATATTGGCAGGGAAACGTCCATTAAGGTCACTTGGATGACAGATGTTGCTCTTCTCATTGATTCAAATGATCCAACTATCCAAATGCACGTGCGGCCCATATTTGAACAGGTGTATCAGATCTTAAACCATCAGCGCAGCCTGCCAACTACCTCTGCTTCTGAAGGCAATAGCATCCGTCTACTTATGCATGTGATAAATTCCGTGCTAATGAGTTGTAAATAATCTCAAGACCTTTGCCAGTGAAGTTAGTAGCTTAAAAGGTACAGCATTTCAGCATATAAATAGGTAAGTGGTAGAGGAAAGAGGTTAGTTTTACTGTATATTGTTTGGACAAACCGACTGTGTATATGCTTCGATTCGAATTCTGGAACATCCCTCTACTCAGCGGAAGACTGAAGAGTACTTTGCGCTGACGGCTAATGATAGTAACTTCTTGTTGGTTGTTTTGGGAATAGTGGAACCTGCTGAAGCACTTGCTAGCAGCTTGTTGGATCAGATGATCTTGCATCAGGATAACATCTTCATGTCCCTTTTGCTTAAAGCCTTGTGACAATGCTCCCATGTTATAGAATTCCATAAGTATAATTTTCTTTTAATATGATTTTCTTTGGATATTACGGGGAATATTCAGAAGCACATCTCATGGACTCCAATAGCAAGTAAGAAGATGATTCAAATTCTAGAGTTCATAGTTTTGTAGGGATTTCGCGAAATAAATTATTTACCTGAAATTTTGCAATGGATCAAGTAAAGTGTAATACGTGTCTATCAAATAAAAATTACTTAAATACAAATCATATAATTTTAATTATCAAAATACTAATCCAATATTGTCACTGTAACGTGATTTGCATTTTCACAAAGAAATCATATATATTACATGGGAGGTATAAACTTAATACTTATATCTTATGTATCGTATGCGACGTACATGCAAAGTGAATATTGTAGGTTATAAATGCAATATTCATGAAAAGTGAATGTATCATTTAAAGTGATGAATATTGCATTTATAATATTTGATATTCATATAAAAATTAAATTTATATCTGATATTATGTTGGTATTTTAATAATTATTTTTATATAATTGATATTTATGTAAATAACTTTCAACCAAAAAAATATTAATAATAATCTTGAGTCGAGTATGCCCAAAAGGCTCGGGCTCTTGTGTCGTCCACATCATTGGAAAACATTATGGTATGCGTCCAGGGGAAGCTTTGTTGCTTATTAGGGGGTGTTACTGCACTTGTATACGTTTGAAATTTGTTATAAGTTAAAGAAAGCGAAATGATTTCAAATTATGTGTTTTATATGCCACACAACCCATGTAACGAGTTTCAATTTTGCAGGCATTCTTAAAAGATTCATTAAATAAAATCGGACATATATACAAAAACACGTATTCATAGAACATCATATTTCGCATGATATGGGTTAAAAAAAGACAAGTGAGATAGAACCCTAAAAGACACACCTACCTCATGGTCTCAGATGCCAAATATAGAGTAAAGACCAAACCAAAGGATAGGTGTGTTTGCAAAGACCGAAAATTGAGGAAACAATTGGTTTCATTTCTTGCTGGAGAGAGAAGGAAAAAGAAAGGAGGTTCAAAGGTGTGACTAAAGTTTCTTTTAATGTAAACAAAACGGTTTGCCCTTGAAACTTGAAATGGTGGCGTGTGTGATAAAAAGCTCTCAATATCCTCATCATATCTCAGCAAAAACCATCCCACCTTCATTATCCATTAACAAATACAAAGAAACAAAATACAAAGACATACAAAGTGCTCCTCAAACAAGATATATAAGGTAACCCAGAAACATATGGTTTCATGCATGTTTATTAACAAAATTATTAACCATTTTTATGTTTATCCACTAACATATTACTTTTAATAAATACCCTCTTGCTCGTTTCAAGTTCTGATCCTGTTTTGGCATGGTTCAAATTAGTCTCTGTGCAAGTATTAGATCTCTAATCTTGGGTTAGAACATCTGCATATGCATAGCCTGTTAGTCGATTGAACTAATGCTCATTATTGTTTAGCCATTATATATTGTTGATGTTGTTTTAGTATTTTTCTTTGCTCAGATTCTTTAGAAATGGAAGAAGAGAGGAAGAAGAAGGAGAAGAGAGAAAGAGGAGAACAAGAAGACAAACATTCCTATCAAGAGCATCCTAGTAAGAAACAATATTTGGAAAAGGAAATCTACTCTGCCAACAATCGACACATATCCTATGAAAATGGGAGGATTGAGTATTTTTGCTCATCTGGGGTGTTTGATTTCCCATGGCAGAATGAAGACATAATTCCCAAATCAGAAGATTGGAAGCTGGAAGGCACATTCTGGTCCTCCCTTGGTGACTTTCTAGAGCCATGTTCTTGTCAAACGCCGATCGCCTCGATAAATTTAATGATAGACAAGGTGGAAGATGAGCCATGGAAATGTTTAGATGATGATTTGGAGAATTTGGATGATTGTGTTTGGAGCTCAGTTCTTAATCAACCTCTTAAAGAAAGGGATGTATAAATTAAATATTCCATAATAATTTTTTTTCCTTTTTAATCTTTTTGGCAATAAGGTTGTTATAGGATAATTAATATAAGTTGAAAAAGGACAAAATAAATCAAATAGTGTTTTTGTAAATTTTTCCCCTTTTATTTGCTTTTTATGAAATAGCATTGGCAAGTAGTAGTTCTCTCATTTATTCCATACGATTGTTGATTTGTAGAATATACCTATTTAGAAAATATTATAATTTCTCTCTTTCAATTTTACGTATTCAGTTCCACTTATTTCTCTTATTGTTTTAGGATCGGTTAGTGTTTCTTCCCTTTTTACCTATTTTGATAATTGAAATATCGACTCGTTAAGAGAGAACCCAACGATCTCATAAGAAGATAGTTTTTAGGGAAAATCCAATCTGCCCTTTCTTCTTATTCATTCACTGATAAATACATATGCAACATGGCAGTTATATAATTGCCTTTTCCCTATTTTTTCTCTTTGTAATACAATTGGACCACCACCTATTTAAGACAACAAATTAACACGCCACTTGGCTTATTCACACACCAACACCTATAATTATAACACCTGTACCCAACTAGACATAACCTAAATACAAATACAACAACAACATTAAAATAACTAACAAATATTATTGACACAGTCCTAACAAAAAACAAACCAACAAACCACTGTCACTCTTTCTTCTTTTGTCTTTTATAGACATGTTTAAAATGGATTATTTGTTGAGTGATGTGTGTAACATTACTTTCTCCCTCAAGAAAGTGCATGACCTCATGCGCAAAATCTGGATAACGTTGCCTCCTCAGTTGGATCGATCTCATCTACCAACTTTAAATAAAATAGTCTTTTACACTTATGCTCGGCAGTATATCGTTCATCATAATTATAACACAATCTCTTCTTCCTTCTTTCTTCCATTTCCTTCTGGTTTAAGCGACGAACATAAGGAGTTTCCTTTTCTGTAAATTCGAAATTAGGTTTCTTCTAGAAATATCTATTTCTTCCCGCAACACTTGATTCCTTCGTTCGAAAATTCTAGCAAAGTTAATTGCCTGCATCAGATCCTTTGGATTTTGTATTCCAACATCAATAGAGATATTCTCCTTCAAACCACTAAAAAACAACTTTGCCTCTTGTTTGGATGAGAGAGCAGGTTCTTGGGCCACAAGTTGAACAAATCTGCTCCGATATGCTTCAACGGTTCCAATTTGTTTCAATTTAGCCAACTCACCCAAAGGATTCACTCTCATGGGCGGTCCAAACTGATTATTACATAATTACTTAAACTCATTCCATTGTAAACTAGGTTTGTCCTTTTCCACCTTCATCAACCACAATTGCACTTCCCCTTCCATGTGGACTGCCACTAACTCCATCTTGTCTTTCTTGGGGGTGTTCTGGTGTTTAAAATAGTGCTCACATCTATTCAACCATCCAATAGGGTCATCCATTCCATCAAACTTAGGGAAATTGAGTTTCGCATATTTGGGCAACCATATTCCCTTTTGATTTTCACTCGTGTTTGCTGACCCCCCTTCTGTTCTACCGTCATCACCACTAGAGGCTTCATCTTCCTTCTCCTTGTTTTTCTTACTAGAAACTTCTTTTGATAAAGACGCTAGTTGTTGGGATATTTCTTCAATGTGCGCCCTATCACGTTCATACATTTAGAGAAAGGCTTGAAATTGTTGTTGCAATTGTCTGATATCTTCTGCCATGTCTGGCTTTGATACCAAATTGTTATAGGATCGACTAATGTTTCTTCCCTTTCTACATATTTTGATAATTGAAATATGGGCTCGTTAAGAGAGAACCCAACGATCTCATAAGAAGACAGTTTTTAAGGAAAATCTAATATGCCCTTTCGTCTTATTCATTCACTGATAAATACATATGTAGCATGGCAGTTACATAACTGCCTTTTCCTTTTTTTTTTCTCTTTGTAATACATTTGGATCACCACCTATTTAAGACAACAAATTAACACGCCACTTGGCTTATTCACACACCAATACCTATAATTATTACACCTGCAACCCACTAGACATAACCTAAATACAAATACAACAGCAACATTAAATAACTAACAAATATTACTGACACAGTCCTAATAGAAAACAAACCAACAAACCAATTTCACTTTTTCTTCTTTTGTCTTTTATAGACATGTTTAAAAGGGATTATTTCTTGAATGGTGTGTGTAACACCTATTCTTTCTTTTCCCCCTTTGATGATTAAGTATATTAATATAGTAGTAGAAGAGGAACTTTACATATGGTTAGGCATTTATACACATCATACAAAAGCAACGGAAACTCAATAATCCCTTATTTTTGCACCATTACACGAGTTTAGTCTTGATAGTGTAAAAAAAGATAAGTTAGAGGAATTAAAAAATCATCCTACAGAACATCACCTTAATCTTACTCGGTAGTCCATCAGCAATAGATGGCGTTCAGTAACAAGAATTGGACAAGATAAAAAGAATTAAACAATATAATATAAAAAATATTGAATAGTATAATTCACTAGTACCGTGTATGGTATACATGGTTATGGACAGGTTTGTGTCATTTATTATTTGGTATATATAAGTACAATATAAGAATGTCATAAAAGGTTTAAGCTATTTAGTGAATTTGATTTTTCTAATGACAAGAGAATTTGCCCTTGTAGGTTTGCTTCTCTCAAAACAAAATTCGTCTACATTGTTTCATAGACTTGGTCAACTTTACCCTATGAGTAGTAACAACATTAGCAAACTTATTACTATAGTCAGTATATTTAGGATTTGTTTAGATTATTTGTTTTTTTTCTGTATCTTGTCTATATATGATCTACAAATCTTATATGTATATGATCTATTAGATCTATTTATGAGTAAAAATATCTATTTTCCCATCTGAACCTGCTTGTTGACAAACAACTACTTGAAAACGATGAAAATAAAATGCTAAAATTACCAGAAAAAGATAATCTTATTGCCAAATGCATAATGCATAGTTCTTTACCATCTTGTTGTTATTAGGCTTATCGTTGTTTTATCATCGGACTAAGTAAATGAGGCATTTAGTTCCACTTAACTTTTGATGTATGCCTAAGTAGTATATTTTAAAGACTTTTGTCTAATGTTCCTTAACGATAATTCTTTGCTTTAACTTATTAACTTGCTTTTTCATATGAGCTTGTATAGATCTAATGGAAAGATATAGGCTTGTGCATATAAGTATCAGGTCACTCTAGTGTAACTTCTTAGATTTTCCCTAACGCTTAGTGTAAGGAAACTTTTTGCATTTTGGATTAATATCTTAATTAATATGTATGGTATTCTTTCTCCATTTTAACCTATGGTTATATGGGTTGGCCCACATTAAGCAGATGAGAATTTGGTCTAAACGGATTGGTAGGTTATGGATTCGATCCATCAACCCACTAAGTTTTTTTTTTTTTTTTGAAAATTTAATATTATAATGTAATCACATTGAAAGTAAAGTATTTATTTTCAATTAAAATTTAGAAAAATTTATGTTTATATGTAGGATAGCATATAGATAGAGATTGGAATATGATAAGAAATTATTAATATTAATGTTTCACTTTCTTATTCTTTTAATTTAGTTAAGTTATTTTTTCTTTCCTTTTTTTTTTTCAATTCAACACTTACGTATAGTTACTCATTCTTATTAGTTTTTTTATTCATTTTCATTTTTAAACTTTCACAATTTTACTATTTTTTTAAAAAAAAACCTTCCACTAGTTTGTGGCCAACTGGACTCATAGTGAGTTGGACTCTTTCAACCCACGGATTGTGAAGTAAGGACCAAATTAACTTGCACATTCAAACGAGTTGAAATTTCTAGATGACCCTTTTTTTTTTTCTTTTGTTTAATGGGTTGAATTGCATAACTTGCCCCACTTGCACAATATAGTTTTGGTATACTCTTTGCTGTTGTATTTTATTTTCTATGCAAGTTCCATGCCCAAAAAAAAAAAACAAAGTTTTCAAGATGCTATTTTCAAAATGATTCATAAAAATATTTTTATTAGAGAACATGTTTAAGATAGTGGTTGATCTCTTGTATAACATAACACAAGGAGAAAGAAGTAGCACATCTTTCTTGTATTATGTTTTGTGCGCTTGGTACAATACATATATAGATATGTATATCCATTGCATTATATTTTATTTATTATACAAAGTAGTAATCACTAGATTACTAAATCTAAAATTATATCCAATTGATGATGCCGACTATATTTTTCCTTCCCATTATCTTTTCCCATCACTGCCAAATAGTGTTATATTTGACCAATGCTACCTCTATCAAAACACTACCACAATCATTGACTCCTTACCAACAAAGATGCACCATTATCATAATGGTAGCATACTTTGGTTTATTAATAGTAACAATGGAGATTATAGTGTTCGCTATATGAGGGTGATAGCAATAATGATGATATAGTGTGGTAAAGATATTAGTGATATCACAACAACAAAAATAGTGGTGGTCATGTAAACTGGTTTTATGTATTTCGGTAGAAAAATATTTAAACTAGACATCACCAAAGCAGATGACTATCTTGAATGAGACTTCAGACATTGGGCTTTAGTTAATCTAAATTTCCTATCTAGGTGGATTTCTCTTATTGACAACTATTTATCTTCCACTTCTGTTGAAGTGCTGATCAATGGCCAAGCGTCAGATAGTTTTTGTCCTATTAGAGGTATTGGGCAAGAGGATCCTCTTTCCCCTTATTTATTTTAAGCCTAGAATTTCTCAATCGGATTATTGAACATAATATTTAGAGAGAATTCTGGATTTCTTTTAAAGTTCATAGGCAATCTTTTCAAGTTTCGTATCTCGTGTTTACAGATGATATTGTCCTTTTTGCCTAGGTCGATGAGGCTACTGCTCAAATCATTCATGAATTATTAAAAGATTTTGGTGAATTTTCAGGGCTCCAAGAAAATTTAAGTAAATGTTCCATCCTCTTCTCATATTTTTTTCCTCAAAATATTAGAAAAAAAAGAATTGATTGAACTTTAAAGAAGTTTACCTTTGGTACTTATTTGGGTTACTCTTTGCTAAAGGTAATAAACTTACTTGCTTCCATTTCTTTTTCCTTCTTGATAATATGCAAAGGAAATTGAATGGCTGGAAAGCTAAACATCCCAATATGGTTGGACGTCTAGTGTTGGCTAAATCAGTTCTTCAATCAAATTGCAATAGCTAGGATGATCTATCCACATTGTTTGGAAGCAAAAAGTCCAATTTCTAAAATCTCGCAGGGAGTAATGAGTTTTTAGTAAAATGGGAAAATGGTTAGAAGTCCATTTAGGTAAGTGAAATAATTTGGCTTCAAGGTAAATGGACAACCATTTTGGATTCACCCAAGCTCGATCCAGTCGTTGTTGAACCAAATATGGAATCTTTTGTCTATTCGTCCATGTGAATCTTTGCCCAACAAAGCCAAGGTCCATCAAACCACAAGCTGCCATATTTTCAGCATAGGAAGATGTCCTGATGTGATTCAAATAGTGGCTCCGCTCATTTCTCATTTGGAGCAACTATATCATTAAAATCACCCATTAAAAGCCAAGGTTTATTATTGATGAAACTGGAGAATTGAAGTAAGTTTTCCTAAAAATTTGATTTCTCAAAACCCTATGAGGACCCTCATACTAGAAAAATAATATTCACAGGGAGTTCTAGAATTTCGAACATGAAGCTTTGCATGCAAATCGTATGCTGAAGATTTGATGATAGTAACTTATACAGCATCTTGTGAGCATAGAAGAAGCATTCCCCCACTTTGACCAAGGGTTTCCAAACGTCAATAAGCATCCAAGTGAGAATGATGCCGGAAAAGCTCAACAAATAGATGATCCAACTTAGTTTCCAAAAGGACAACTACATTTGGTTGATACTTAGCTAGAGTTGCAATGACTCCATCATCTTTTCTTGGGAAATTTAGAGCACGTGTATTCCATGCTAAAAATCTTGTTGGTTGAACTGAGTTTGGTATAAATTGATCGTTTATTTGTTGAGTCACTAAACGTTAATATTGAATTTTAGAATTATATAAGGAAACTGCTTTAGCTTCAAAAAAGTTTATTGGAGACCTCAGACTGTCTAGCAATAATAGGGTTTCCTCCTTGTTGTGTAACATGTATGGAAACATTGGGCTGGGAGTCATCTATAATGTCAGGATGAGAAATTTTAGAATGGAAAGATTCCTTATTTTGACAATCTATTGGGAAATAAGGTATAATGTCTTCTCCCAAACATTCATGAGAAGATAAGGATGCATTTTGTCTAGATTGAATGCCAAAGGAATTAGAACAATGAAATCCCTTAGGGATGTCACTCTCAGGTTTCCCTAAGTGAGGTAGTTGGTTCCTTCCACCTCTTCCATTGCCACATGAATCCATGATACTTCTTTCAGTGGCATAATGTCGTCTTTCAGAAAATGAATCTCCTCTAAGGCCACCACTACCTTGTAGCTAGCTATTTCTATTTCTAAGCGGAACACTCTAAATCGTAGATTGATCCATGGTATGTCCAATAAGAGGGGAAGGATTTGGAGACTAAAAGTTAGTACACTCTTTTGTTCCATCTTTTGATTTAGTGCTAGCTAAAACTTTAAGCTTAGGAGATTTAATTTTTGAAACCATAGAGATAGACGATGGGTGGGATGATGGAGGGGAAAGGAGTTGAAAATTTGTAAATAACAGAAGAGGTGGGCACGGATCGGTTTGGTTTTTTTTCCATCCCAAACCAAACCATTAAGTAACAGTTTGGTTCGGATTATAAATTTTTTAAACCATTAAATAACGGTTTGGTTCGGTTTGGATTACGGTTTAAATCAAAATTCTAACTAAAAATCTTCCTTGTGCTAGTTTTTTTATATTTGTGTAGATTCTTAAATATTTATATCATTTTATAAAGTTGATATTATAAACCACGATAAAATACTTATATAATTCATCATACTTTTAATTTATAGTTCTCTATAAAATCAATTATCCACCAATAAAATAAATTCACTAACCAATACATAGTAAGTTATAATTCATGACCATCATGTCAATTATCTACCAATAATTTAGTTAAAATAAAAAATCATCTATCAACAAAATTCATCAATGAATAAAATAACCAGTTGACAAAATATATTAAACAATTAATACATAATGAAAGTTTGTAACTACATAAATAAATTTCATACTTTACAAAGTTAAAAGATATTAAAAAAAATAATAGTTCATCATCAACAAAAAATTACATATCATGAGCTTAAAAGAAATTTTAAAACGAACAAGTTGATTTTAATTAATATTCACTAAATAATAAATATTAAATGAAATCATATAAATATATAGTAAAATATTATTATATTTTTCTAAAACGGTTTGGTTCGGTTTTACGGATTGGTTTAGTTTACCTTCCAAACCAAACCATAAATTTACAGATTGATTCGGCTTTGAAAAATTTCAAACCAAACCATGAAAAAAAAAAATCATTTTTTCGGTTTGGATTGGTTCGGTTGCGGATTGGTTTGGTTCGGTCGGTTTTTTTGCCCATCCCTAAATAACAGTGTTTTTAAAATCAAGGCATCAGTAGTAGGAAATATTGATCTAGGACGTCCTTTCCATTTTGTAACGCAGGGACTATTTAGAGTATTATCATTACCTGTTTTATGGGTATTTGAAATTGGCGGTAGTTAGACAAATGTCGAAGACACATTTTTTGTATCATGGGTCATCTGTAGAGGCCTATTAGTTTAACCTTTGCCAATTGTGGACTTGGACTTGGCTTCACTAACATCCATTTCCCATAACGTTCTTGTTGTGACGCATCCATGGTCTTTGGTACAGTTGGACTTGGGCTTTCAACTTAGGGATTTGTATTTGCTAGGTAGGGATCATGCAATTCATTTCTAGGATAATCCAACAGTTATGGCCCAAGATGGGGATTTTTTAAGCTATGGGCCGACATTATCCATCATATTGTTTGTTTCACCCAAAGCTTCCTCACGTGATGGACTTATTGATGGGGGATTATGAGGTAGCACTACTGGAGATGGGTAGAAAACAGAAGTATGGCCTAATTTTCCACATTGCACTGTTAAGACCTTCATGTTGAATTTGATATTTTTGGTTGTCAATGATAATAGTGTTAACGTTCATTAAAATTGATTCCATATAAAGGTGAGCATAACGACCCCTTTCCACTTGGGATGTGAAAGAGTCAATCCGTAAAATAGATTCAATGCCTTGGCCTATTATAGATAGTGCATCAGGATGAAAATACTCTAAAGGTAATTCATTTACACAAACCTAAACAACAACTGAGTTTAAGAAAGTAGTAGAGGCACGAAAATTGGGTACCCACTTTCTAAGTGCTAAGAAATGACCACCAATGAACCAAGGGCCATCACCAATTATACGTTGATAATCTTCAACAGAATGTGATTGGATTGTGTAAAATCCACAACCTAAACCCAGCATAGTAAAGTGGTTTAATCAAGACCAAATCTTCTACAGGTTCTGATATAGAAGTTTGTAGCCTAAGGCTAGACCATATAGATTAATGATTAAAGCAAGTTGCCAATGCTGTCGAAAATGTTGTTTTTTCTTCACGAGTAAAAGAGATGATCTATTGTCCACGTTGAACTGGTTGATTTAAGATAGTATTTGATCGTGAAGAATCAATATCAGCGTCCATGGCTTCAGATTGAAGACATGATATAGAGTCAATAGCAAAACATTGAGCATGTATCTCAGAAGAAACTCCCATAACCTTATCTCGATAAGATTGATAATATAAAGAATAGATGCAATTGAGGGGATCATCTGAAGGATAATCTTCATATGTTGGAACAGAAGTGATTTTTTCTTACTCTCTTGATGCTTTAAAGGTGGAGGTAATAAATGAAGAAGGAAAGATATAGTGTAGAAAAGAAAAATGCCTCTTTCTGATGCTGTCTCCCTTCCTTCTTCTTCCCTACTTGTTTTTTCCCTAATAGACACCTTGGTCATTTGTAATATGGTTTTTTCTTATAAATATTTTTCTACAGCAAAAAAAAAAAAAAAAATATATATATATATATTGTGATGGTCATGAAGTAGAAGTAAAGATGTGGGGGTAATTGCAATGATGCAATGTAAATAATAATGATACACTGATATATTTTTCTCTTTAAATTTTATGTTGGACACGTGTGATTTAAATAAGAAAAATGTCCACAAAATAAATATAAAATCAATTTGCAATTGAAGTGGGTAAATTATGTTAGAAGGTATCAACATTTAGGATAATTATTTGATGTATCAACTTTTCAAGTGGTTAAAAAAATTAATATTTTTGTAAAGTGAATCAAACGAGGTATCAACATTTTATAAAGTTTATTTAAGATATTAACGTTTGAATTAATTTTCAATGAGTTTCCTTGGTTTTCGATCATATTAGATATTATTATCTTATTTGACTCACTTTAAAAAATATTAATACCTCTTTTTAACCACTTGAAATAATGATATCTTAAATGAATTAATCTCCAACCATTCGTTCTTCTTTAAATCACTTGAAACACTGATGCCTTAAACGAACTTATTCTGAATCGTTTGATACCTTTTTATCTCAATTTAACCAGAATCGAAGCTATTTTTTAATAAATGCAAGTCTATTTTACGACATATGTTTTCATTAGGAAGTTTTTCTTATTAAAGAAAAAGTTTTTTTTTTTTCAGTCTAAAAGATGGATATATAGATAATTGAACATTTTCAAAAGTCATAGAAATTATTAAAAAAAAATATAAATTTAATCATAAAAAAAAAAACTGCACTCATGTGATTTATTTTACAATTATATCAACTTATCTCATGTTTTCTTAATCTAAAATATATATACGTTTCGGATTTTTATTCTCAAAATCATTTTTTTAATTAAAATTGAAATAAAAAGAAAAAAAATTAATATTGACCAAATAAAAGCTAAAAGAAAAGATAAACATACATTTGTTCCAATATGGTAAATAAAAAAGATTTTTAAAATTTCTTCGTCTATTAACTACTAACCACCAGAACCAGCACAAGTAGCTTGTGGCTTCGCTCGTTTTTGGATTGTCTTCTTCCTCAGAGTACATACTTCAAACCCTAATCTAATCCTTCAAACCCTAGGCTCTCATATCAATTACAATTCCTCTTTTACTGCAACGAAGAAAGATATGTACCCAAATTGCCATTCTTTTGTATGATTATCTTATCCGTGGTTTTCATTACAATTTTTCTCACAGAAAATTTAAATTAGCTGGATTTTGATATTTTTACATCAATGCTTCGACCAGAGACTTGTACGTTATGGACTCCACCTCGTTGTAGTGAGTCTCAAATTCTCATTTCATGCTTCAAAGATTGAATCTTTTCTAGTTTTTTTTTTTTTTTTTCCTTCTTATAATTGCGTGCTTGATGATAACATCTCTCTCTCTCTCTCTCTCTTGGGTTATTTAAGGTTGTTGCAGGAGTATAATGGAGAACAAGATGGTTCGTTTGACAGCCCTGAGGTCATATTCTTTAGGGTTTAAGGTTTATCTTCTTTTTGCTTTCTCTTTTTTCCTTATCATAGTACTTGATGTTGCATGGTTTTAGGAAGCTTCCCTGCTTCGTTTTCTTCAAATTCTGTCTTCATAATTCTGGCTGTTGATGTCGTAAGTTAAGGTAGCTGAAGTCATAATCTGTCTATTGCAATAATAAAAAGGTCTTTCTTGATGCATTTATGGTGTAAGAGACGCAAAATGCTTTACAGAGGATGCGATCTAGAACTTAATAAGACCTATTTTTCGGGATGATGGGCATGCTACATCTACATCAAAAGGGAATTATAGAAAATCCATGCTGTTTTCATGTCTACAAAGCATTTCATATGTTTGAGAAATGTGTTACTAGCATGTTCGTTTTCACTGGAATGGTATTTTAAGACTTTATTTAACACTTAACACTTAAATTAATCAGGAGGTTGCAGATTATAGTAGTTTTTAGCATCAAATGGTAGTGAAAGACAATGCTGGCTACCGACCTTCCTATATTTTTAACCACCACCACCAATCATCGCCGACCACTTTCCTTATTTTCAATCAATAATTTCAATGATGGTTAGCTACCAGCACATTGATCATTAGCTATCACATTTGCCTACCTCTATGATACTTGTCTCTAGAAGCTAATAATAACCCCAACCTTTTAAGCCTACCATGATGATATTTCACCATTCTTAAACCGTAACAATAACATCTGCAAAACAACGACAAAATGCTCATTTCTGCAACTCTCTACTTGTTTTAGTAATTTGGTCAGACCAATTGTTAATGAGAAGGATCGAAAAACAGTTCTCAATGCCTTATGAATAGAAGTTTGTTCTATACAAATCTTAGATGATAAAAGCCAATGAAAAATTTGATAGACATTAAATGAATTTAAACATGTTATTTTAATTTTTTCCTATTCTTCACTAATTGAATAAATGTGAGTAGGAATTTTCATACTAAAGTATATTCTGTTGTGATCCTGTAAATCTCAGTGTAAATTTATTGAAATTGCAGTTATTTAATGAGCAAAGGGTTTTTGCTGGGAAGACAGTGCAAGAAACCTTCGTCTGTTCTACTGATAGACCTCAACGATTTTACTGGTCCAGGAAACAAGAATATCCACAGAATGTGGATCTTCCGCCAATAATACCTAAGAAAAAGAAGAAACCTTATCCTATTCCTCTGAAGAAGATTCTTCAGACTGCAAGAACGGAGAAGAAGCTTGCTCAAATGGGTGTAGAGAAGCCGCTTGAACCTCCTAAAAATGGACTGCTTGTTCCTGAGCTGATTCCTATTGCACATGAGGTACTGGATGCCTGGAAACTTTTGATCAAAGGCCTTGCACAGCTCTTGCATGTCATTCCTGTGTATGGATGCAGGTAGCTATATCTCCTGGCTTAATTTCATTTCATAGCACGTCAGCCTTGTTTTATGACACTAATTTTCACAAATTTTCAATAGTGAATGCTCAGAAGTTCATGTAGCTGCAGCTGGTCATAAGATCCGGGATTGCCGCAGTGCAATGGATGCAAAGCGCCGGGGTGCCCATTCCTGGGTCAGAGGTTCCATCGATGACGTACTGGTCCCAATTGAGTCATATCACATGTATGATCCTTTTGGCCATAGGATCAAGCATGAGACTCGTTTTGACTAGATAGAATACCAGCAGTTGTTGAGCTATGCATTCAAGCTGGTGTTGAAATACCAGAATATCCATCTCGAAGAAGAACCACCCCAGTCAGAATGATTGGAAAACGAGTAATAGATCGTGGTGGTTTTTTAGAGGAGCTTATGCCTTGGAAATCTGCAGATATATCTGCCCTAATTGATTTTGACACTCATGGAGCTTCAGAGAGATATGGCTGTCCCTTACCTTCAGATGTACCTAAGATTGCACAGGAGACTCTTGCTGCATATGACATTGTCAGAACAGGTGTTGGGAGATTGATGAAGAAATACACTGTCAAGGCTTGTGGATACTGCTCGGAGGTACATGTTGGACCTTGGGGTCACAATGCTAAGCTTTGTGGTGAATTCAAACATCAGTGGAGGGATGGTAAGCATGGCTGGCAAGATGCCACGTTGGATGAAGTTGTTCCTCCGAATTATGTCTGGCACACTCGTGATCCCAATGGTCCACCTCTCAAAAATGGCTTGAAGAGTTTCTATGGCAAAGCTCCAGCTGTAGTTGAGGTGTGCATGCAGGCCGGCGCGGAGGTCCCTGCAAAATACAAGCCTATGATGAGGCTTGATATCATAATTCCAGAGGATGAAGAGTCGCGCCTTGTTGCATGAGATTAAATACACTAGTTGTTTTGAAGATGAGAAGATGCAACCTAGTGTTGTTCGCCATGAAATTTTTGCATGAAATGCATTAATCCATAGTGCTGGGAATCTGTTATTCCAAGGATGGTGCTGAAGTTCCCCCGGCGAGGCTTAAACTTGAACATATTTCTGTTGTGATTTAGAATTAAGACAGAGGTTCGGCTGTTGTCCTACATGGAGGGGCAGAAACGGTGCCTCTGAACATCTAAAGTATCTGAGAAAAACTTCAGGAAGGAAGTTTGTTTAAACAAAAGGAGGGAAAGATCGTTAGTATGTATCAACGCTGAACTCTTAACAGATAGATTCTTCTTTCTCAATCGCAAAGGTATATATTGTAAACCCATACCATATATGAATATTTTGTATGATAATTCAATCGGTTCACGAAAACCACATTAATGTTGTATATCTGTGAACTTCTGAGCAATGATCATGAATTCATCTGTTTTACTCTTTGCATTAGTTTTGAACTGAAACTCGAGGAGGTCAATGAAAACTTTACCTTGTCCGCAGAAAAAAGTCGCAGTTGCTATGTGCATATAAACTCTCTAACTCTATTCTATTGTGTCGGACAGAATATTCAGTGTGCTGCTGCTTGGACTTAGTAATCAGTAACTGAAAAGATGTTGCACCTCTTTTTATCCTCCGCGCTATTAAGGCGTGATTTACATGTCTCCCTTCCTTCCGAAGGTTTTCTTTTCACTGACGGACTGTGTACGGTACTAAAAATTTTGTGGGAAACTTGTGTATATGAGAAGTCAGAAGCATGTAAAGAAAATTTCAAAGAGAAAGCACTGCCTTGCCGTATGAGACAATCCACTCCACAAGAACACAGGCAATCCTTGGTAATGCTGGATTTGGTATTTCAATTTTAGATTAATTTGCTTTTAATTACATAAACTTGTCAATTGTTATGTGTAATATTTACATCCTGCTGAAGTTTTATTTGCTAGTGTTGTTATCTCATTAAACACCGATAATAGAAGGATAGCATCCCTAGCTGTTTGAAACCTTACCCGATAAGTTTAGGTAGTTGGTTGCATATCAGTACTAAGTGTGATATTATTCTTTAATTAATCATAAAATTTAGAATTCAGAAATGGGGGGTTAAGTTTCATTTATTGAATAAAAATTTATATTCAGTCTACCATTCTCAGTTATGCAATGCACATCCTAATAAAATTATAGACAAATGTATAAAGTGATCATAACGGAATCATTGAATGCTAAGTAAAGTTATATTCACACACTTAATTTCAATATCAGTATTGAAACTATTCTTTGGCTTTCTTCATTGCGTTGATTTGCATAGTATGACCACACAATTTTTATTGGTGAGATCCATCATAATCATAATGAGTACGAGGAGATGAGTACATATCCCTTTTCTGCGATCTTGAAGATTCTTAGGATCTTAATCTTATTACATTTAGTTTATTAGAATTGAATGAGATTGGAAAAGAGTAACAATTTCTTTGTTTTATGATTAGTGTATTAAAAAAAAAAGAGAAAATCATTTTCATAAGCGATAGTAATTTAAACAAAGGAATAGTAATTTTTCTAAAGCGAAGGAACAAGAGTTTTGTTTATCTTATTCTACATTATATGAAGTAGATATTCTTTATGAAAGATGTTTTTAACAAACCAAACAAAAAAATTGTTATTTCATAGTAATAAAAATAGAATATCAATTCCATTCCTATCTATCAAATGTAAACTAATGCTTCTTGATTTGCCATGCATTTATATGAAGAGGGTATTGGGTTCAGTACGTATTCACGGCTCGTTTACTTCATTGAATGGATAAAGCTGTAATGAAATTCCCATTACGGAAGAATGGAATAGAGTTGTAATAAGATTTTCTTTATTAATTGTTTATTTAAATGGTGTTATTTTGAAAAAAATAAAAAAAGCTCCAGCATTGAATTGATATTCATAAGTTGAATAAAGAATAGCTATTTAATATTTTATGTAATAAAAATTTATTATGGAATCGCTATTCGATGAACTAAATAGCGTAATAGCTATTTGTAAGGAATAAGGCTGTAATGGAATTGTAATTACATCGAAGTGAATGAGTAGTCAGTGTGTGAGAGATCATTGAACAGTGAACTGAACCGATCAATCCTAAAAAATTTGCATATTCCTTAATTTGGTCAATATCTTAGTTGATTTTTACAAATTTATTACTCGGTTACCCTCATTTACTAAATCTGTGTTAGATTTAGGTAAAATTTAAATTAGAATGGTTATCGTCACTTTAGTTTATAATGCATTTACGTAGACATGGACATGATCGAGTCTGCCGCTAAGCCCAGCACTCTTGGGCATGATCTATTGGCTTGGTCTGACAATACGTTTTATGGCCTGTCTAATACTAGGTGCGTTGTCGGCTAGAGGCGGTCGAGGGTCTCCAACCTGCCGGGTCGGATTAGGTTAGTTCATCGTAAAAATAAATAAATAAAAAGAATAACTAGCAGCTGCCAATATGGCAATATGTAACTCTATTCCCATTTCTAGATACATCAACAACTGAAACGTCAGAAAAAGAAAACAAGTCTTGCTTATATTCGTCAAAGCACCAACTTTGATGCTTTTAGATTTTTTTTTCATTTAAATCTATTTCATGTTTGAAATATAAAACCACTCTTTCCATGGAATTAAAAAAATTTTCTACATTTTCTTTTTTCAAAAAATAACTACTCCTCTTTCTCAATCTCAAAAGTTTGAATTGGAATTCATAATAAAAAAATAAAAAAGCATTTTATATAAAAAAATAGTTTCTAATTTAATTCGAAATCTAAATAAAAACTTTTTACGGTTTAATTTTTTATAATAAAAATTTAAGGATGTTATTGCAATTAATTTTTATAATTTAGTAATGTTGAATTTGCACACGTATAAAGTTTTTTGAATTCCATGCAAAGAGTGGTTTTAATTTCAAAAATGAAAGATTTAAATAAAAAAAAAAAAAAGTCAGAACACATCAAAGTCGGTGCTTTGACGAAGATACACTTGTGGTGACATCTATATTTTCATTTTACTAAATGTATTATGTGGTTATAATTGAAACGAGCATTAAATCAATACGTAATAGCTATCCTTCCCCATGGAATTGATACCCGGCATTATATAAAACTGTTTATATTATGCATAATACATTTGTGGTGTTCAATGTACTTTGTTCATTGGCCACCACAAAATAAGTATGGGGTTGCTTCTTTTTAATTTTTTAATACCTGAAAATTTTATTCATGTATAGATTGCTTCTTTTTAACTTTTTGGCCCCAAAATAAGTATGTGATTCCCAATGACCAGTAAAATTCTAGCTTCCTCTATCACTTTAAGGCAAGAGTAATTTTGAGGAGAGAGTTAATTTTATTTTTCATTAGTGCTTAATGAGATGTGAACCTAGGATGCAAGTTGAAAGGTAATTTCCACATATTATAAGGTATATTTTGGTTTTAAAACTTGATAATCGATATCTCCATTATACAGCATGAGTGAAATTTCATACTTTTTCCATTTTATACCCACTCATCTCTAGGCATTGTTTCCATATTCTCCATGTATGTTCTGTCTTCATCGTACATCAATTTCATTATGTCATTAATAAAATTATTACTTGTTTCACTACCTCCATCTCCATTTCCACATGCTTCACCACCCATGCCTCCATTTGCATTTTGCATGCTTCACTAAGTAGATGGTGTAGCTGTGTAGGTGCTTTTTTTTATGGGTTAATGTTGCGAATGATACCCAAATATAGGCAAAATATACAATTAAGTGTCTAAATTTTGAAATTGATCAATTTAGTACATGGATGTTAAAGTTGATTAATTTAGTACATAAAAGACTTTTTCGTGTGCGCTAACAGTATCTTCAAGATATTGGTTAGTATCCCTTATTGCACCTCTTATATGAATTAGGATACAAACTATTCGTTTTTATGCTCCAGTTCATCTCGTCCATAAATAGACTACCATCAAAAGTGTCCCTGGCAAAAGCAAGCACTTCAAACTAAGTTCTTAAGTATATTGATATTTTTTAATTATTACTTATTCATCATGCTTAATTGCTTATTATATAATGACAATGATCTAACAAAAATTTACATGATGAATTTAAGTGGAAAGTTGATGTTTAACTCGTTTGCATTTCATTATTATTCATAGTCAATTTGTTTTAAAATTCATATATTGATGGTCAAATATGAATTATGGGTCTCCAAGTCTAATTCGACCCATTACTTATGTGGATTGGCAACCCAATCCAATTTAACTCTCTCCCAAGCTTTAAAGGGATCTTGACTCCGATACCTAAGAGACCGACCTACCAAATGTCATGGTCAAGCAAGTTGAAGCCAAGGGAACTTTATATATTACCACTAACCACTACTTATCTCACTCTATGCATGGGTAGATGTAGGTTAGTGGCTTCACCCTCAGTTTCTGATAACCATCACCTATTACCTATTGTCCCATGATCCCACAATACGCAAAACTTTGAGAAATCCACTATATATACTACTAATGGTCCATTCCTAACATTGGACTTACTCGAATAGAGCCTTTCATCTTACTAGGCCAGCCAAAGGACATGGCCTGAGACTTCATTAGTGAACTTTCCTCTTTATCAATCCAAAGGCAGTGCTCAAATGGCTTCAGGACACTTCTACTTGGATATACCATGACTTAGTTGGGATCAACCCGCATGACGTGGTATCATGACACTACAAGATCGCCCACTTGCCCACATTGAACATAACTGCTGATCTAACCATCCACTCACCCATGATGAACATAACTACCAAACCAACCATCCATTCGCTCACAATTGACATAACCGTCAATTCAATCACCTATAAATATGATCGAACTACCCCCAATCAAGGTAATTTTGCATTAAAAAAACCATCTTCTCTTATTAATTCTATGAGCTTTATATGGAAGACACTAATTTAAGCATCAGAGTGGTCATGCCAGACACCACTAACAAACTTTCTATTTTATAGATTCGCTTATGTTGTACTCCAACACCATTTTCAACTGATCCAACCCCTGCCGGATTAGAACAAATGACATTTAGCGCTGTCTGTGGGAAGATTCGACCCTTAGTGGAATGATTACCTCATTCTCTTTAGAAATAGAAAATCCTCAACCTTGACATGCTACCTCAGGCTAGAAAAAAAAAAATCTCAAGCCAATGGCCTTGAAGGTGACCTAAACTCTACCTTAAGGTTGCTTAAATCCATGAGACAGAACGACTCCTAGGTGGGACGTAGCATTCAACCAGCCTTCGGTGACCCCTCTAAAATGGAATCACTCTAACCACCTGGAGGACATGCACCACTATGTGGTAGAACAAAATATCAAAATTATTAAACATAATGCGGACGTTAAAAGGAACCTTAAGGAGTTAGAACTACGGACACAGGATTCCCAGCTCTGGCAATGTAGTGACGAAACCCTGCTGCCCCAGTGGATGTTGACCACACTTATGAAGTAGCAAAAGCCCCTACTAGAGTGGTTGGATTGCACTTGCAAGTTTCTTAGGGCCTTAAGAACCCTTTAATTGCACTTGTAACATAAAAAACATAAGCTAGGGCTCCCTCACTATTGGGAATCCCTATGTGCCATGAGAAACAATTCGAAGAGACGACCCTTGAGGAACTGGAGAAAGAGATGAGAAAAATGTTAGAGATCAAGCAAAAAAAAAAAAAAAAAAAGCGGCCCCACTCCTAAGATGACTCAAGTGACCATCAAGACGCCCCTATCTTAATTGATCATTGATGAGCCATGGCCACTAAAAATGAAACTACCCACGTTCAAGCATCATGATGAAAATGAGCACCTTAGAAGGTACATGGATCAGATGCTAGTATTTGGTTTTAATGATGCCATCTTTTGTAAAGTGTTCCTTAGACATTAGAAAAGGCAGCAAATAGTTGGTTTTACCAACTGGATAACGGCTCTATTACATCTTTTGAGGGCTTTTCCATCGCATTTAGGATTTATTTCAAGGTAAGTAGACCTCCAAAGAAGGATACGTCCTCCATGTTCCACGTAAACCAAAAAAAGATTAGTCTTTAAGAGACTATATCACGCGATTCAACCAAGCATTCATAGAAGTGGACGGTCTTGACCTCAGTATCGCAGTGTAAGCAACCATCTGTGAAGTTCAAAAAAACGAGAGCCTTTTCTACTCCCTCACAAAAAAAAAAAAAAAAACCCAAAACACTGGAAGAATTCGAAGAATGGGCCAGCAAATACAAATGGCGTGAAGATTTTATCACCGCACGACATGAAATGGAAAAATCCCAAAAGGTAAGCCAAGGATCGATTAGGCCTTCTTGGTGAAAAGGATAGAGATCTCAAGGTAAGAAATTGCAAAGAAAATGGAGGTATATTGAATCCAGTTTCCTCCCTTAAGTAAACCGTTAGAAGACATCTTCTTGAAAATAAGAAACTCTGGCATCCTATTTGAACTGACCAAGATGCATGGAGACCCAAGTAGTAAAGATGCAAACAAGTATCGTGATTACCATCAAGATGTGCGAGACAACACTAATGACTGTTATCAACTCAAAACAGCCCTGCAAGAAGTCCTTAGAAAAGGATTTTTGCAACAATATTTGGTCGATCCATATTATACCATTGAAAAGCCCAACCAATGAAGAAGGAACGACCATCGGTAATACATTAATGATAACACAGACCGACATGCCGACGATATGGCTCGTAGAAAAATCAACACCATTGTTGAAGGACCACACCTGACAAATCTCTCCCGATACTCCAAGCACAACAAAGGAAAAGAAGTGATGGCCATGGCAAAGAGAGAAAAACTGGATATAACCCTCGAGTTTTTTGAAGTCAACCTGAGCAAAACAAGATGATCAAGGATTTGTTAATTGCATATGACAAGGAACAAGCTGACCTACCCTCCTATGCCAAGCTGCACTAAGCATCCTGGGTAGAGCAAGCCTGAACAAATTGGGATGATCAAGAAGTTTTTGACGACCAATCCTTTGTGAGAACAAGAAGCAACTTAACAATCCTCCTTTGTTGACTCCATCTCGTCTGTCCAAATACTCCCAGTATCTGAGCCTAAGAAAGGAACCCATTTTCATCTATCTCGGATCTTATTCTGAAGAGCCAAAAGAGGAAGATTTAAAACCATAAGAGGAATAACTAGCTTCTCACCCAGTTTGAGCACAAGCGCTCTTCCACCGTTGTCAGGCGTTCCATATAGCTAGAAACAACAAGACCAGTGGTTTCCATTACACACTACAACACAAGGAAAAAGATCACACTGCCATAGACAAACAAGGCTTACTTTAGACAAAAATCCTTTAGGAAAGTTCTAAATCATCTAAAAAGGAAACGAAACAATATGATGACAAGGGCTTGATCTTTCCGGTCATACTCTAAGCCGAAACTCCATAAGAAAAACCTGCAAAACTAGAAAGACACCCACTAACAAAAGAAGGTCTTTCAATTTAAACAAGTAGATTGTTAATGATGAGATGGAGAAAAGAACCCATCTATTTATAGGCTAAAATCTAAAGAAATAATGATGGAGAGCCTTCATAATATCTCAGGAATGTCAACAGACACTCAACACTAACCATTCAATTGATAGGACCACAATTTGATGATCCATAAGGGATAACCATTAATATAGATATGTCACAAATCTCAGGGTAACGATGCATAAAGGCAACGAAAAGGTAAGGGTCATGTCAAAAGACAAGATACGAGAAATAAATGATAAAATGGGGAGTATCAATAAAAAAGAAAAAAATATATTCATTGAAAGGGGGGCCATTACATCAAACGGTCAGCATCCTAACCAAAAAGAAAAAAAAAATGAACAATAGTACAAAATGAAAATAGAAGAATAAATATTACTTCCTCATCAGTTCCTCATTCAACTCCTCCACAAACTGATTGATCTGAGAAGTAAGTAACCTTTCTTTCACGACACCACCAGTCGAGCCAGTTAGGGGAACCCCTGCACTGGACAACCTCGACCCTCGGTTACCCCCGATAGAAGGGACTTCCCTAGTGTTGGACTGATCAACCTGATCTATGGGTACAGCTCTAGCGACCGGTCTAAATGGTAGATCCCCATTTAAGGTTTTGAGCCACCTACTCACAAACCTCATCCTCTTCCTCCTTTAACACCACGACCCCAACCAGAAGATAGAAACGAAGTTGACCCATGAAACTGTATTACAAGAACAATGGCCATAGATGTACTAGTTAATCTTACTAATAGCTCCTCACTTAATTTCTAATTTTCGCTCAACCCAAGCCTTGTTGTTGAAATAATCATCAAGGGCAGAGCTCAATTGACATTGACCAAGAGGAGTAACTTTGGCCTTGAGTGCCCTAACGCACTTACTCAATTCACCATGCTTTCTTTGAGCCTTATCTAGGTCTTCACAAGACTTCTCTAAGTCTAGCTTCGCCTTAGCAGCTAAAGCTTAGAATTTATCCCTTTGCAACTTCATTTCCATCTTACGAGAGTGAAAACTCGATCGATTGTCCACTAACTCCCTTCTACTATCCCCCAATAATTGCTGCAGCCGATTAATTTCAACACAAAACTCCCGATTATCCTGGTGGACCTCATGCCTTTCATTGTCAAGTGGTCGGATCTCATGCTGTGTAGACAACTCATGACTCCTCAGCTCGGAGTGCATCTCCTCCATTTTTCTACTAGCAACCAATTTTTCTTCCTTCTAGTGGTTAGCTTACAGGTCCCTCACTTGGAATCTTTGCTCAAAGATGGCATTATCAGCTTTTAATCTGTAGTAAAGGGTACGATACCAAACACAAGTATTATAATAGAACCGACTCATGGTAGGAGCTAAACCTATCTCCTCCAAATGCCTATCCCGATCAGAGCACTTCGACCATAAACGATCGACCTCTTATTAAAAAGCCATACTGCATAACACCACTTCTGCTACGCTCTCAGTAATTCTGTGTTAACAAACAAGATCGTAAACAGGAAATAAAGAGAGGATGAAAGACAAATTCATCTCTAAAGACACTTACATAGGCAAAATACACCAACTGATTGTCTCCTTTCGATGAGACACTTAAGGGAAACAAATGGCGACCTTCACATAGCAACTCAAGTTACCCAATTGGCCTATATTGGACAATAGTCTGAGGAAGGGCAATTATTGGTCTAAACGTTCCCTCACTTTCAATAGGCATAGGAACATATTCCTCATGGTGACTAGAATCAATCTCTACTAGATCATCTGGATGACAACCAGCTCCTAGAGGATATGTCACCCCCACAGCTGCACCAATGACCCTACAATCATCTCCTCCAATAGAAGGATACCTACTACTACCAGAAGCAACAAGAGAAACCCTAGCATCCTTCTAATGGGACCTTTTCACAAGGGTTTTAGACAATCTAGAACCCCCCCCTTCCTCTCTTGGAACTTGAAGATGCCAAAGGTGCCTTTCCCTTCTGGGTTGCCAAATCATCAGCAGCCAAACGACTACCCTATACATCCTGTCTTCTACCGGATGGCCTCTTCCTCCCTTTTCCCTTGGATGAGCTGGGATCAAAGAACTGACTGATGTTTCCAGCTCTCCCTCTTCCAGAATCACCTGCAAAGGAAAGAAAATCAATGACCAAAGGAGGTAACATGACAACGAGCAAACTCATGGCCATTTCTTCCCCAAGCAACACTTCTCAACAAATAGACAGCCTCAAATGCCTAGAAATCATGCTTATCTCATACCTCGAATGTCCTATTGTCTCTCTTTAAAGAAGGCCTATGGTATGAAACAAGGCCACCGCTTTACATAGAATCTCACTACCTCCTTAACATTATGGAAACCAATGCCAACCGATAAATGCCACCCCATAAAAGACTTGAGCTCCACTAAAGTCTCTTAATTGTTAATAGGTAATGCACATTAACTAAGCCTCAAAGGCAAATTCACTCAACGGGTCGTGAACGGAACCTTCTTGTCCATCTCTACGATAATAAATTTGCCCTTCTAATCTTTTACGCTCGAATCCAACTAGATGAAAAAAGATAGTTTTTTCTCTATCGCAATTGCACCCATTCATTATTTGACATTTAATCACAAAGCAATGTTGAAGAAACTGCGGGGACAGTCTCTAACACAAGCTGATCACAAAGCCTCAAAAGCGATCGATAATCGCCATGAATTCAGCATTAATCGAGTCGGATTCCAATTAAAATGGTTCAACATTTTCTCCTAGATATCGGATAATGGAAAACACAAACCAAACTCCAAACACCTAATATAAACACAAAACCAAGACCCATGGACCAAGGTTACTCAATCACTTAGCCCTGGAAGAGTAATGCCGTAATCGGTAGGCACCTCTACAAAGTAATGATCCCACACCTTATGAAGAACATCCTCAAAAGCCTCACTATGAAAATTATTGGCGCATTACCAGCACTCAAGTTAGAGGGGGAGTCAAACACGTCCCTGGGATAACTGTATCCACTCTCGCTACCGCATAAAAGTCTCTACCACAAGACTTTGCTACCATAAATAATTGTGTACTATCATAAAGAGAGGTAGAATAATCATTTATGTCAAGGCATATGTACTTGCCCTAGTTTCCATGACTTCCTAAGCCATAGGGGTAATATGTATTGTTAAAGGAATGGAAGAAGCAACTTTAGGGTTTTCCCCATGAGAAGCCTCGATAACAGTAAGGGACGAATTGCAACTCTCACCAGCTGTTGTCGAAAATACCGTAGTATGATCATCAAAAGGAACAAAAATGTGAAAGAATATAACCACCGAAAGAAGCAAAAATGCCAAAGATATAACTAACTAATTCGGATGGATATCTATAGACCCCTATGAAAACGTCGAAAAAAGAATGTAATGATGAAGAATAAAGAAGAGTTATCGCCAGTCGTTGGATGCACCTTAACTATTGGATCGATGACTTAAGTTAAATTACTTGAGATGATGTCGCCTGACAAAGTACGGGATGATAGCCATAGACTACGAAGCATCACCACGCACTATACTTTCCCTCTAAGAACACGAAAAGGAATTGCATGAAAGATAACTTCGATCGGCCTAAGTGCAAGACTAAATGCGGGCAACTAACACACGATGGATCAGTCACATCCCCAACTTAGCTTGGTTGGCTTTTCTATTATGGTTCTCCCCTTGCTTGTAAAGGGAGTAAGAGGGGACAACTATTGATGGTCCATTCCTAACATTAGCCCTACTCGAACTGGGCCTTTCATCTTACTGGGCTGGGCTAAATGACATGGCTTTAGACCCCATTAGTGAACTTTCCTCCTTACCAATCCAATGGCTGTAATCGAATGGCTTCAAGACACTTCTGTTGGGATACACCAAGACTCGGTCGGAATCAATCCGCATTACGTGGTATCGTGACACCTCACGATCGCCCACTTACCCAAGTTGAACATAATTGCAAAGCCAATTGTCCACTCTCTCCTGATGAACACAACCGCCAAACCAATTGTTTACTCGGCCATGATTCACATAACCGCCAGATCAATCACCTATAAATATGATCGAACCACGCCAAATCAAGGTAATGTCGCATATAAAACCATCTTCTTTTATTTATTCAGTGGACTTCCTATGGTAGATACTAATTAAAGCCTCGAAGTGATTTCATCGGGCTCATACTTGGCATACTAGCAACAAACTTTCTATTTTGTAGATTCAATTATGCTATTTTCCAAGCCCATTGTCAACTGATCAAACCTTGACCAAATTAAAACAAGCAACAATACCTAAATTGTATACTGCTAATAAGGTAATGTCACTTTGACTCCTAAATATTTATTTGAACTTATACACCTTTAGAAAGTAAACTAACTTAAGCATTTGAGTAGTTACACTAGGCTGCCTCTAGCTCGCTACTAAGTGTGTTTTATTTTATAAGTTTGGCATACTAGTTCAAGCCCACTACTTATCTTCACCTTTACTAAATTTGAGCAAACGACACCATTTATGCAGCTATTATCGACCTGTTAAATTTTTGTTACTTAAAATCTTGCATCGTAATTTACAATCATGATAGATAGACGTATATTATATACAATAAATTATGATAAGAACATTACAATTGTTTGAAAACAGTTTGAGCTGAATTCAACTGTGTATGAAACCATTCAGCCCATAACTCTAAATCGAAAATTTAAATGTTAGACAAGGGCCCAATTTCGAATTCACTGTCCAAATCCCTCTTTCTTCGTCAACCTGTTAAAATATAACTGCACAGTAGCATAATGGAACATCACCGCTACGACCATGAAATTTATTCTCAAACTCCAAACCTTAACTCGTCGTACGTTAAAGACCCGCCGTCCCATTTCGTCACGTTCTTCTGCTGCAACACAATCGGTACCAGCATCCGACCAGAAGCGCATCCCGATCCCACTTAATATTCCAAACCCGGCTCACGTCTCAAATGCTTCAGACACTTACTGCTTCAACGTTAAACTCAATGAACTGGGTTGTCGTGGCAAGGTGGAAGATGCACGGAAACTGTTTGATGAAATGCCTATTAGAGATATTGTTGCTTATTCCACCATGATTAATGTTTATTTAAAAAGCAAGGATCTTCCTAAAGCGGAGGCGCTCTTTAGGGCAATGCCCGAAAGAAGCATTGTCGCTGAGTCCGCCATGGTAGATGGTTATGTGAAGGTGGGTCGGATTGTTGAAGCTCGAAAAGTGTTCGATGAAATGTCCTGGAGGAATGTATATTCTTGGACTAGTTTGATTTCTGGGTATATGGGGATTGGGTTGGTCGATGAAGCCCGGGCGCTTTTCGATCGAATGCCGGGGAAGAATGTTGTCACTTGGACTACCCTGTTTGTGGGTTATGCACGTAATGGGTTGATAAGTGAGGTACGGCGTGTTTTTGATGCCATGCCGGAGAGGAATGTTGTTGCTTGGACGGCGATGATCAGGTGTTGTGTTGAGAATAACCTGTGGGATGACGCAGAGAAGCTCTTCATTGATATGCCCCACAGGAACCTTTACTCTTGGAATATAATGATTTCGGGTTTTCTTGATGTTAGTAGAGTAGATGAAGCGATTAGATTGTTTAATGTTATGCCTCAAAAGAATGCGGTTACTTGGACTGCTATGGTGACTGGACTGGCACGGAACGGGATGCCCGCTTATGCTAGGGAATTTTTCCATCAGATGCCTAAAAAAGATATTGCAGCATGGAACGCAATGATCACTGCATATATCAACAACGGTCTCATGGTTGAAGCATCTGAGCTGTTTAATTCCATGCCTGGGAAGAACATCGTTACTTGGAATGCAATGATTGATGGGTATGCAAGGAATGGTCCAGATGGTGAAGCTTTGAACCTTCTCATTCTAATGCTTAGATCAGGGATTAGGCCCAACGATGCCACCTTCACAAGTGTGTTAATCTCATGTGACGGTATATTTGAGATCATGCAAACTCATGCATTGGTTATACTGCTTGGATTGCAGCGTGGCACGCTGCTCAGTAATGCTCTTGTTACAATGTATGCTAGAAATGGCGATGTTCTTTCGGCTAGATATGCTTTTGAGAATCTTGATGAAAAAGATGTTGTGTCGTGGACTGCGATGATATTAGCTTATTCAAACCATGGGTTTGGTCACCATGCTTTAAATGTTTTCGGAACCATGATCAAGGCTGGAGCCAAGCCGGATGAAATTACCTTTGTTGGTGTCCTTTCGGCTTGTAGCCATGCAGGTCTAGTAAAAAAAGGTCAAAATATTTTTAACTCAATGAGTGCTGTGTATGCTTTAAAACCAAAAACAGAACATTACTCTTGTCTGGTGGACATTCTAGGGCGAGCTGGCCTGATCGAAGATGCTTTGGAAGTGGTCTCAACAATGCCTCACCATGAGGTAGACGGTGCAGTCCTAGGAGCACTACTCAGTGCTTGTAGGCTGCATGGGAATGAGCATCTGGCACATGAAATAGGATTGAAGTTGATAGAATTAGAGCCAGCAACTGCTGGGGCTTATGTTCTACTTGCAAATGCTCATGCAGCTAACGGGAGGTGGAGTGAAGCAGCCCAAGTTAGGAAGAAGATGAAGGAAAACAACGTGAAGAAAGTTCCTGGCTTTAGTCAAATAGAAGTAAAAGGCAAGATCATGTATTCTTTTCAGGAGATAGATCGCATCCAAAGATTGATGTAATTTATGAACTGCTTCAGGAGATGCTTGTGCCCCTGATGCTAGAGATGGCTAAAACAAAAGAATCGTGATCTGCAGTGTAACTGGGGTTGCATACACCAGACATTTCTCCCTCTTGTCGTTGGTTGTGAAAGTGAGACTGGAAGTAACAGAACAAGCCACCTGAGCTCATTGAGAGAGCCGCAATTTGTCAGGCCAAGAGCCTGATACCAAGGTCAGAAATTAATGATCATCTATGTTGTTTAATGGTATAGCCTAAAGAAAGTATAACGAGGATTATAAAAGAGATTCAAATATGGAAAGGCTACTGGGGGCTACCTCAATGTTGAGGTAACAAATGTTGTCGTAATGGACGATGATGTCTGGGGAATTCGAATAAGCATTGCTTGTGCCATTAAGGAACCGGTCCTTGATAAAAGAATTGGTACTTTGATAGATCGGTGCTTGTTTTGGCACCCAGTTTTATCTCTAGACGAACTCATGGCTTAGTCCCTGTTCGGAGGAGCTATGATAAACTTGCCCTTAAAGACAGATCTTCAAGTGCCTTTGACCGGACCTGTTTTCCGGATAATTTCAGCCAATCACTGACTTAAATTATGGTTACACAAAGTGCCATTTCATAAGAGTGGTGCTTATTTGCCTTGATTTGTACTGGGTCCTGAACTGGGATTCGGAGGTGAAAGGAATCATTTATGTACTAATAATGGACAAACTAACGTATTATCAAATCACGCGCCCTTTTTAAGTACTTCTTTTTCCTTCAATATGCTAGGCTCAGTGAATTAACCTTAGCGTATTACCAATTGAAGCATTGACATTAAATATGAATTAACGTATTATCTGTTTAAGCGTTGATCTAATGACTAATTAAGATATTTTAAATATCGTTGTGGCAACAAAAGTGATACCCTCAGTCCTTGGAGTGTATCATATAATATGGAGCTTGCAGAGGCTTATGGGCTTTGAGTCCAGTATACTTAGGATGGTTTAAGGGAGATAAGCCAATCCATTCATGCTCATCCTATCTTAAGAGGGCTTGTAAGAAGTATCTTATAAGTGTAAATGAGCACATGAAAGGATCTATTAATAAAATGGCTTATTTTAGTATATTGATGTAATTTATAATATAACTTTTAAGTACATAGAGTCTTCATTTGACACGCTCTTAAATTAAGGAAATGCCATTATGTTGTCTGATTGGTATCATAAAAGATCAAATAAAGCATGTAACAAAGTGCACATTATCTCTCCTCAAGAGTTGTTGGATTGATGTTTAATAATTTCTCTATTAATTACAAGTGTGATAGAGCTTCTAAAGATTGCTTACTCCTCATTTTTACTCTTTACTATTAATCATTCCTTTTGTATATTTTTTATGTCACTTCTCTGAGGTCATATGTAATGCAACACACATGTTATAAATGCATGGGAATAGAGTCAAATACCTTTCATTATAAGCTCAAACCGTACTTAATGAAAATTATATATGAGTGATGTAAAATTGACAAAAACCTTATAATTAAAAATTTTCTCGTATCACCACCTCTTAAACAAACAATTGTCCTTTTAAAGACTATGACCCCAAAAATATGTGAATTTTTTTTTTCTTGTAGAAAAGGAAATGAGTTGCTTGGGGTGATTTATAGTGGAAAAAATCTAGTACATACTCACTCAACGATAAATTAATATAATTCAACTATAGATGAATGGTGAATATTTGGATTTGTGAAAAGAAAAACAGAAGGATGTAACTCTAAATAATAATGAAGGAATATGGAGAGAATTAGTGGAGATCACTTCGAAGTTAAGAGAGATTGAGTGATGGCAAAAAGAAAATGAGAAGCAACAATGGGAAAAAAAAAAACGAGAGCAAAGTTAAATAGTATTTGAAAAGAAAATAGTGTCATGTTTTAGGTTTTTAATTTATGCAATCAGTACATGAACTGATAACGTGAGTATATTTTGAGTTAAATAATATTATGTTTTCGTGTATTCGATATTGTAACTCAATAATTTTAAAGAATGTAAAATAACTCAAAAGGTCATTTCTTTTCTTTTTTTTTTTTTTTTTGGCCAAACAAAAGGTCACTTCAATAAGGGTACAAAGTCATTCCGTCCCTAGGTTTTCATTAAATAAGATGAAGTGATTAATTAGCCGACTGCAAACTTGCATGAGCTTCTTTAAAATAAAATAAAATAAAATAAAAAATCAGAGCCTTAGCTCTCTCATTCCTCCTCCTCACCCATGTCATGCTACCACCCCTCCCTCTTTTAAGTCTATGGTGCCTCCTTTCTACTGAGATGTCGTTGTCCCTTTTTTCTCGTTTCCATGGACAACTTTAAGATGGTAATGTGTGTTTCATCCTATTAATGCGAAACAATTACAAACCGCTCGTTCCTTTAAATCATCATTTTGACATAAAACCGCCCCTATTATGTGCTGGTAAAAAAACAATCAAATCAAAGTAATCCGTAAATCGAGACAAATCAAACCAAAAATATAATTTTTTAAATATGATTGTTTAAAAAATTTTCAATCCGAACTAATCCATAAATTAATTTGGTATAAAGAGGTAAATAGAACTAAATCATTTTAAGAAATAGAGAAAATACCAAATTTTATACCTAAACTTTACACAAAAATTCAATTTGGTATTCAATAATATGTTATCTCTTTTATGTCTGCAAATGGATTAAATAGTATTAGGATGATAGTAAAAAATAGTTAAAAGTTTGATTGGGTATTGAATTGTCTACTTTAAAATTCAGGTACTAAATTAAATTTTTATACATAGCTCGGGTTTTAATTTTGACATGTACCCAAAAAAATATAATAATGATTTACTTATAATTATAAATTTTCAAATGATGATTAATTAAGGGTCATTTATTTTTTATGATTTCATTATGATATTTCATTATTTGATGAATATGATTAATATTAACTTGTTACTTTTCATATTGTTTTTCAAGTTTAAGATATATCAAGCGATGGTGACTTAGTTTTGGTTTTTTGTTAATCTTTTTAACTTTATGGAGTCTGAATTTTTTTATTTAATTATGACTAATATTATGTATTAGTTGTGCATTACTAAGTTAATTTTTTTGGTAGATTAATGATTATATGGTTTTGTGGAAGATTAGTCGGTGATTGTAAATGTGGATCATTGACCAGTGATGGAATGATTTAATAGAGATTTATTGATTATGAATATGAAATTTTATGAAGTACTTTGTTGTTACTTGTAATTTGATTTTGTAAAGCAATTTCTCTTCCTTTGCCTTTTTCTTTTTCTTTTTCTTTCTAAGAAAAGGTACATTGTTTGAATTATATATATAATTATACATGTATACTTCCATGTTCTTTCTACAATAGCATTATTAATTATCTTCATATTAATCTTTATCTATAGGCCTCTCCAAAAATTAAATAGTCTAATGTATACCTTTAGTAGCGAGAATCAATTATCTTCAATTCTTCATAGCAATATTTCTTCGTTTTTCAAGTTTCAAATAATTAAATATTTGCATGAATATAAAAGATTGAAACAAAGCTTCTTATTTTTTCTACTTAGAAATTTGATTCAATTCATAATCTAAACTGTTGGGCTTATGTTCTACTAGCAAATACTCATGCAGCTAGTAGGAGGTGGAGTGAAGCAGCCCAAGTTAAGAAGAAGATGAAGGGAAACAATGTGAAGAAAGTCCCTGGCTTTAGTCAAATAGAAGTAAAAGGCAAGAAACATGTATTCTTTTTAGGGGATAGATCACATCAATAGATTGATGTGATCTATGAACTGTTGCAGGAGATGCTTGTGCCCCTAATGCTAGAGATGGCTAAAACCAAAGAATCATGATTCGCAGTGTAACTGGGGTTGCACACACTGGACAATTCTCCCTCCTGTTGTAGGTTGTGTAAGTGAGACTCAAAGTAACAGACCAAGCCACCCAAGTTCATTGAGAGAGAGAGCTGCAATTTATCAGGCCAAGAGCTTGATACGAAGGCCTGAAATTAATGATCACCAAACCACCAAAAAAAAAATAATGATCACCTGATTTTATGGTATGTGCGTAAAGAAATTATAAGGAGGATCTTGAAAGAGATTTAAATATGGAAATGCTACCGGGGGCTACCTCAATCTTAAGGTAACAAATGCAACGTAATGGACAAAGTATGTGTTAGGAATTCGATTAAGCATTGATTATGCCATTAAGAAACTGGTACTTGATAAAGAATTGTTAAATACTTATTTTAGCACCCAACTTTATCTCTTGAGGATCTTATGGCTTAGTCACCCTTAGATCAATATTCCACTTCCAGTGCCTTTGATCGGACTTGTTTTCCAAATAACTACTGCCAGTCACTGGCTTAAATTATGGTTATACAAAGTGCTATTTTAGAAGAGTGGTGGTTGTTTTGTTTGCCTTGATTTGTACTAGTTCTTGAACTGGGATTCAAAGATGAAAGAAATCATTTTATCTATTAATAATGAACAAATCAAAGTATTATGAAATCACACGCCCCCTTTTAGAACTTCTTTTTCCTTGTATATGCTAGGTTTAGTGAATTAACGTATTACCAATTGAAGCATTGATCTTAAATATGAATTAATGTATTATCAGTTTAAGCATTGATCGGATGACTAATTAAGATAATTTAAATATCGTTGTGGCAACAAAAGTGATACCCTTGGAGCCTATTATATAATATAAAGCTTGCAGAGGGTTATGGGCTTTAAGTCTAGTGTACTTAGGATAATTTATTGGAGATAAGCCTATCCATTCAGGCTCAAATTTTCTTAAGAAGGCTTATGAGAAGTATCTATAGGCTTGAATGAGCACATGAAAGGATCTATTAGTGAAAGGATTTAGTTTAGCATTGTTAGGGTTACTTTGGGAGGTTCATTTTGTGGAGTTTTTCGATAAAATAATAGTGGCGGTTGGTGATTGTAATGGTATCAGATATCAGTAGGTGCATAATGGCTTCAACTATCATTCTTGTTTAATAGTAAAGTGAAGAGGTTTTGTGGAAAATATAATTTAGAAATTTAGAGTTCATATTAGTTAAATAAAATAAAACGAAAGAGGAGGTTAGCTTGTTCACTTGACTTGATACATTGAAGAAGTAGATTTAATTGCTTTACATGGCTAAAAAGGTAACAGTTGTTCGTTAATTACCTTACTTTTTTTTTTCTTTGTGTAATCCAAATAATAAATAAATGAACTAAGTTTCTCAGTTTTGTGTTGTATTATTGTTAGGGTACAAATGATCCAGGCTTTTGCTGGCTCGGGCTCGATTCATTTATTTTTTAACGGGCTCGAGCCAAGCCCGTTAAACTTTTTCAAGCTTGAGCTCGTCTCGTTTAGCTAAACGAGCCAAGCTCGGGCTTGGCTCATTTAGTTAAACAAGCTTGAGTTCAATTCGTTTAGCATATATAATTGTTTTTTAATTATATTTATAATATTAAATTAATATAAATAATTTTATATAATATTATATTAATATATATTGATAATATTATATTAATAATATAATATTAATATTAATATTATATATATTAAACGAGCTCATTCACGAACTTGGCTCGCGAACCCTTAATGAGCCTGTTTACAAGCTTTGTCCGCGAGCCGGCTCACGACCTTGAGAACAAGCTTAGGCTTGGCTCATTTAGCTAAATGAGGCTAAGTTTGAGCTTGAGCTTGGCTCGTTTAGCTCGAGCTAGGCCTAAAACGAACGAAGCTCGAGTAGCTCGTAAATAGCTCGATTCCTTTGCAGCCTTAATTATTGTAGCAGGGATGAGTTATCCGAATGAAGATTCTAAATACTCAAATTAGAACTTTAAATTTAATTCAAGTGGAAATGAATGTACAAGTTATTGTTTTTTTCCCAATAGTGATTATGAATGTTAATTAATTGTTACTTTATTGATGGGAATCAGATATCTTTTCATATTTATGAAAGTATATGTTTAATTTACGACTAATAGAATAATATAAACTCATCAGAGTAGTATTTGATTCAATTCTTCCCTTCTCCGTTATAATGGATAAAAAAGAAAAAACTCATTAGAGTGGAAAAAAGATCCACCATTATAAAATCTATGTAACACATGAGGGGGTGGATTGAGTTTTATAACTAACTTATCCCTTTTACAAATTCTAAATATTAACGATGACATAGAGAAAGAGAAAAAAGCTAGATTCAACGTGAAGTTCAATCCGCCCTTTAGTGTTCATAATCCACAAATGTTTTCCAATTGAAATCTTCACACACATTTTATTCACAATAATAAAATTGCTCTAAATGAGCTACACCACAAACACAATTACAAGATACTCAAAATTTTCACCCAAGTTGTGTCTTATCTCACAAAGAAAAGATGCACCGAAGTCACAGTTTTCACTCTCATAAAAATCACTCGAACAATTCTAATTTAGTGCCTTACAAGAGGATTGTGAATTAATTTACAAAGGCACTATACTTTTCTCTCTCAGAGTACAAGAAGTAATAAATGAGATAATTAATATAAGAATATTTAAATGGCACTTAACAAGCCTCATTCTGTCCAACAACTTCTCAACTCTTCTATTTATAATCTTTTAAAGAAATTTGGTTGTTGGTTCTTTTTCAAAAAAAGATGCCCTTGCATTAAATGCTCTAACAACTAGCTTCTTATCAACCAGGGTCCAAACACCAAAAGTTATAGTCTAGATGCCACCTGCAAAACTTAGGCACAAAAGATTATGGTCATTGCTAGCATCTGGATGCAACACCTTGGTGTTCAGACGTTAACCTACTATACTATGATTATAAACATTTTGATCATGTGAAAATCTCTAGTATCCAAAGGCTACCCCTAAGGATCTAGATGCTAGCTATAGTTCACATGATTAGACCTATGGTTATGCTAGAGTCCAGATGCCATGCTTTAAGGTGTGCTTAATGTTTGGATGTTAGCTGCAATGCAGTTAGGTCCTACAACATTATAAACAAACACAAATATAATGCAAAACTTGTACATGCACATAATTATCTCATATTATATATATCCTTTACTAATTAAGTATAACTTAATTCCAACAAATGAGTAATTATGCTATACATTTTCCTATCAAAATTCATTTTGGGCTAACCGGTCCATAATTGTTACTAACACATCACATGTTTGAATAAGTACCAGATCTATTTTAACATATGGTGGTGCCAATAAGTAAGTTTTTAAGAACTACTCACATGCCAAAATTATATTGATATTTATATGCTACTCATTCAAATACGTGATGTGTTAGTACCAGTGCCAGTTTTTCTTTTTTAAACTTATATTTTTGGGATTATGGATTATATAAGTAGAGATCTAGTTTCCGTTTTATTTAGCAAATACTTAAGTTTTAATTTATTGAACTTGTAATTTAATTCTGATGAAATTACATGTTTCTTAGCTTTTGAATGGATTAGAAGGAGTTGTGTAAACCCCCTAATTTTTGCATAGCTTAATTTTGATAATTGACATAATTGATATAAAATCTTGAAAATCCTTTGGAAAAGTCACTAGAAATCACTCCAATTTTTCGTTATTTAAGAATATTAAAATATAAACAATTTAATTATAGTTTAAGAAATTATAATAGTCATCAAAAAATTTTCCCAACCTTTTTGCGATCAACGAGTGATGACAAATCAAAGAATTAATTATTAAGGATCTAGTAAACTTAAAAGAATTATCAATCAACTTCGAAAAATAATTAGAAAACAATAAATATATCTTGAAAATTTTCAAATAAGGAATCATAAATTAATCACTAAGCAAAACCTTAACTTCAAAAAATTAAGATAAATGTATCTCTAGATTCATCAAACACATAGAATCAAACAATATCTAATGAGTAAAATTTCAAAATAATCACAAATAAATATTTTCTTATGAACTTATAATTAAAAATTATCATAATCCCTTAAAGAAACGAATAACACCACCTCCTTTAGTAAGTAAAAAATCTTAGAAGTCACTTAAATCATGCAAATAATTTATTAGATATGGAAATATTCAAAATATAACACAAGTTATTGTAATAAAATATAAAAGCTCTAAAATTGATACCTATAAAATATTCTCCTTTACCAATTTAATCATGTGCTTATTTCAAGCATATGTTTACAATAGTAGTAGTGGTATTAATAGCACCAAAAGTTCTATAATTAGCAATATACGTTGTAGTAAAAAAATAATAATAATAAGATTATTTTGTCATATAATAAGTAATACTATACTTGATCCACATATTAAAACAAATTTGATAAGTTAACCATATTAATTATTTTAGTATTAATATTACAATAATCATGATAACTTATTAACTTGTAACAATGCTATATGAATTATAAATAACCAATATCGTAATATGAGTGAACTATTGCAATAAGTACTTATATGATTTAACAATTATCGTAATAATATATACGTAATTAGCACATCAATATAACCTAGAATACAATACGGCCATTGTCCATAGGGCTAATCACCTTAAAAAGCTTACAATTATTGGCACAAACTATGTGTTTGACAAATAATTTGATATGACAAATACCATATTAAGATAATTATAATAAAGAAGCAAAAACACAAATCGAGAAAATAGTATGATATTAATTAAATAATGTAGACCGAGATCATATCATAAGATTAATTAAAATTTTAATGAAATAAATAAAACACATCATGAACCCTAAAATTCACATTAGAACCAAAATCTAGAAATCGTATAAGATCATACCAAAATCTCATAAATATTAAAGGGAATCAAATAAATTTTATAACCCTATAATATCATATAAATTAAATTAAACTTGGATTGCTAAAAATTTGAAACACTAGAAACCATAAACGAGATCAGATAGCTTTAATAACCTTGATATATGAATTAAATAAAGCCTGGAACCCTAAAAGTAAATGTAGAGCAAAAACATATCACCAACAAAAATGATCCAACTCAATCGATGCGAAAATCTTACGCTAAATAATTCACTTATTTGATCTCTAATACACAAATCGAGGCAGTACATTCAAATAATATCTATTGATAAAATAATAAGAAATAATTTTTTATAATTAAAAAATCCTAAAATTTTATGGTAATCTTATAATTAGAATCTTAGACTCGAAAATAAAATCGAAATCCTAAAGTCAAACCAAGTCAACTGTAAACCTTAGATAATCCAAACTCGATCGCACAACTTCTAAAGCCATAAAATAATAAATTAATTATAAAAATATTATGAACTCAAATTATGAATCATATATATAGTATAAATCCTAAAAAGATCATATTGTCCAAAAATTCAATTATTTTAGACTTTACAGGATCAGTTTCTATATCTAATCACGAACACGTAAATAAAAAAATATGATTTAATTAATATTTATTAATAAAATAATGCAAACTTATTTTCTATAATATGGTATCTGAATTTTCAAATCAAATTTCATCAACGAAATAATTTTCACAACCAATCGTCAGTACACAAACCGAAAAACAAAGCTGGATAACAATTAATGATAAAATAATATCAATTCATCTTTCAAAAATCATTTAATGATTTATCATTTCATAAAAATATCATATAAAATTTTTCGGATCATAAAAAATCATATATAGCATATATATGGGTACTTTATCGTTACCAATAACTTATATGATATTTTACTGTTACTATTCATCACTGTTTACTTTAATTTCTGTCATTACTTGTTGCCATATTTTTTTCTTATAATTTACATCTATTTCTTACATGCCATACCTTGTTTACTATTTTTATAAGTTTCTCATTATATGTCAAATTTATCACTTTCCACTTTTTTTTTTCCTTCTAGCCACTATTCATGTCTGTTGTACCCTATGCTGCAACAACCTTTTTTTTTTTTTTCAAATTATTTATCTAATTAAATTCCTCAAATTATCTCTATAAATACCTACCTCCATTCATACTTCTTACACTTTATAACTCTCATCAAATTTCTCTCTTTTCTCTCTTTTTCTCTTTTTCCTTCTGCCCATTTTTTTTCATACATAAACACACTTCTTTGATTCATCTTTTTAAGGTAACACATTTCATACATCCTTAGTTGATTAAGTGTTATCTCATGCATTATTTGAAAATCTCCCATAGTACATAAAAACTAGAGACAATAATGCCAAAAATGAAACTCATATCTCATCTATATTATAATCATGTTGAAATTATATTCTTATTGATATATTTTTGTCAACTAATCTAACTATCTATATGTATGAATATAGTTACGTACATATTTATATCAATATGAGCATATTGTTCACTAACTTAACATCTATTTCATGGTTATATTTATTTCATGCTTTTGTTTATTTTCATGCTCGTAATATATATTTTGAGATTTATCCTTAATCTAAGTCTCAGGATTATCCTTAATCAAATCAAAACAAAAAGGGGACTTGTCCTTAATCTAAGTCTCGGGAATGCCTTGTCCAAAAATTCTAAGGTTCCATTTTATTTGTTTTGATCTTAATTATTTTGCTATCTAAATAGATTTGTCCACTTCTAAGTACAGGGAGCCTTGACATGAATCTAAGATCCCATGTTTTTCTTATTATTTTTTGCTTTTTCTATGGGGCTTGTCCATTTTTAAGTCCAAAGACTTAAATAAAAATATAAGATTTCCACAATTTTCTTTCTTTTTCTTTTCCTTAAGCTTTCTTATGCTTTTTTTTTTTTTTATGGAACTTGTCCATTTCTAAGTCCGAAAAGCCTTGATATAAGCTAAGATTCCTTATTTTTGTTCTTACATATAAATGCTCATTTGACTCTCTATGTCTTTTATTTTCTTTATGAGTTATTTTTATATTACAACATAACTATAAGTTCATATTCATCCATGGTCATAATGTTATTCTCTTAATAAAAATTTTAAGGAAATAAAAGGAGTTATTTTCTTTTATAAAAATAGACTAAACTCTCTAGAAAAATGATTTTTAACACTAGGAGGAACTTTTACTAAGACTCAGAATAATGGTTCAACTATACTCTTTTTAAAATACTAAAATAAATTCATTGTAAAGTTTTAATGTTGATAATTCTTTGTTATACAAAATTTTCTTAAAAACTTATTTATATGGTTTATATCAACACTTGGATGAATACTAAAACAAAACAATTTGTAAATTCATTTTATGAAGTCAAGAAAACATGAAGATAATAGTTATAATAAGGTACTCATTGTACCAACTCAAAATTTTAGTTTTCCTTCCAACAACTTAAAAGGAGATTTTGTAAACCCTATCTTTCAAACTTCTAAAATAAATTGTTTTATGAAAAATCATTATTGGGATAACATCACTAGAATCATGCATATATTATGAGTATATATCTATATTAAAGTATTTTCCAATTATATAAACATTTTTGTGCTTGTTATAGAAATTTTTGGATGATGTAGAACTTAGAAAAATTATAATTTAAGGGCATGAATTTTTTATCAATTCTGTACCGACCCGCTTTGGAACCCAATGGCTTTAAATGTTAAAAATAACCTTAGAAATAGGTAGATTTTTTTGAGTAGGTAGAAAACAACTATTAATATGCGAAATGTTGAGTTAAAATGAGCAAATTATGGCCATTTTAAATTTTAATTTCTTCTAAGCCGAATTTTTACGAAAATAATGAAATAGAATTAGAAAATTTAAGCATAATCAATATGAAATATTCATTTTTGGTAATTCTTTTGTTTAGGTAATCAGGAATTTGGTGTACCTTTCACTTGTATTAATGATGAGTAAGTTTTCCTTTACGTTTTATATATCTGTGCATGTGCTTTAAAGTAGAGCACTAGCTTTTAAGAAAAGATAAAATTGGTATGTATGTAGGTTATTATGGGATTTATGTATGTGATTTGTTATGTTTGTTCAATGAATATTAAGTATATCGAAACTCGATTAGTTGAGTAAAGTGAATTGTTTCTTTGTTATGATGACTTGTGTGTAAATATTGTTGATCACCTTAATTGAAATTATTTACTGAGTGGGAACCTCTTATAACAAATTGATCATGCATATTAGAATCATATTCGCATTTTGCTACTATTCATTTGTATGGGACTGGAAAGGTAACCTGCCTAGCTACATTTTGAGGAATTAAGGCATTTAGGGAATACGACCTCATGATGTAGCCGAGTCGAATCGATCACTTTGGGTAAGGAAAATCTGGGAACTAGTAGTATGGTTGATTGGAACCCTAAGATGCGCGCACAAAGTTCAAGAAAGTAGTTGGACCCATTGTCGTTGAACCCATTTAAAAGTTTCAAGAAGGTCATTGGACCCATTCAACTTATTCCTTAACCCCCGTATGGAGGGCACAAATCATTCTACATACGTCACTGGATACTCGTATGTATTTATTTGATCATATGCATGTGTACATTAAATATGCTTGCTAATGGACTTGTTTGATTGTTTGTTATAAGTATGTTTGCGTAATGAATTATCTCACAAAACTAGTTGTGATTACACCACCACCCCACCCCCTCACAAAAAAAAAAAAATAAAAACAAAAAAGTAGTTTAATTTTGCAAGAAATTCATAAAGCCGTGATTGATATAGGAATCGAGCATAGAACGTATCAAAGATCAAGTCAAGGATTAAAATGTTAATGGATTAAATTTAGTTTATAAAAAAGACTTTAAACCGATTTATTTCCTTTGTAATCCTTTTGATTGTGAATGATAGATAACCTAAGTTACTTTACCCTGTATGTTTTTTGATAGGGTATCTGATCTTACGGTCCTTGTGATTTGTGGAAATATCGGTATCATAACTATTTTCTATATATATATATATATATGTGTGTGTGTGAATAACATATTGAAAAATAAGTAATTAGAGTGTGCAAACTTTGACTTGCAAGACGATCCTTATTATGAGTGCACACATGATATGATGACTTTAGGATAATTCTTATAGGTCCTTATTTAGGGTCATGACAAGTTGGGATGTTGAATAGCAATCTCAGCAAATTAAAAGTTCAAATAATGGGTAGAGGAATGCCCATGTATCTATTATGGTAGGAAGACACTATTATCGTTGGATTTTATAGAAAATTAATGGACAAGATTTATTATGATCTAACAATACTAAAGGCTAAAGAGTAAAAGATAAACACAATTATATATATATATATATATATTGTGGACCTTTTAACACAAAGTTGTTGTCATGCATATTAAACAATTTTAACAAATGTACATTAGCATACTAATCCAAAACTTTTAAACCATCCCAAATTGTGTCTAATTACATGATCCTATCACTAATCTAGATAATTAGCCTAAATATAATTCAATTAATTTTAAGTTTACTTCATGAATTTGTATCATATAAATTTTTCATTTCCAAACCTCTTGACCTTTTACCTTATCATATGCTGAGGTCACCACACGAGCATAGCATACAATACCCATTCTAAATAATCCAATACTAGATAGAATAGGACTCTAATAAGTTGCAAATTTTTATTACAATGTTCAAATGGAATTGATAAAATTACGTTGAGTTAGAAAATGGACTAACATATACGGACTAAATTGTTTTAAAAAGTACTACAATGCCTTTATATAGAATTATAAAATCATAGTTAAAAAAAAAAAAGACAAAAAAATTAAAACACATACCATAATATATTACAATTGTATATTACGTATAAATACCTTAATAATATATAACATACACATAATAATGTATTACATTACAGTACAAAAAAAAGTAAAAAAAACATGTATGATATATATGCATTAAATTTTAAGGAATGTTTACTCTTTTAGTAAAAATAATAAAAAAAAAATGTACGAAAGATCAAAATAGTAATTATTACAATTTCCCCTTTCAAATTCCATGCATCAAACCCCAATATTAATCTTCAACAGATTCATACCTATGTAAGCCCCTAAATTACTTTTACATAAACACAATTTAAATGTATTCAAAATAAACCTCATAATTGAACGGCATTTGCTGTTGGGATATTGTAGATCCTGTAATTTAAGAATATACAGGATATGACAGTTAGGAAACGGGAATAAGCTATTTAAACCCCCTTTTTTTTTATCCTAATATATTTTCAGAAAGGGAAAAAGAGTTTTTTTGATGCTATTCCTTATCTGCTTTATTTTCTTTTTTCCTTTATTTTTTGATGTATAGAAGTTTTGTTATCTCATACAAAGCATAAAGATATGTATGTATGTATGTATGTATGTATGTATCATACTACACAGTATATCGTATTATACATGTGATGATATATCGTAATGTAATATAATGCTATATTATATATTATAAAGGTATTTATATACATAAAATTTAAAATCTTATGTAGATATCAAAATATCTATTAAAAGTGCTGAATTAATTCTTATAGAAAAGGAAATTCCTAAGCTAAGATGGAAGTAGATATAAGATTAGAAATTTATGTTATTGACAGTGTTTTCTCAATTGAAGTTTGAAATTCAAGCTGGACAATAGAGAATCTTTCACAAGGGAAAATAGCCAATACAATAAGTGGTGCGACTTTAAAACACCACCCTCGTTAGTAAGATTTAAGAAATATGAGGGACTTGTATTACTAGCACACGTTTATCCTCTTCTATAAACACCTTTTTTCTGGTGAATGTTAAAGGTATTCGGATTCTTTCCTCCTCAGAAATGCAGTTGAAAACCCCGGCATTTTTATCTATATATCCTCGCTCGTTTCATATCTTTATGGCACATTTGATACACAGGAATGGACCGAAATGGAATCGCAATTCTGACTTTCATTTCTTTTTTCGATGTTTGGAAGCTTTTTTAGAAGCCGGAATCAGGGAATTCGATTTCATTTTTGAGAAGGCAAAATACAATTCCATTTCATCTTTATTAATTTATGTAGTTTAATTATTTTTTTTATCATATCATGTATTCATATTTTTATTTATTACTAAAGGTATTCTCGATAATTATATTTTTTAGCCATTTCATTTCATATAATCTTCCAAATATAAAAATGGGTTTGTCATTCCCAAACTCATTCCATTCAAATTCATTTCATTTCAATCCAATCCATCCCATTTCAAATCATTCCTACACACCAAATGTGCCATTACTATGCTGGTTTTGTAGGTTTACTCCACTATTGTACCGTGTATGTTTTACTTTGGTTGCAAGAATCCATCATAATGGAATGGATAGGAATTAAATGAATAAAATGGAATGGAATGGATAAGGTTATGCTTGGATACGTATATGGAATGGCAAAGAATGAGTATATAATAGAATTTGACAAAATTCCTCTTAATAATAAATAAGATAGTAATTTTTATACGATAAATGGTAATGAAAGAAAATGAGTTTAAAAGGAATCTAAATTCAAGGTGGAATCGAAATTCCTCTTGAAGCCTTGGAATCAACAATTCCAACTTCTACTAATGTTTCCAGACATATGCAAGGAAATGGAAGTCGGAATCGCAATTGATTCCGATCCACTCTTCCATACCAAACATGCCATAATAGAATAGGATTAGAAAGGAAGAGAGATTCTTTTGATCCGTGATAATGAGTTTTTCTTTAGTAAAAATGTTGGTTTCATGGGGGTTAGTAATTCTTCTACTGAAGGAAAAGAATCAAAATTTCTTCTTTATTTCATATTATATTGACTAGTCATTTTTTATGGTAAGATCTTTTACAAATCGTAAAATAATAATTATTGCACGGTGATCAAGATAGAATACCAATTTTAATTCTATCAACTAATGACCAAGGTATTATGATTATTTTATTTCCTTTTTAATATTTAAGTACGCAAGTAGGAACATCATATAAAATAATTTTTGTTCATACCGAGGACGGCGGGTTGGCACGTCCTAAATGTACCGCATCCTTTGTTTTTCTCAGCTAGCATATGGTCCCCAGGATCGTTGTTCCTTTCCTGCGCTAGGGTAGTAGTTGGCTCCTCCAGACAGAAGAAATGCCAATGAGTGACCTCTCCAATTCACGATTGATGCCGATGGTATACAAATGCAGCCAGCTTCTCTTCTGATGAAGGTGTTAGGAAGTTGCTGTTTCCCCCTTTTTAGTATCTTTCTTTTCTTTCCTTGTATCATGTATGGTCTTATAAAGTTGAAACAACAAGACTATTGAAAGAAGAAACTCCTTTTATACTTTTTTATTGACAAGAGTCTGGAAAACAAAATTCACCTGTTATACTACATCTGCTAAATAAGTTCCTATTTTGCTATTTTCAACTTTTGGAAAATGAAGAGAATAGGAACTTTATTTATTTTGTTCCTTTTTGCTTCCATCCTTAATTATATGCTACTAACAAATATTATATATATTTATTTATTTTACTTTTTTATATAGGATTAATGTCACATTTACTATGATGGCATTCCCGATAAATTGAAAAAGTGACACGTATCAAGTGAATAATAAAAAACTTAAAAATTAGATAATTATATAGGTGGATTAACACTTAAATTAAAGTCTACTGTATTTTTTAATGTGTGTGTTAATCTACTTATTTAATTTTTTAATTTTTTATTGGTTACTTAACATATGTCACCTCCTTATTAAGTATTTGCTTAACTAACAAAGTTAAGAATATAGTATTAATAAAGATGAAATCTTTGATTAGTATTGAATTAAACATTTTAAAATTTTAAATTGTAAATTTGGAAAAAAGTTTGATATTGAATTCGACATTTACCCTTTTATTTATACGTAGAATTACGTAATAAAAACAAAAAATAAAAATATATAGATTCTATTTGATTCGTTGACGTGATTATTCGTCATCATTTTATTTCAAACTATTTTCAAAAAATAGATATAGACAAAAAAAATAATTTTACCCATAAACAGATCAATAAATGAGATACAAATATAAATCAAATACAAATACAAATATATATGAAAATCAAATAATTCAAATAAGCGGTGAGTTTCTTTTTCTTATGTTCTTGAAAATTATAAATTGGTTGTAGATTTGCTTATAAGTTATGTGGATGCTATTAAGTTTCTAAACCTTTAGGATGAATTATATATTGTTTACATTAGGGGATAAAAGTTCCTTAATTAACCTATAGCAAGTGTAATAGGGTCGTCGTCAACACTTTTCGAAGTTATATAGAATTTTTTTTCCCTCCTTTTCTTCCCATGAGGCAATAAGTGGCTTTGGTTGCTCTTCATGTGGTCACTCATTGATTGGTGATATGGTTGTCATGATTAATTCCATGATTTTGCAATTTATTATTTTTTTTTCTGGCCCACTTTTCCAATCTAAACTAATGTTGAATTATTGACCCTCTGGTCGGCGGATTTTTCTTATATATATATATATATATATATATGTATGTATATATTTGGTAATTGTTATGTTCTATTATTCTAATCATACAAACGGACTTCAATGATCATTAGTTTAACGAGAGCTCAACAACTAAATTGAAAAGTAATAGGCAAAAAAAGTCAAAAGCTACTTGGAAGTTGCAAGTGCTGTAGTTATTTACTTATCTTAAGTGAACGGTTGGTGATTAGTCAAACTGCTGTAGGAGTTACTCAAGTCATATTCAAATTTTATTTAAAATTCAATTAAAAAATAGAATTGGTGTTAAAAAAATATATAATTAGATACTTAAACTTTAAAATCGATCAATTGAATACATGAATTTTAAAATTAATCGATTTGTTACCTAAAAAAAACTTGATAGAGATACCATTGGCATACATGAAAAGTTTTTTCAAGTACTAATTGATCAATTTTAAAGTTAAAATACTAAATTAATCAATTTCATACCTCAAGTACTTAATTGCATATTTTATCAAAATTTAGGTACTATTTATGACATTAGTCTTAAAAAATAATAGAATGCTTGAACTTGGATAATTTATCAAATCCAATTTGAGTTTCATGACACTAAGATCGACTACCTCACAACTTATGAAATTTGAATAGAGCTCATACTTGAGTCAAATTCAATTCAATTTGGATAATAACATTATTTTAATTAAAAAAACAATATATAGAGTTATGGACAAATCAAGTCTTAACCAAATGTTATTGAAATTGAGACTAAGCTCGTCGAGTGTGACTTCAAATCAAGTTTAAATTCAATATTTTATATTTGATTAAATTGAACTCAAGCTTACTATTGTATTTTTTTGACTTGGCTTGTTCAAATCCTTAATCACGGTTTATAAATTGATTTATTTATAAGTAATAGACATAGTTTGAGATTTTTATTTTTAAGGCATATGCAATTTTAGATCTCTATACACATACAACTCCATGCATTACTTGAAAAAGATTTATGTGTGGATCTAAGATTTAATAACGTGTGGTAAGATGTCATGAATCTTGATAAAAAATATAAATTTCAAGTTTAATGAAAACCTAAAATGAAAATAAGGAGAAACTAGACGATCTACTTGAGAATATGATCCAGAGATGGGAACTTATGAATGATTTGGTAAAGATAACCGATCATTAAATAAGGATTTAATAAAACCCATAAGAAAGGATCAATTAAGAGATAAATCCAGAAAAAATAGAATTTTCTAAAATTCAAAAGAAATTCAAACCTAAATCTAGGACAGACTGGCTTAAGAAGGACCTCGATTGATTTAGTAGGAGAATTGATGACTAGTGAAATAGCTGGCCGACTGATAGTCTAGCCTTGCTCCCTTTTCTTGATGAATTTTAACCTAAGATAACTTATTCTTTTAAATTTTTTAGCTTGATTTTTCTTTTTATCCGGGGGAAGGGGTGCGTGTGAGGCACCAAAAAAAATTACATGATAGACATTTTACGAAAAGAAATGTCAATAATATCTTCCCTAAGAATACAGTTCAATCCATATGGAGTTTGCTGCAGAATGTGGATGTCAAGTGTTCATTGATTAACTTTGTTAGCCATCTGGTCAGCAGCCCAATTCCTTTTCATAATGGACATGCTAAACCTGTACTTGCTATGATTTCTTTGGTAATTTCAACACTGAAGAGAGGGGTTGCTAATTTCCATTAGCAACAATAGTTTCCTTGAGATGCAATCTACAACATTCTTGTTATCCAGCTCTAAGATAATTTTTCAAATCCCATGTCCCATGCTAGATGCAACCCTGCTAGAGCACCCCAAAGTTCAGCTTGAAAAACTAAACAAGTACCTAGATATGTAACAAAACCTCTAATCCAATCTTCATGAGCAGATTATAGTACAATAATCGCATATGCAGTATTACTATTACTTTTGAAGGAACAACTTGTATTCACTTTAATCCAATCATCATAGGAGGTTTCCAACTAATTAACACTTTAGACCTCAACCTTTTATTAGTCGTGCCATTATGTAGAAAATTAAAGGCAAATTGGAATTCCTGAGCCTTTGCAACAATAGTGTGAGAAAGCCATATATCATTCACCTCTTGCCTACATGAAACTTCTTTGTTTCTTGAATTCTAGAGAGTCCAACACGTAGTGGCGAAGAGAATTGACCATCTAACCTCACGATAATAAACATCTATACACTTTAGATTTATTACGAACCAATCATCAAAAGACATGGTCATAAATATATGAAGATTGTCTGCAAAAACAAACTAGTTCTAAATTAGAACTGCTCTAGAATAGTCTTGAAGGATGTGATTCATATCTTCAAAAGCTACTCCACAAATTTCACATATTGGTCCATTCTGTTTGTAGATCCTCTTAGAATTAGTTAATAAAGCTTTATGAAGAATAAGCTAAATCTTCTCAAGGCCCTGCTAACTCCAAGAAAGACTTCGTTTACTATTATGATGAATCTAATGCATGTTATTAATAGAAGCATATGCACTAGAGATAGAGAAATTACCTGAAGAAGATAAACCCAAGTAATCAGGGTTACTATTAGCAATAAGGGCTGGAATAGCATAAACATACATCATAGTAGATGAGGGCAACAAATATTGAAAGGCACTCTAATTCCAGTTACCTAGATTTGTCACAGAATCACTAATTATAGTAGGAAAACCTAAGGAATCTCATGCAAGGCAACATCAACCAAAGGGTAATTAAGGTTAGTCCAAAATCTGGCTCGCTTGCCATTACCAATAGCCTGTTTCATACCACCAATCACATAACTCCACACTCTGCTTAAATTTTTCCAAAGATGAGAACCACGACATCATACAAGAGTGCTAAGAAATTGATCTAAGCTGAAATTATATTTCAAGATAAGGGCCTCATTGTCACAGAGAATATTCCAGCCAATCTTCATAAGAAAAGCAAAGGTCATCTCCTTCATTTTTCTAATTCCTAACCCTCCACATTTTTTTAGTTAGTGTACTAAGTCCCAAGCTGTCCCACCCCAAAGGGTACCTTGAACATGATATCCCGTCACACTCAATATTAAAGTTTAGGAATGACTATCTTAGTCATGCAAAAGCTTCAATACCGGGTGTAAGGCGTGCTTTCATTTCCATAGAGGACCATTCTTTGAAAAAAGTAGTTTAAGGAGTTATATAATAGAATTCAAGAATGGAAATCATAACATTATAACTTAAGTAAAAATATAATAGGAGTCTTACAAATAGAAAGGCAACATACCCCCCATCAAAATAATTACATAAGCTCCAAATTTTGTCTTTCAAAATAAATTACATAGGAGTTTTTCACGGAAGTCTATGTTTAATCCTAGGCCATGGCTTCTTCTAAAAGCTCCTGGAGTTCAAAAGTTGGTACCTAAGAAAAGTATCATCGGGGCTTCAACCAAAGAAAGGAAAATTGCAGCAAATATCTAAGAGGGTGTAAGCTTACTTTATTAGTGAGAAGTATTCCCATAATAATGCACTCGTACAACAAAATCAAACAAGTTAATTATACAGGCATATATAATGCAACAAATATGTGTGCAAGCAATACAAATGATTAACTGAAAATCATATATTTGAATGGATTTACGCCCTCCATTCAAGGTTAGGTGTTCTGGGCCCATATGACTATAGTTCGCAAATAGATTTTTGTAGTTCTTTCGTGCTATTACTCCCTTTTAAATTGTAGTTCTTATGGGCTCCTACGCACCAAATGCAGAATTACAAGCCCTTACATACCACCACAACCATGCTCTTGTTCGACCAAGAGTATAGCAGTGAATGGAATAACGCTTACTTCGTGTTATGCACATATTCATTTAATTAAATACTTTTAGCATGATATTAAATATTTTAGAGGTGATCATAGAATTAGTAGACACTTCAATATAGTACTAAAACAACAATTTAATTATACACAATTCATGCCTTGATATACTTAGAATAACTTCAACCAACATTATAAGGCACATGCACTTTCCCTTTTTTTTAATCTTTTTCTATTTCTAATGCTACTAGATTACAAGTAAAAATATGAGTACGACAATTAAGGAAATAAACTCACTCTGCCATAACTCGGGCAATCCACTAGCTGTAATAACCTTCAAGGTAGGGAATTCCACTTTCCTCGTTAACTAAACAAAAGAAATACCAAAAATAAGTATTTCGTGGGAGTTCCACTAAAACTTGCTAATTCTATCTTATTATTCTTATCAAAATTCAGATTATGTGAAATTCCAACTTAAAACGACCATAATTTGCTCATTTTAACTCGGAATTTCGCATATTAATAGTTATTTTCTATTAATTCGAAAAGATCTATCTATTTGTAAGGTTATTTTTGACATTTAAAGCCATTTGACTTTGAAAATGGGTCGGTACAAAATTGACCCGAAACTTCCAACCTCAAATTGTAATTTTCCAAATTTTACATCATTCAAAAATTCTACGGCAAGCACATAGATTTTATACAGTTGAAAAAAATTCTTTGATACATATATAAACTCATATTATATGCATGATTCTAGCGATGCTGCCCCAACAATGATTTTTCGTAATTCAATTTTATTTTTGAAGTTGGAAAAGTGAAGTTTGCAAAAAAATCTTCTTTTGTGTTGTTGGAAGAAAACTTAATTTTGAGTTTGTTATAAATGAGTGCCTACTTATTACAACTATTATTTTTATATTTTCTTGACTTCATAAAAATAAATTTACTTCTTAAAAACTTGGTTCCTTAAGTTGTTATTCATTTTATTTTCTAAGTGGATTTTTAACTAATGAATTGATTTTGGACTTGTCTTGGAAAAATTGTTTTGTTCCTAGTTTTTATCAAAGTGTTGGCATAAGCCATCTAAATAAGTTTTTAAGAAAATTTTGCATATCAAAGAATTATCAACATTAGAATTGATAATAAGTTACTTTAATATTTTGAAAAGGATATAGTTGAATCATTATCCTAAGTTTTAATAAATTTCTCCTAAGTGTTGAAAATCATTTCTCTTCTAAATTTAATCATTTCTTTATATGAAAGAAAATGACTCATCTTATTGTTTTGGAATTTTTATTAAGATAACAACATCATCCTATGATCATGCATGAATATGAACTTTGTAAATATGAAAATCACTCATGTAGAAAGATAAAAAAAACATGTAGAGAATGAAATAAACATATATATAAGAAACAAAAGTATGGAAGTCTTAGCTTGGTATCAAGACTTTCCGAAACTTAGAAATGGACGAGTTCCATAAAAAGAAAGGAAAAGCATAAGAAAAGCTTAAAGGAGAGAAAAAGAAAGAAAATTGTGGAAGTCTTAGATTTTATTCAAGTCTTCTCAAGGCCTAGAAATGGACAAGTCCTATAAATAAAAGTAAAAATATAACAAGAAAATACAGGAGCCTTAGATCATCTCAAGGCTCCCCGGGACTTAGATTATCGAAAAGTTCCAAAACATTTTAACTTGATGAGGACAAGTCTAAGACTAGAAGTGACTAGTCTTATTTATTAGCATGAAATAAGTAAATGAGCAAGAAAATAAGAGCATAAGTGAGAGGTTAGATTAGTGAGCTTTAGGCTCTAAGAATATATTTACATACTTATACTTAATATCATATAGAAGTTATGTTAGGAGCATGGATATAACATAACATAAATTTAACATAGATTAAAACAAGACATGAACATGATGTTGTTTTCTTGATTTTATTCCCTAACATAAGCTCATGGAGATGTGCTGAAATTAAAATATGCATGATGTTCATGTTATGTTTTCATGAACTAAAGGGAGGGTATAGGTGTTTACCTAAGGTAGAGGATGATGGAAGATGGTAGATGAGAATTGAATTAAGAGAAAAATTGGTGAAAATTGTTTGGGAATGGGGAAAAGAACTCACGACAATGGAAAGAGAGGAGAGAGGATTTGTGGAGAAATTTTGGTAGAGTTTTGTTATGTTTTCGAAAGTATGTATAAAGAATGAAGAAGGGAGAGGGTATTTATAGAGTTTGGAGTGGAAATTAGTGTAATTTAAATTAAATGAAAAAGAAAATAAATTGGATAGGAGAGAGAGAAGGTGGCGTTGGTTCTAGCCTATAGGGAAGAGAAAAATTAATTAAATTTGTATTTTTATAACGAAAAGTAAACAATATGCAAGATAAGTTACGTATAAAATAGTATTATAAATGAAAATATAAGAGTAAGTGTTGTAAGAAAGAAGAATAGGTAGTAAGAAAAAGTAGAGATAGTGAAATAATAATGAATAGTAGAGAATACTGACTTGAATAGTAAACAAGATAAATTAATACCAATAGTAAAGAAAATACACGTAAACAAGATATATCTGATATTTTAGAAGCCGAAAATTTTTGTAACTGATATTTTATGATTCCTCATCTTATTACAAGTCTAAATATATTATCAAAATATTTTTACCATTTTGCATGTTGAGACCCAATGTTCGAAAGCTTATCCAATTCAGGTCCAAGATGAGTGAATTTTTATGAATCTGATCGTTTAAGTTTATATCACGTTATTTTTTTACTATAATCTATGATTGTCTCATTTCTATTGTTTTAGGTTTCCTAGTGTGGGATTGCTAGATTTAGATGCTTTAGTTCTTAGGATAAACCTAAGTTGACTTTAAGGTTTCTGGTTTAACTTCTGGTTTTAGGGTTTATGGATAAAACTCATCATAAAATCTAGGCGTTTACACAAGTAACCAAGCTTGGTCTACTATTACCTCGCCTAGCATCCCAAACAAATTTGCAATAGGTTTTGTCAATATCATCACGAATTCCCTTTGGAAGCATGGATATCTACATGGTGTAGTAAGGAATTGTAGACAATGAGGATTTATAAAGGGTAGATCTACCAGCAAGTGAGATTCGATGAGGATTCCTAGCATTGGCTCTATCATTAACCTTATCTATCACCATTTTATAGTTTTTCTTCACAACCCTATCATGATTAAGTGGAACCCCAGGAACCTCCCTAAATCATTACTGATAGGAAAACCCAGTTTTCTACTAAGGTCTTGGCATGATGCTCCTCAACGTCAGGAGAAAAGAAAATCTAAGACTTCTCATTATTAATCTTATGTCTAGAGTGTTGCAAAAATCATTCAAAATATGCTTCATCAAATCCTGTCACGCCCCAAGGGGTACCTAAAACGTAACAATCGCCACACTCAATATTAAAGTTTAAGTATGACAACCTGAGCCACTCCCAAAAGCTTTGATATTAAGTGTAAGGCGTGCTCTCACAAATTTAGAGGACCATACATGGAATTATGAAGCTTAAGAAGATATAATAACGTATTAAGAAAAGAGGATTCATAATATTTGTTTACTTATAACAATGATCTTTACAAACTTAGGGACATTTCCTTATTCACTAATCTATTACAAGAATATTTGTACATCATTTCTAATACTAAACTTCATCTAAAATTTCCTTTATCCAAAAACAAATTACCTAACTGCGGGGTCCTCGTGGCCTCAACCACAAATAGGGGAACTATAAAAGACATCTATGGGGGTATAAGCTAACAAGCTTAGTGAGAATTATTTCCATAAATAACTTCTTGTAACAAAATTTCAAACAAGTTGTTTAATCAAACAAATGAAATGCAACATACACGTAGGCAAACAAGGCATATAGTTTTCCGAGAACTATATGTGAATGGATTTGCGCCCTCCATTCGGGGTTTGGTGATACATAACCTCAAAACAAGTAGTTTTAGTTAAAAAGATTTATGCTTTCGACCAATGTCGCCAAGCATGTGAAGTCTACTTGAATCGAGCCTTACTTTCGGATCTTCCGCCAAGCATTTCCTTAATGCCGCCAAGCAATCGCTTTCGGATACTCTGCCAAGTATTGCTTTCGACATAAACTTACTATCCTTCTCACCCAAGGATAATAACCCAAATGCAATGTGACTCACTTTGTGGTATGCATAAATCCATTTATTTATGATCATAGTATTATTATTATCAATTTTAAGGCGATCAAGAATTTCATACAAGCAAGTGTTATACTAGAACAAACATTTAAATCAATTCCGATCTCAATATTTTTAGGATTCTTTCAAAGAATTATTCTACATATAAATTCATTTGTCTTTTTTTAGCTCTAATGCAACTAAATTACAAGCACAATAAGTATAGCATTTAAAGGAAATAAACTCACGATGCCATGTCGACTATTTCTTATACAGATAAGTCGTTCACACACTCCACTCAATCAAAATATCTTCGACATATAGGAATCCTTCCTCAAGTCACCTAACCAAAGAAAATACCCAAAATGAGTATTTCTTGATAATTTTTTTGAATTTTGACAAGACAATATCAAAAGAACGTTAAAGTTCGTATAAAGGAAAGTTCCAACTTAAAATGGCCATAACTTGGTCATTTTAACTCGGAATCGCACATATATATACCGATCTACCTACTCAAAAAGATATTATTTCTAAAACTATTTTTATCAAAACTAAACTTTAGGCCCCGAAACAGTAGCGAGAAAATTCACCACTAATTTTCCAACTCAAAAACAACTTTGGTCCAATCATCCAAAAATTTATTTGATAAATACTTAGTTATTTATATAGTTAAAAAAAATCTTCTTTTTATAGCTACATAGCTCATATTTATTCATGCTCAAGTGTTTATTATCCAATAATGTTTCTTGAGTAAAGAAATATTAATTAGAAGTTTAGAAAACTATAGTTTACAAAAAACTCATTTTGTGATTGGTTTTTGAAATGAATTCTTTGATTCTTTTTGTTTTTCAAAGAATTATTTTTTTGACTTATTACTTTTCTAGATGACTTTTTGAAAAACAATTTTTCCTTCTTTTCTAAATTCTTGTGTTGGTCATATGTATGTTCTACACAATTCTTCTTTGACTATTTATTTGAAAGATCTAACTTGAAAATCCTCACTTCTTGCTTCCTAAGGTCTTTTGCTATGTTATGTTTTCGTAGAAATCATTTTGTATCAAAATTATTTCTTTTGAAAAACAACATGGGATAATAATTGATTTAAAAAAAACTTTTCATAACAAAAGTAGTTTCAAAATTGTAGTGGGTTCTTTTATAACTCGAAAAGAATGATTTTATTTTTATTAAATCTTAGATTTTATACTTCACATAAACTTATCTCTAAGTGGTAAAATCTCCTTTTGTCAATTATTTTTAGAACTTGAAATTTTGGACAGCAATTTAAACGAACATGATTTATGAGAAATAATAGCAAACAAAAATAACATAAATAATAAAGTCAAGTATTGGGAGTCTTAGCTTCTTCAAGGCTTCGGGACTAAAAAGTAGACTAGTCCCAAAATAATGAAAGAAAGAAAAAAAATTGTTTTGACTTGATGTGAACAAGTCTAAGACTAGAGACTAGTCTTAAAATAACAAGGAATGAATAAATAAAATGCAATAGAATAAATAAATAAATAATTGCAAGTGAGCTTATATGCTCTAAAGAATATGTGTATATATATATAGATAATAATACTTAGATATAGTAACAATAATATGAATAAAATAATAACATAAACATAAATAGATTTTCATGAACAAGAACAATACATGAACATAATGTAGCTTCCATAACACTTAGTCTTTGGAAACTCACACTATAGTTATGTAAAGTTACATGACATGAGAAGAAGAAAAACAATAGGAAATGGTTACCTAAAGAAGACTTTGGTAGTATTATGTGGTTTTGGTTTTTGTTGTAGGTAGAAGTTGTTTTGGAATTATTTTGAGAGAGTTTTGTGAGGATATTTGGAGAGAGTTTTGTGAGGAGAATTTGAGAGAGTTTTTGTAGAGAATTTGTGGGTAGTAAATGTGTAAAAGAAGTGAAAGAGGAGGGGGTATTTATAGGAAAATGTGGAATGATTTTTGTATGATTAAATTAAATGAAAATTGAAACAAATTGAGGAAGAGGGACAAGAGGGGGGCACCGGCCATCCTTGTAGGGAGGGAAGAGAGAGTTTTTATTTTTGCTTTTTGTTAATTAAATGAAGTAATATGTAAGGTAGATGTGAAATAAAGTTATGGAAAAGGTAAAAAGTAAAGGTTATAGGTTATGGTGTGTGTAAGAGTAGGTGTAAGAAAAGTAGAGATAAGAGAATAGTGTAGAATAGTAATGAATAGTGTAATATAAAGTAGATATGACTAATAAAGTATCGGTAGTAAGAAAATACCCGTATAATTGCGATATCTATTATTTTTACTTACCGAAAAATTATAAAACTGATATTTTTGGAAACCTTATATTTTTACGAGTCTAATGGTATATTTGGAATATTTTTACTATTTCGAGCTCCGGGATATGTTTTTCAAGAACTGTGTCCGATCAGGTTCGAAACGAATTGTGGTTTTACTAATTGGATCTTTTTATGTTTCTTTGAGTAATTATGCACTATTCTATGTTCTAAACTCCTACTTACTCTTATTGATTTGCTTATTCAGGATTGCCGGACTTAAGCTATTACGTCTAACTAGGGTTTTGTTAACCTTTAGAGTTCTAGTTAACTTCCAGTTTAGGGTTTTAGGCTAAACTGATTCCAAAAATTTGAGGGTTTACAAATCCACTTGCTTCTCTTATGCTTCCCCAGAAAGATAAAATCATCAGCAAAGAATAAATGAGAGGCAAAAGTATCATTTTGATAAAGACCCGAAGTAATCCAATCTCCATTATTGACTACTAAGTTAATTGCTTGCACTAGCCTCTCCATGCAAAGAACAAACACATACGGGGAGATTGGGTTGCCTTGATGCATACATCTAGAAGGAGAAAAAGGTTCAGTAATATCACCGTTCCATACGACTTGGAAGCTACTAGTTTCCAAGCTATGGAGGATAACTATCGATAAAATATTAGGAATATGAGCATCTACTAAAGTGTCCTTGATAAAGTTCTAGCCAAGGCGGTCATAAGCTTTCTCGAAATTTATTTTCACAACAACCCAGACCTTGCACCCTTTCAAGTATCTCATAGAATGAAGCAATTCTTGAACTACAATTATATTATCTGTGGTGTGTCTTCCCGTCACAAAAATAGTCTATGCCAGACTAATAAGAGTGGAGATAACCCATCTTAAACGATTAGCTATAACTTTTGTAAATATTTTGCAGCTAATTGTACAGAGAGAAATAGGCTTGAACTGAGAGAAATTCTTTGGTTTATCAATCTTTGGGATCAATATAATAAGAGACTTGTTAATCTACTTGTCAATTCTGCCACACATAAAGGAGTTCTTTGCCGTAGAGAAAATAGAATTTCCCATAATATCCCAGTGATTTAGACAGAAGCAAATAAGTTATTTTTACTTTATTTAATTCATAGGAACTTTTATGCTTTATCTAATCTATTTTTAGATAGATTCCTATGATTTTGTGCTTTTATTGTGAAAATGTCATTTTCCAGCTCTAAAAATCATAAAAAGAACAAATAAAGTGATTTTAAATCAAGATTGGAGCAAAACAACAAAAATGTTTAAAGAAAGAAACCAATTAGGTCCAAAGATCCCAACCGATGGTAAGAAAACAAGACAAAAGTCCCAATCGCGCCCTTAATCCATACAGTGATTTGCACTAAGAGAACTATGCCTTATAATTCAAGAGGACAGCCTAAACCGCGCCCAGAGTCGCACCTACGATTCTAACCAAAGCATAGATTGATCCTAAGTTACACCTCTAATGAAAAAGATACAGCTTAGATTGCAACTAAACTTTGAGCGTGCAATCCAAGCCATAAAAAGTGACCCAGCCTTGGCTATCACACACATGCTGTCCTAAAAGAATCTGCCTCATCAGCTAATAATATCTTCATGATTTTCTGTGTTCGCTGTCCATAAATAAACACACAATGGCATTATAAAATACTTGTATCATATGTAAAAATTCTAATATAGTATAAAGTAAAGAGAGAATTTTAGTGAAAGAAACCTTTCTTTTGGTAGAAATTCAAATTTCCATGTAAATACATTTTTAACAAACATTTGTTCTACAAGATATTGCGCTTACTCAGTAACTTATATCTTTATTGCATGTTATTTCTCTTAAATATGTGTTCAATGTTCATATACACAGAAAAATAATCATTTTAATTAGAGTTTGTGAACCCAAGACCCGTTTCATGTGATTTCAATGTGTTTTTAATGAATATTGTCTGGGTACTTGTATTTAGTAGCTTGAACCTTAATCCGTGGATTCAAGTGAATACACCATATAGATTCATGTTTGATTTTAATTGAACAGATTGAAAAAGCATTTTTCTAATTAGATTTAGGCTACAAATGAAGTTAACTATAACCGCCTAGAGATAGGGGTAGTGAAACTTTTTATTACTTGGCTTTAAATCCATTAAAAATGGGTTTTAATCAAATAATTCTTAATCTTTATATGGGTCTAGATTACCGATATCTTGGAAAAGATTTTGGTAGTTTGGCCTAAATCTAGAGTTTTGAGTTTGAGAGAAGCTTTAACTTATCTTAGTGAATCTGATGGTACAAGTATACTCAACATACAATTCATTGAGTTTGTTAAGAAATCATATGATAAGGATTTGGAGAAGTAAATCCAAGGCTCATTCTTGCATTAGCAAAGCTTAACTTTTAATTTTTGCCGGAAAACGTGTTTATAATTAGTTTTAACCCTACCTTATTTGTGGTTCATAATGTTTTGTTAAGTTTTCTTTGACTATATAATAGATGAAAAGTAAATATGGTAGATGTTAATGATCCCTAAAGAATATGACCTAATACTTTTTATGTTACTTCAATAGGTGCGCTTGTCTTTGTTGGTGATTGCAACCAAAGTTGAATAGGACCTATTAATACACATTTATAAATTTCTAAATACTTCAGCTTCATATTTATGTTTATAAAAGCAAATCAATCATCACTGCCAACTAAGTTTTCTAGTGTCGTTGCCAGGGAATCAGCATTGAATTTATGTATATGAAGCTCAGCAGAGCAGTACTTGGAAGCTTTGACTCTATTATTCTAGCCTCTTTTGCATAATTTTCTCAATAAATTTAATTTTTGCTTGTTTCCATTTGATATGCTCTTTGGTTGTCTTTTTTTTTTCATTTAGATAGGCATGGAAATCTCACAGATGATTCGTGAACTAGAGGAACTTCCTCTAAAGAACCACGAGAAGGTAGGAGGGAATCCTTAGCCATACTATCTTAGTTGTTACGAAGACTTTTATGAGGTCCCTCACTAGACCATCTACCATTCTATCCGAAAGAGGCGAGGAGCCGTCGACAAAACTGAGGTTTCATCATTCAAACCCGACATTGTAGTAGGGATACTCAGATCGTAGTTTTCAACAATAGAATTTCTGCATGGAGGAGTTGTTCCTATCATTCATTAAGAACTCTGAGCTTCATTATCAACAAACAGAGATGGTGATGCAGAGTCATGCTAATTCTCTCAAGAAGTTGGAGGCACAAATGAGTCATGTGGTTGAAATGCTCAAAGAAAGAGTTTAAGTAGGGGTTCATGCAATTGCTTTGAGGAGTGGAAGACAATTCTAGAGCCTGGAAGGTGAGAAGGAGAGTGATGAAAAGAAGAAAGAAGAAATCGGTGATAGAAGTTAAACCAGTAGACATAAAGAAGTAGTGGAAAAAAGACGTGAAGTGATTGGAGAGAAAGAGGAAGAAAGGAAAAAGGAAACATCCCTAGTGGAACCTTATAAGCCACTACTACGTTACCCAGTGAGAGCAAGAAGAAGAAGAGATGAGTAACAGTTCAACAAATTTTTGGAACTTTTAAAACAACTCCACTTATTTTGCCTCTAGTGGATGCTCTGTCTTAGATGCTAAAATATGCAAATTTCTTAAGGAACTCCTTTTAAACAAAAGCAAACCAGAGGAGATATTCATGGTGACACTTGGGAAAGAGTGCTCAGCGATCCTCTTCATTCAATTCCTACAAAAAAGGAAAGACCCAAGTAGTTTCATCATACCTTTTCTAGTGGGAGATTTATCTATTGAAGAAGCTTTAGCAGATCTAGGGCAATCATAAATTTAATACCCAATAGCACGTTTAAAAGATTGGATTTAAGGGAACCAAAAGCCATTAGGTTGAATTTGCAATTGGCTGATAGATCTTCTAGATATCTTAAGGGAATTATTGAGGACGCACTAGTAAAGGTGAAGAATTTTATATTCCCTACTGATTTTGTTATCTTGGACATGGATGAGAATGTAGAAGTCTCTTATTTTGGGAAGACCATTCTTGGTAACCGCAAGAGCTATCATAGATGCGAAAAGTGGAAAGTTGGCACTACGAGTAGGGGATGATGAAATGGTTATAAGCCTTTCAAAAAGCATCAAACAAGGGATGAAAAATGATTGTATTTGTTTTGTTGTAGAATCATTGGACTATGAAATTCTTAAGGTGATATAGAATATGACTTGTGAGGACACTCTAGAACTATGCTTAAGTGAGGGGAGTGCTCATGAGAATGAGTTAGTAGCACATCTTGAAGTAAATAAAGAAGTTATGAAAGATCAATTAAAGGAGAAGATAAATAGAGATGATATCAATGTAGGGTTTTCATACGGATTTTCAAAAAATCATTGTAACGGAAAATCAAAAAACCCTAAAGCAGAAATCCATGTGCTTTGATTAAATCAGATATTAAGTGGAATAAATCTGAAAATTTATCTTGCGGTTTCGTATCTAGAAACTTAGAATTAATTGCTTCCAGTTCAGATCTATAAGGCACCACGATTTCGTTGCGCCCTCTACGTAGTCCACATGAACAAGCACACCAAAAGGAATCACCTTTGCGTGCTAGCACAATCTAGAACTCTTCTAGATTGATTAGGAAGAAAGTTTTTTTTCTATTATTTTTCCTCTTGTTAGGGTTACAGAGTTTCTCTGCCATCTTAAATAACAGTAAAGAGTCATAACTGTTTAATACAACAGTAAAGAGTCATAACGTCTAATATGACAGTAAAGAGTTGTAACCGTCTAATATGACAGTAAAAGAGTCGTAACCGTCTAATATGATAATAAAGAGTCGCAACTGTCTATAGAGGCTATTGGTCCCATTTATTATATATCAATTTTTCAACTGACATTAAATACACTTAATCTCATTAGGGAAAGATATGACAACAACACTCTTAAAATAATTAAACTATTATTCATAATAATAATTTAATTATTTTATTCTTCCTACTGGACCTTTAAAAAAATCCATGATCCCCCTTTTTTTTTTTTTTGTTATTCTTTTGTATGTAACCCTGTAGGTTTATTTGATATTGGCAGTTAACTTAAAAACTATTTTTCAGTAAACAAAACATAAGTGGCCTCTAGCAAAACATTATGTTTACCCAAATCAAATGACCTGTTTTATAACATATGTCATCATCCTTTTGTCTCACGATATCTAGATTGAAAATAAGACATAGGCAAAGTCACCCTTATATCATTCAATCTTGTTGTTTCTCGATCTCTTAGTGAGCTGATAACACAAATGAAATTGATGACACTATCAATTTATTTGAGTGCGGCCATGCATTTGTCAGTCTCACTTATCGAGGGGCCTAAGGATATCTTTCTCATAAAGAGAGGGATAAATCACATCTTAAGCACTCAATCTCTTCTACATGATTCACATTATGTCCAATCAAAACCTTTATGATTATTCGGTTAAGAACAACATTTGATTCAGTCGAAACATAATGTTCCTCATGTTGAAATCTATGGTGATTTCAGGTTTAGGGATGCATTGACATTGTTATTATGAGAAACATTTATGACTCTGGTCCATGTAGTGATCTCATAGTGGGTCAATCTAATATATATATATATATATATATCTTCAATATATATACTAATGAATTTTATCTGTATCTCTATACATATAAACATCTCATGATTATCAAATGAAACTCATAATGGATTTAATTCATTATAAAGTAAACATCCAAACTTTATAATAAAAATGCCTCTAAATTAAAATACATGAAATGACAATACTTAGTAATTAGCCTAGGGCACAATCACTAACAATCAAGAGATTGAGATATTCAATTGAAGAACCACCTGAAGTAAAGCTAAAAGAATTACCCGATTACTTAAAATATGCATTGCTTGGAGAAAATTCTAAGTTACCTATCATAATATCCTCAAGACTTGGAGATGAACAGAAAGAAAAGTTGTTGAAGGTTTTAAGCAAGCACAAACAAGCTATAGATTGGAAAATCTCAAACATCAAGGGTATTATGCTAGTTATGTGCCCTAGGCCATATGAATTCTATGTTATTTGAATGTTTATTATCTTTATAATATGAGTCATTTTCTTTATCAAAGTTGTTATTGGCCTTTTTACTTTAATAAAGTATTATTCCTTGAATAAATTAGTTATTTCTTATGTCATTAAAGTATGTGACTTTAATAGTAAAACCATAAGGTGAGAAATAATTTTATTCTAAATTATCCCTAGTCGTTCATTTTATGGAATAATAATGAATTAAAACTAATATGTTGGCTGGATGATGATCATGTTTTATTGATCATGGATATGAGATATCAATTCAGCACATGAATACATGTAAGAGTACATTGTATTGGAATGACCAAATATGAGAATGCTTATGGATCAATGCGATAAGTATTTCTCATTTACAGTGTTATTTTAGTTCTTAGACTTGAAATCCCCGTAGATTCCAACATGAGAAATATTGTGTTTTGACTCAATCAAACGTTATTTTTAACCATATAATTATAAACGTTGAAATTGGGCATAATATAAATCATGTAGAGGAAGTTGAGTGATTAAGATGGGATTCGTTCCTCTCATTAATTTGAGAGAGATATCTTTTAGGCCTCTTGATGAGTAAGGTCTAAAAGGTATTTTAGGGCTATTGCCAACATTAAGTGAACCTACATGGTCACACACAAAGAATGAATTAATTGGATCATGGGTTATTTTAGATAACCATATCGAGAATTATATAATTATTCTTAATTAGATTAAGAATAATAAATAATTATTAATTAAAATTGTTATTTTATTAGATAAATGTCGTGGAGAAAACCCTAATAAGATTAGGATAGGTAACCAACAGTCACTTTTTCTTATAAATAGGAGGTAATGGTCACATCTAAAGTTTAACAAATGCTTGCCATCTCATTAGAATTACAGAAAAACTTTGTAACTAAAACAAGAAAGACCCTTTTGTGAGAGATTCCCAAAACTTAGAATTGTTCCAAGGTGCTAGCACACACTTAGATCCAATTGGAAATTCATTCGTGTGGATACAGTAGAAGGTGTTTGCATTTGCAATATCTCAGATCCGAATTTCCAGAGTTCTAAAGCATCAAAAAGGTAATTCTATGCTTATAAATTTGATTGAATCACATGGATCCAAAATTGAGGATTTAGGATTCGTATTTTTCGAAAAAAAATATACATATTTCCACTGCTCTTTAATCCCTAAATTTCCAACATATTAGTCATTTGTTATGCACTCACAAAATTCTCATGGAAGAAAATTATAAAGTTGTAGTTCAACCACAAAGAAGATAAATCTTAACATGAAGGAAGTTGTGAAAAATGAAGTGGTTAAGCTTTTAGGTGCTGGTTTGATCTATCCGATCTCTATTAGTGCATGGATAAGCCCTATCCAAGTTATCCCAAAGAAGGAGGAATGAACGTGGTACCCAATAAAAAGAATGAGCTAATTCTAGTGAGAACAATCACTGGTTGGAGAGTTTGCATAGGTTATTGCAGGCTTAACAATGCCAGAAGAAATGATCATTTTCCCTTACCTTTCATTAACCAAATATTGGAAAGATTAGCCAAACATGAGTATTACTTTTTCCTTGATGGAATGTCTAGATATTCCAAATCCCTACAGCTCCTAAAGACCAAGAAAAGACCATATTCACATGCCCATATTGCAAATTTTCATATAGAAGAATGTCGTTTGGTATTGGTAACGCTTCAGCCACCTTTCAAAGATATATGATGGCAATTTTTCATTAATACATTAAAAGTATTACGGAGGTGTTTATGGATGACTTTTCTATTTTTGGGGATTCTTTTGATGACTGCCTATAAAATTTGGATAGAGTTCTCCAAAGATGTGAAGACATAAATTTAGTCTTAACCTGGGAGAAATGCCATTTCATGGTACAAGAAGGAATAGTTCTTGGCCTTAAGATTTCGAAGAAAGAAATAGAGGTAAGTGTCACCAAGATTGATGCCATTGAAAACCTTCCACCTTCAGCAACGGTTAAGGGAATTAGGAGTTTCCTTGGTCATGCCGGTTTCTATAGGAGATTCATCAAAGATTTCTCAAAAATAGCTTGACTATTGATTAAGCTCCTAGAAAAAAGATGCACCATTTGAATTTAGTAGGGAGTGTTTGGAGGCATTTAATTTCCTAAAAAATGAACTCACAAAGTCCTCGAGTAGGGTTGTACCCAATTGGAGTTTACACTTTGAGTTGATGTGTGATGCTAGTGATTTAGCTGTTGGAGCTGTTTTAGGACAAAGAAGATACCGACATTTCCAGCCTATTAATTATGCTAGCCAAACGTTGATTTCAACAGAAGCAAATTACACCACAATGGAGAAAGAACTTCTGGCTGTCATCTTTTCCTTTAACAAATTCAAGTCATATCTTATCCTTTCTAAAGTCATTGTTTATACTGATCATTCTACTCTTAAATATCTATTAGTGAAAACCGATTCTAAACCTCGTCTAATCTGTTGGGTTTTATTGCTTTAACAGTTTGATTTAGAAATTAAGGACAAGAAGGGATGTGAAAACCTTGCTGCAGATCATTTGTCCATGTTAGATAACCCCTTGTTAGACCAACTAAAAGAAGAAGAAATTGAAAATGAGTTCCCTGAAGAGAAGCTCTATTGTTTGCACTAAAGATGAAGACCTTAAACCATGTTTTGTTGATTAATTCGACAAAGAACTTCCCTCCTAACTAGATTATATTAAGAGAAAAATATTCTTTGTTGATCTTAAATATTATTTTTAGGAAGATCCATTTATATTTCGTCTTTATTTCGACAAAATGATTAGATGATGTGCATCACATGAAAAGGGTAAAAAAATTTTGTACCATTATCATGTTGGCCCTGTTGGGGGTCATTATAATGCCAACAGAATAAGTCATATGTAGAGCTAGGCATAGAGCTGGACAAATGGGCTATGGCCCGCGGGCCAGCCCGTTTAACCCACTTTAAAAACGGGTTAGGGTCAGCTTTTCTTAGCCCGTTTAAAAGTGGGTTAATTTTACCCAACCCACTTAACCCGCGGGCTAAAGTGGGCTAGCCCGTGGGTTAAGTGGGTTGACCCACCAATCCACTTTTATAAAAATAAAATAAATAATTATATGGTAAATATGTATTAATGAAGGTTATTCTTGAGATTTTTTATACTTGAGATTAAATATATGTGTTAATTATAACAAAGAATGACAAATTGATGCACATGCATCATAAAATTTTATAAAATATATTATTATTGTTTTAAATGAAATATATTATCTAATAAGTTATTTTAGAAAACTTATTTTTATATAAAAAGTAATTAAAATAATAATGAAATTAATCATTAATATATATAACCTTATAAAACTCTTTTTTATTATATATATCTTATTTAATTAGCATAAATAAGTTAAATGGGTCAACTTAGCCCATTTAACTCACAAAATATGTAAGTGGGTTAAAAGGATCAAAAAGTGGGCTGGCCCGTTTAACCGCCAGGCTAAAGTGGGTTGGGTTAGGGTTAGGCGATTTTGGCCCGTTTTTAAAGTGGGCCAAAATTTTTTGGCTCGTTTAACCCACGGGCCAAAGTGAGCCGGGTCAGATTGGCCCGTTTAACCCACTTGCCCACTCTAGCTAGGCATACAGGTCATGACCTGCAGTCTATACCTGCTTATAAGACCAGGTTGTGACCAATTTTTTTCGACCCATTTAAAAGTGAGCCAAAGCAAGCTAGCCCATGACGGACTAGGAATCCACAAGTCAATCGTAAAAAAAAAAAAAAAATAAAGAAAAGAGGAAATGTTTAATGACAAAAATAATAATAACAACATATTAACAAATAGTTATGATATATTATCGATAAGGATTGATTGATACACACATCAAATAGATAATAACATTTTTTTAATAGTGATCTATTAATTTAAACGTAATATGATATCCAAAAAATTATTTAAAAATATTTTTTTATATATAAGTAATTAAAATTGCAATAAAATTAATTATTGATATATATAAAACACTAAAATGCATAAATATTCCAATTTTCTCACAAATTAACATGAAAATAAAAATAAAGAAATCAATTCACCTTGGCCCACAGGTTGGTATGTTTAACTTGCAAGCCAAGGTAGGCTGAGCCTGACTAAGAAATTTTGGACCGCTTAAAGCAAGCTAAATTGGGCCACCTCGTTTAGCCCATATGCCCACCTCTAGTCATAAGGTGTTAGAAGTAGGTTTCTATTACCAATTAATTTTTAAGGATGCCCATGCATGTATGGCAAATTGTGATAGATGCCAAAGAGTGGTGAATACCTTAAGGAGAGATGAAATGACTCAAAAATTCATCTTAGAATGTGAAATTTCTTCTGTTAGGGCATTGATTTCATGGGACCATTCCCCAGCTCTTTTGGTAACAAATACATCTTAGTGGCAGTAGATTACATGTCAAAATGGGTCGAAGCCCAAGTTTTGCCTACTAATGATGCTAGAGTAGTCATAGAATTTTTGGGAAAGTTGTTTTCAAGATTCAGATGTCCTAAAGCTTTGATTAGTAATCGGGGCACTCATTTTTGCAATACACAAATTGAAAAAGTTTTAAAATGGTATGGAGTGCATCATAGAGTTGCAACACCCTATCATCCTCGAATGAGTGGACAAGCTGAGGTCTTTAATAGAGAACTTAAGCAAATCTTTGGAAAAAAAAAACAATTGCAACAAACAGGAAGGATTGGGCTAAAAAATTAGATAATACATTATAGGCCTATAGAACTGCTTTCAAAACATCTTTGGAGGCAATACCTTGTAGATTAGTGTATGGGAAGGCATGCCATTTGCCAGTGAAACTGGAACACAGAGCATATTGGGCAATCAAATTGCTAAATCTTAATCTAAATGCTGATGGAAAACATGGGTTTTCTTAAATCAATGAATTGGATAAACTACGGTTAGATGTGCATGAGAACAATAAACCGTACAAGGAGACGGTTAAAAAATGGCATGATGCAAAAATCAAGCATCCGCATGAGTTTAAGGAAGGAGACATGGTTCTTTCGTTCAACTCTAAATTGAAACTTTTTCCCGGGAAGCTTAAGCCAAGGTGGTTTGGTCCTTTCATGTTGAATAAGGCTTACACCTATGGTGCAATTGAAGTTAAACATACTAACAAAAGGATATTTAAGGTGAATGGGTAGAGGGTAAAACTATAGTAAGGGATGCCATAAGAGTTGGGAAGGACAGAGGAGCTAAGGTTGGTGGAAGTTCCTTGAACTAAAGAGTTTTGTCGAGCTAGAGACATTAAACAAGCGCTTAATGGGATGTAATCCATGTTTAATTTGTGTTTTTCTATATCTTGTTCACGTGTTGATAAATAAGTTTTCAGGACAAAAGTAGATCTTAATCAAAGGTTGATGTTCAAGGCAGAATAAAATTGAATTTTGAGGCTACGAGTTGAAATGTAACGGAGGCTATTCATAAAAATTTGAAGAAGGACTTCAATCCATTTGATAACTTTAGGCATGGTTCAACCTATGATTAGGTTACCATGGTTTTCTAACTTATCACAGCGTTAAACTATGGCTCCAATTGAGCCCCTAGTTACTACTAATGTTTTACCCTATTTGCCTTAGTCTTAAACAGCTTAAACCAAGAAGGCAATGAGCCTGCAATTTAAAAAATCCTCTCAATCCACGATTACAAAATAGAGAATTTTCTAAACTTCTAATCTTAAACCTTACCTTGCACTTTAAATTGTTGATTTCCCTTATCTATTTCACCATGTCTGAACATTGAGGACAATGTTTAAGTGTGGGGGAAGGGATTTATGCAAAATGAAAGGTTGAGATTGATGTTAATACTTGATTGAGAATAGAGTAAACATCCTTCATTGATCATTCTTTCTTCCACAATTATACTATAGGAAAATAATGAAATGGTAAAATTTGACTTTTTTTTTTTTGAATTTTGAGACAAAATCACTAAATGACTCGATTGAACTTAATATGGAACAACATCTTCTTACTTATGAGTTAGCTTTACTTTGTTAAAATCACTCCATGATATACATGTGGAGTAGTTTTTCTTGTCATTTAATTTACAAGTTGAGTTGGAATTGACTTAAACTATAAGGATACTTAATTAATTATAAATGAATTAAATGATATGTATGCTTTATAATTAGTCATTCTCAGAGCCTTCTATTCTCAGAGCCTTATAGTCTCTAGTAAAGGCTCAAATGATACTTTTAACTTAATGATTTTTCCTTGTCTTTTATCTAGAATTAAAAATTAAAATAAAATGACCATGCGCTTAGAGTTGATATGGTAGGGTTTGTTCCCTAAAAGAGCAATTTCTCAATGCCTTTATCAATTTTAAATAAGCCATAAAAAAAAGAAAATCCATGTTCAGTTAATATGAGTAAGAATTGGTCCTGTAGAGGAGTAAGGCTTGACTCCTCTAATTGAACCATGAAAGCAAATGGTTACTAGCATGAGTAGGACGTGGGCCCTTAGAAGAGAAAATTTTTAACTCCATAAAAAAGTGCTTAAAAGTAGTTAGTTGATATAAGCAAGGGTTAGTCCCTCAAAGAGCAACTTCTTGACCTTTCTATGAGCCAAGCTATATCAAGGAGAGGAAAAAAAAATGAAGAAATGGAATAATATTGGAAGCACAAATAAGGAAAGTGATTCGGGGATAAGTTAATATGTATGCTTTCACTCTTGAGTGTAATGTTTAGAGAGATGATTAAGGGACTGTATACTTCAAATATAAGAGAATAAGTTGATTGAGTCTCTTTTACTTCGTTTAATCTTTTGAATAATTCTTGCTTTATATTCTAACTCAAACAATAAGGGTAAAGGCTAATCTATATGGATAAATCTAGTAATTTTAACAAAAGTAACTTTAGCATGTGGTGTGGTAGGATTGTACCGAGTTATTTCTACAATAGAGTACTAAGTTTAGTAGTGAATAAGCTTAATTTATCTAGTCAAATTTCATTCATGACATATTTTTCCTATTCAAGAAGCTTTGCTTTGATGATTTAAATGATGATTTGTTTGAGGACAAGTAAAAGCTTACGTGTGGAGGAATTTGATAAATTATTTTTGCTTTATTCCATTCGTAGAAATTTATGCTTTATCTAATCTATTTTTAGATAAATTCCTATAATTATGTGCTTTTATTGTGAAAATGTTATTTTTGAGCTCTAAAAGATCATAAGAAGAAATAAAATGATTTGAATCAAGACTAGAGAAAAACAACAAAAATGTTTGAAGATAGATTCCGATTATGACCCAAAGATCCCAACCAAAGCAAGGAAACAAGGCAAATGTCCATATTGCACCCTCAATCACGCCATAATCTACATCGCAATTTGCATTGAGAGAACTACGCCTTATAATTCAAGAGCACAACCTAAATCACACTTAGAGTCACACCTTCGGCTCTGACTGCGGTATAGACTGACCTTAAATCGTTCTTTTGATTAAAAAGATACAACTAAGATCGTCGCCAACCTTCAAACCCTTGATCTAAGTGGCGAAAGTGACCCTATCTTGGCTGTCATGCACATGCTACTCTAAAATAAAGCGCATGGAGATATGGACAAAATCCATTAAAAATAATCTATTACATCAGCGAATAACATCTTCATGACTTTCCGTGCTCGCCGTCCATAAATAAACGCACAAAGGCATTGTAAAATATATCATACCATATGTAACAACTTCTAACATAGTAGAGAAGAGAGAATTTTTAGTGAAAGAGACTTCCTTCTTACAGAAATTCAATTTTCTGGGTAAATTATTTTTAACTATATCTTTGTTTTGCAAGACATTGGGCTTAATCAGTAACTTATATCGTTATTGCATATTATTTCTCTTAAATTTGTGTTTAATGTTCATGTCCATGGGGTTTTGTGAACCCAAGACCGTTTCACGTGATTTTAGTATGTTTTTAATGAATGTTATTTGGTACTTGTATTTAGTAGCTTGAACCTTACCTCATGAGTTTATGTAAGTGCATCATATAGATTCGCGTCAAATTTAAATTGAAGAGATTCAGAAATCGTTCTTTTAATTAGATTTAGGCTAATAATGAAGTTGCCCATAACCACCTAGATAGGGGTAGTGAAACTTTCTATCACTTGGTTTTAAATTCATTAAAAATAGGTTTTAATCAAACAATTCTCAATCTTTATACGAGTCTAGATTGTTGATAGCTTGGAAGAGATTTTGGTGGTCTGGCTTAGATCTAGAGTTCTTAACCTTAAGAGAGGCTTTAACTTACCTTAGTGAATTCGACGATACAAGTATATCCAGCATACAACTTGTTAAGTTTGTTAATAAATCACATGAAAAGGATTTAGAAAAAGCAAACCCTAAGCTCATTTTTGCATTAACAAGCTTAACTTTTAATTTTACCCTAAAAATGTGTTTATAATTAGTTATAACCCTAGCTTAACTTTTTGTTGTTCATAATGTTTTGCTAAGTTTTCTTTGGCTAGATAATAGATGAAAGTGAGTATGTTAGATGCTAACAATCCCTAAGGAATACAACTTAATACTCTATGCTACTTTGGTAGGTGTGCTTGCCTATATTGGTGATTGTAATAGAAGTTGAATAGAACTTATTAGTACACATTTATAATTTTTTTAAAACTTCAGCTTCGTGCTTGTGTTTATTGAAAGCGAAATAACCACCCCACCAACCAGAAGCTAGGAGTAATCCCATAAAAACTTGAGGCCTTAGTTGGAGGCATATCAAAAAAGGTTGGCCTGATTTCCATATCAGAAACATGGCTATCCAAAATAGCTTTCTATGTTGAACAAAGCAAAGGGAAGAGACCATGAAAAAATAAAAACTGACTAGAGGAGGATTCTCCATAATGCACATTTTGAAGAAAATGGTAGTTTCATTTTTTAGAGTTACATGATCTTCACATCAATTCCCATTAGACAAAAATAGACCAGAGACATGCCTCTTCTTAGCCTTCGAATAAACTTTGGCATGGAAAAAAGATGTATTATGATCGCTAAGATTTGTCCAGTTCATATCTAATCTTTGACACTAGACTAGTTCCTCGGGAGTAAGAATGCATTCTAATTCTTCATGGAGAGAAATATTCAGCTTACGAAGTTCCTAAAGGAATGTATTTCTAACTCCATTTAGATTCTTGCAATACATGGCAAAATTCTTCATTTCTTTTTAATGATGTTGCCAAATGTATCTTTATTCTATCTATTAGCCAAGTTAGAAAATGGCTGTCACAACTTCATGAAGATGGATATCTTTCCTCCATTTTTTAGTAATAAACTCTTTCCATTCTAGTGAGACTCCTAAGCAGCAAGAAAGTGAAACCTCCTTTTTTCTCTACACTATAATAGCAGGCAACTTAATATTCATCAAAAAAGGGCAGTGATCTGAATACAATTTAGCAAGATGGTTAACTTTAAAGGGAATAAAAGAATTAAACCACTTCCTCTTGAGAAGATCTCGATTTAGTTTTTCGAAACACAATTCTCACTCACATGACCATACTTAGCACACTTGTAGCAAATAAATGGCAAGTCTTCATACTCAACATTTTGTATTCGCCCATTAGTGACAATCTTGGATACCAAAGTTTTCTAAAGATCTAATTCGACTACCATACGAGAAAACTTGCCACTCCGAGAAGCTTCCATATTGTAAGCAATCCTGATGAAATTCCCTAAGGTTTTGGCAATAGCCTTAGCACATTTTTATGATATTAATGAGTAGGCATGCCATGGAACCTTACCCAAGCAGCTATAGCAGACAAGTTATCATCTTTAGTGTTAAAGGAGAGAGACCACGGTTGAACAATCAAATAATGACCCGCAATTGTCCAAGGAACTTTTAGCATAGTAGTCATATAATCATTTATGGAAGAAAGTCGGATCATGTGATACCCATTATCAAGATCAGCAATCTTAACATTTCCTTCTGGTTTCCACATATTTATAATTTTATTAGAGAGAACCCTATAACCAATATTCTTTCCTAGGAGTATGATAATAGTTTGTTTCATGGATTGGGACATAAGAGACTTAACATGTCAAGGAAAGGAAATTGAAGGCATTTCGTTATTCATCACCACCACAACATCCTCATCACTCACATTGATATCAGTGGCAGAAAAATCATCCTCCTCCATGTGCTCTTTTTGTTGTACCAACTTCTCCCTAAACAAACATCTCAACTATTACCTTTATCATCATCCTGATCAATCCTCTCTTCATGCTTGTTATTCTACCTTTTTGGTTAACTTGTCTTCATCATCGAAGGGAGATGGTGGGACAATTTCTCAAATTTGCTATAGAGATCGCCATTTTTAAAATTTCAATATACTACTTTTTGAATTAGCTTGATTTGAATATTCAAATATATAAGTTTGAATCAGAATTAATGAGGAAAATTAGATCCAGGTGAATTGATCTTTTAGTGAATTGTTCTTGATGTATAAATATGCTATGCTGTGTTAGGATTAGATCTTTAGAATTTATGTGACACCAGATACATAATTATTGTTATATAATGGTGTTGTGTGTTAAATTTAATGAATTAATTTGCTTAAATAATATTTGAGGAGTATACATATCATATAAAATTTTTGTTTCATGTGTAATTCATAAAAGAATCTATAGTTTTTTAAAATTGTTGGAACATAAATTAGACAAGATTTTCGGTAAGTGTTGAGAACTTGTACTATATGCACCATTTTTATATAATATTAGAACACACCTATGATTTGATATGAAGCAATGCCCGCATTTATTAACAGAATTTGGCTCGTGAAATAGAGGTCCGTCTTTGTTGTGGAAGAGGATGATCATAAGGGTTAGGATGGAGGATTATTCTACTTTTAGTTTTCTTAGTTTTGTAATTTCAGTATACGTCGGTATTTTCCACTCACATTAAATGTTATGATCCCATTATGTTTTTTTTAATGAATTAGTCTATCTATTATTTAATGATTTATACTTATATCAGGTTGAAATACTTAATGTATCACTTATTAAATTTATTTTAAGATTAATATTATAAATACAAAATATGTAATTAGATTTTTAAATTTTGAAACTCATTAATTAAGTGTTTGAAAGAACTTTTCAATTATGGGAATAGTACCTCCGTTAAACTGGCTAATATCGTCATCCGATGTGGCATGTATATTTTTTAGGCACCATGGCAAATTTTGTCAAAATTCAGGTACCATTTATGATATTTATCCTTATTTTGATTATTAGATATTTAACTGCATGGTTCTATTGACAAGATTGTAAAAGTTCCTTTTGTTTGCATAGTTTATTATCCTCTTTAACTGTATTTACTAAAATGTGCCCCTTGATGTTTAATATAACATCAAAATTTAAGCAATTATCTATTTTCAAATATTTTCTATTCTATCTTATCACACTTGCCCATTTTAAATTTAAGCAGATATTTATTTCTCAATATCCTCTCTCTTGTCTTATCCCACTTGTCATTTTAAATTTAAGAAACTATTTAGGATGAAAAGTAGTTACTAAAAAATGCCCATATCCACTCAGTTTATGCCAACAATATGAGTTCTTCACGGAGACTTCTCGATCCCATTGACAGGGAAGAACTCAGTAGTGTGGCAAACATTCTCTCTGGGAGCCTCAATAAGAATACATGCGGACATCTCGGGCATCCAGTTGAGAATGACACGTCGCCGACCCTAACGAATGCCAAGGTTATTCATGAGGATAATCTTCCCACGGGAAAATGCTAGCCAACAATTTAGTCTAGAATACAAACCTTAAATGAATTTATTCTATTGATCATGTCGGCACATGAGCAGGATCAAAATGCGACATACAATCCTCCTATCCTCTTGGCTTCATGGGAAGAATCGTAAGAGTAATTACACAAGCAGTATGCCATTGGGAGATTGTCTGGAGGGTTACCAATATGGCCAATAGTATCTCTGATGATTCAAGAGAACACACAAATGGATGTTTGCCCCAAGGAAGTCATGCCATTCTACTGATCATGGAGAGTCGATCATGTGTAATAAAACTAGAGATGCTCCAAATCGAGTAGGTGGAATCTAAGCACCCATCTTAGTATTAGCTTTTATCATCGATAATGAATTTATCCATATTGGATACAGACATCAATATCATGGGAGGTATTAGTGCAATGATGTTTAAGATTCTTACATAGGATATAAGAGGGTCTCCTTCTAAACCATAGGATGGCCTGTGTAAATATCCTGATAAACCTTTATACACTAGACGTGCTTGTGCTAATAGAAACTTGTATGAATGAGATGGATGCAGAGATTCTCCAACATAGCTAATTTTGATCATAAAATTTATGTTGAAACCATTGGCTATAGGGGAGGTATAATTACTCTGGAATAATGGGGGTATCTTGATCGAAAACCTGTTCATGTGCAGTCAAGAGATGCATCTTTGTGTCCAAGTATTACCCTTAAATTTTTTTTTTTTTTTCTTTTACTTATCCATCGTTTATGCTAGCCCAAGATTCTTGGTGACATTAATGATATCATTGTGGCCTCTGAAAAGTTGGGGGGGGGGGGGGGGGGGGGGGGTGTGAAGAGACTTTTTAGCCTGTAAAATCCTAAAGAATCAAGACTGCATGAGTAAATGCAGACTGATCGATCTTGGTTTTTCTAGTCTACCTTAACACATGGATAAACATGAGCAAAGATATGAGAAATTTAATTAAAAGTAGGATTGATAGGGCTTAAGCAAACCAAGAATGGCTTAATCTTTTCCCTGAAGCCAAATTGTTTTATCCAAACCACTCACAATCAAATCATAGGCCCATTCTCCTTAGTACAAAGCCTGTCACCTCTGCTAATTATAAAAGAATACTTTTTTTATTCCAAGATATGTGGACCGAACACCCTTCTTTTAAGGAGGTTATAAAAAAGAACTGGTATGTTGGAAAACAACATCATGCAAACTTAGATTCCTTAACTAAGGAATTGAGAAAATGGAATAAAGAAACGTTCGAACTCATACATGTTAGGGAAAAAGATATCATTGAAAGTCCTAATCGACTTGAAAATCAAGATAAGGACAATCAGGATTAGGAGTTCTAGAATACTCTGTATGCCCTTAAGAAGGAATTGAATAATGTTCTCAAACAAGAAAAAATTCTCTGAGCTGCGAAGGCTAAAAGTAAATGGATCATTGAAGGGGATAAAAACACTAGATTCTTTCATACCGCAACCTTGGTAGAAGAGTAAAAATAGAATCCACGGTTTGATGGATGATAGTGATGTTTGGCAAGAGGATGGTAAGAAGGTGGAGGAGATGATTACAACCTCTTTTAGAAACTTATTTCATTCCAACAAACTAGAGGCAAATCTAAACGATTTACCTGATGTTAGAGGCATAACTTTCACACAAGAACAACAAGACCTTCTTGCTAGGCTGTTTAGTCACGTGGAAATCTAGAAAGATCTAAAATCTATTAGAAAGGAAAGGACGCCGAGTTGGGATGGCTTTAATTCTACTTTTTAACAACATTGTTAGGACCTCATAGGCACGAATGTATGCTCAGTGATCTCAAACTACTAGAATGATGGTCACATGGATTCCGAAACTAATAAGACCCTTATGATCCTCATTCTGAAACGTGTTGGGGCTTTTAGGGTCTTGGAATTTAGACCTATAAGTCTTTGCACCACTTTTTATAAGATTTTATCCAAACTTCTTGTCAACAAACTTTAACCTCTTTTGAATGATCTCATTTGACTTACCTAGGCTAGCTTTGTTCTCAATCATTCGACTTCTGATAATGTCATTCCTTTACAAGAAATAATGGCTAGAATGAAGGGCATACTAATTGGATGATATGGAAATTGGACTTAGAGAAAGCTTATCATAAATTGGAATAGGATTTTATCATCAAGGTGCTCCAACAATTAAACTTCCCAAGCTGTTGGATGAAGATGACAACCTCATGCTTGAATTCCACAAGCTTTGAGGTTGTTATTAATGGGATTGTATCTGAAAGTTTTACTAATTCAAGAGGATTAGAGCAAGGTGACCCCATGTCTCCATATCTTTTCATTTAGCTATGGAATGGCTGAGTAGAGCAATAAACCTCCTAGTCGATATGAAGTGGTGAAAACCAATACACATAAGAAATTCAAATTTAAAGATGCCCCATCTTCTATTTACTAATGATATCATTTTTATGGGAGAAGTGACAGTAGAGAATGTAACATATATGTGGCAATTTATGGAATCCTTTGGAAAACTCTTAGGATAAAGAATTAACCAAGGAAAATGATAGATCATTTTCTCTCCAAACATTAGGGTAGAAGATAAATCCAAGATTTTTCAACTGGTGGGATTAGTGGAGGAAAGTAAAATTGGAAAATATCTAGGCTTTCCAATAAGTGAGAATGGTAATATCCTAACCAATGATTTTGGTATCGTGTTAGATAAGATAAAATCAAAATTAATCGAATGGAAGGCCAGTATGCTTAGTTTGGCGGGGAAGAAAATGTTGATTGAATCAGTGGTTCATGGGATCTTGATTATTACATACAAGGAATGTGGATTCCTCGCTCTATCATTGATAAAATCGAACGACAAATGACGGATTTTCTCTAACGTTTTAAAGAGTATCAAAAAGGATTCTACGGTATAAGCTGGGAAAGAGTTAAGCAACTTAAAAAAGTCGGAGGTCTAGGAAGGTGGGACATTCAAAAACGAAATGAAGCTACTTTCATGAAGCATGTATGGTCTCTTCAAATCAAATGTCCAATCCGAGCTAAACTTCTTAGAAAGAAAAGAGGCATTGGTGAGTTTAAAAGGGGAAAATACTATTAAAAAACTATTAAAGCAATAAGAAGTTGTTTGGATAATAGTAAGGAACGCTATATTTGGTAACCTAGAAATGGAAAAATTGATCGGATTCTAAAGAGATAATTGGTTGGGTAACAGGAAAACAAGTTCATTTATGGTCCTTTAAATCCTCCTTTAGAAGAAATAACTCTAAATCGGTGTTGAGATAATTCTAGGGGATGGCTTGAAGATTATTGGATATCCGATTGATGAGATGATTAAAGCCTATTTGGGAGATTTATTTCTCTATAATGATGAATCTGATGATCAGCTAGTATGGAAGCATCATCCAAGTGGTATGTTTGCCTTGACTACCACCTACAATGTTCTGCTAGAAAATATCAGCATTCTCAGAGGAACCAATGGGACTATCAATGGATTTGGAAAGCTTGCACCTACCCAAAAATACGAATGTTCCTTTGGAAAGTTGTCTAGAATGGCCTACCTTCTAAGGTAAATTTGAATCGTAGAGGGATGAATATCGATGGAAAATGTAGATTTTGTGATTCAGCCGAGACCATTGAATATCTTTTAAGAGACTGCAAGAGGTTAAGTTAACTGTTGCAAAACTTGGTATTGATTGCCAGATATATACGAACTTGAATTTAGAGTTTATAATTTGGCTTAAACAAAAAGAAATGGAATAAAAGCCTCTTAAAACAAAGCAAATGTCCCACATAAGTGATGGGCACTTTCCCCTCTATCATGTGTGTGGGAGAGAAACAAGAGATCCATATCTGGTGACTGTAATTTGAATTGGGTGGAGACTGTTGTGATATAGAACATGAGTTCTGGTCCTCAATAAGAAAGGAAAAAAGAAGGAATGTTGACCATAGAACTGATGATTGGCAACCCCCCTCTTCTGGATTCCTAAAGGTCAATTGTGATGCAAACTTTGAAAAAATCATATGACTACATCAATTGGTTTTGTCATTAAGGATGTAAATGGCAAATGCATTGTTAGTAGGATTAGAAATTTCCATATGACATCACCTTGATTGCTGAAATCTAGGCAATCTTTTACAACCTCTCTTGGTGGAAAGCCCACAATTATCACAAAGCAACTATTGAAATTGATTCAAGTGAAGCTGTTAATTAGATCTTACATGATGATCTTAATGAATATACTCCTAACATTGTTAAATAATGCAGGCTTTTGATGCGACAGGAGCAGTCAACCAGCAGAACAATTCATCTAAAGTGGGGAAACCAATTGGATTGCACATGACATTGCTGCTTGGGGGAAAAAGAAAAGTTTAAACAAGGATTTTCTTATTTTGATACTTTTACTTATGTAATAACTATCCAAAATGCACGTGTGAATTTTTTTCCTCTTTTCCTTTTGCCAACAATATTAGACTGGAGGCCAACAACTCTTTCCTTTCAATTGTGGGTTTATGTTCTTAGTCTAGTTCTGGGAACCAATTTTCTCTAGACAATGGCTGATTTGCCTTGTCTTGCTACTATTGCTGCTTGGGTCTGTTTTTTTTTTTAATCGTTTATCTACCGGAAAAAAAAAATATTTTTTTTAAGATTAACATTCCATTTATTAGAAAAAATTAGAAAAGCTTATCATCTTCTTTTGTGGTATACTAAAAAAGCAGTGTTTAATCTCCTTACCTTTCTCTTTATAATATACTATGTATGGTTGATTGTAGTTTTGTATACTTTTCACTGATTAAGAGTTCAATTTGAATTTTATTATTGTTATTTCAAGAGATTATGCCATTGCAAATAATGTAAGTGCCAATTGTCATCAAGATGTTACTAAGTCCTTTAAAAAGTAATTTTAATTGCTTCTATTTAACTATCTCGGCTTAATTACACCTGCTTTGGGCGTCATTATATTTTATATGTGTTCTTTTTTGATGTACTTGGTGGTGTATTTTGTTGTTGTTGTTAATAAAATGTTTTGTGAAAATTCAAAGTTCAAATTCCACTGATCATTGATCAAGTTTTTCAATTTTATAAATGTTTTCTAAATCAACAACTACAGTCTCATAGGGCAAGTGCACCCATCAAATGTAGCATAGGAAATGATTAAGTCGGTCCTAAGGGAATAATTACAGCTAGTATACTCTCAATCCATTAATTGTCTAAGCAACAAAGATTTTAAAATATCATAAAGAAAAATAAACTAAACTAAGTTAAAATACTCACAAATGTTTACTAGGAAAAATGAGAAATAAGCCTATAACTTCTATGAAATAGTAGCTCATGGTTACTTCACCAATTTCACATCAGAATGATTTCTTAAGGATAATAACTTCTTGAAAGCTGTTTGAAATGGTGTGTTTATACCATCAGATTCTCTAAATTAAACTAAAGCTTTTCTTGAAGTTAGTAGTTCTATAGATCTAACTAAAACAGTAATTTAAAGTTTCAATTAGACCCACAAAAAGAATAGGAATCCATTGTTTTAAAAAGACAATTCAATGAATTTTTGAAACAAGTGACAAAAAGTCTTCACCCATTCATCGACAAGAGGTAGTTAGGATCGACTCATTAGCAACCACAGATCTTCAATTGAATGATCTCTCAATCTATTCAATTGAAATCAATTGTGATCTAAAAGAATCACCATTCTTTTAAAAACCAAATTAAATTCAAGTTACTAATTACAAACCAATCAAATTTATTGAAAGCGCATTTGAAATCAACTAAATCAGGAATTAGATTCGTAATCCCTAAGTTGTAGGAGTTTATTTCTCCATGGGTTTATCAAAATAAGCACAAATTAGAATAAATAAAACAAGCTCAAAAGATGAATCAATTAATTGTCCAGAAATTCATAAAATTACAAACATTGGGTTAAATTGATTTTTGCCAAAAAACAGAAGAAATTTTCAAGTAAAAAGAAATGGAAATTCTTTTACTAAAAAATCCTTCATAAATCTACTCTACATATACTGATTTACACTGTAGGTACATACTTTACAATGCACGCTTGCATTTATTTATAGACTACTAAGTACAGAAAGCATAGCCATCTTTATTTGACATGTGGCGAATTCGACAATTCCTTTCTAAAAATTTGGTAACTTTTCACACACAAATGAGCTGTGAAAACACTTTATCGAGGGTCACGTGCTCTATTGGTCAAGCTTGTATTCAGCAAGATCATGCTCGACTTCAGAAATTCCTAAGTAAATTGTACGTTTTTGTCCATTGCTCTATTGAGGGTAAAATTGAGAGAGTTGAGGATCAAATTGTTGAGACTCGAGGAAATATTGTTGAAGAATTGGTCTGGCAACACAATTATCGAGGGTTGAGTTTTGAGGCTCGACAATGTATTTTCTTCAAAATGATGCCTGATCGCTTCGAGTGAAGTCGAGGACTCGCATTTGAGGCTCGATGACCAATTTTGCTGTCTTCTTTCTCTGTTTGGCCTACTGTGTCTTTACAGGGCTCGACTTCTTTCTCTTTGATCTTAATATTTTTGTTTTTGCTTCAAATCTGTATTAAAGTACTTGATTACTCCTTATTTGATTCTAAGAGCTTTAAAACAATATTTTCTTTATCATAATCATAATTTTTGCAGGATTTTATCAGAAATTTTTAGCAAATTAAGCTCAAAATCCTATGAAAAATATAGAGTAAAAATGACTTATAGTACTTATAGTTTTATGTTTCATTAAGTTTTATTAATTTTTTTATTTGTTTAGATAAGATTTTTTTTTCTAGACAAATCTTTTCATTTCTATTTAGCAAATTGTTTTCTGACATTTTGTTATGGTTATTTTCTTTATTTTTCTCTCTCACTGCCTTTTTTTTTTTCAGTTTTACGTTAATATTGCTGTTTTTTTTCTTTCTTTTTTTACTCACAAAATCTATATAGGGAAAGACAAAAATGCAACCAGGCATTATTAGTACTCATTTATATCACAATCAATGTCCAAGATATTATATATATATATATATATATCAATCAATATATTATGTACATTTATTTTTCTTCACTAAATTCATAGGAAATTACATACAAATCCGTACCCCTTACACCCATTATTAATACCGAAAAATAGAAAATTTAATATCACAACCACAATATTATTAGTGTTGATAAATAGCATATTCTAATTGGGAAATAAATCTTACCCTTACCTATCTTTATTGTTTTATATATTTACCTAGAGTTTTCTTTCAGAAGGGATTTGCATGTACACTTCCCACATAGGTATAAGAGTAGGTATGTAATTTCTTCTATGCATAACTACTTTTGGTCTGTCCTTTGAAATGCTTGAAAGGCCACAATTCATACAATTATTTTTATCTTTTATTTTTTCTGTCCCAGGCACACAATTTTTTCCTAAAGCATTCATTCCTCGATTAAGTATTAACATAGTAATTACATTTTATCAACGAAATTCTACAATTAATTATTCGGCTATTAAAATAAAAATAAAAATTGATATATTAAGTATTTAATGATGGTACCATAAATTTTTTCCCTAACTATTAATATCTAGCAATAATTTTCTTCCAATTCCATGATAATCCACTGCAGAAATTCCCTTAAAGAAGGTCCATTCCGAGTTCCAACCATTAAGTGCAAGAAAATCATTCTTTTTAAGTAATTTTAATTTTTTTTTATACAGTCGATAATTTACAATTCCAAAAAAAAAAAAGGAGAAAATTATAATGGAGGGTAATTTTACAAGTATTTTTGTTGTCTATAATGACTCCCGATTGCTAAAATGCAGTATCGTTGTTGTTTATTTGAGTTTAAAAAAAAATGGTCCTTCAATATAGTTATTTTACTTTTAGGAAGACCAATATCATTATTTGTCATCACCTTATTCCGGTTTGTTTTACAAACTGGTTTTCAACCTAGAAAGCATTCCTCTTTGCTAAAAACACCTAATGAAATAAGATTGGAAACAATGTTTTGCTCTAAAACAATAATGAAATAATAAAATATCAAAGTGATGAAAGGTTCTTTTTTTTTTTTTTTTTTTTTTGGCCATAGGAATAAAGGTTTTTAATAGGGGATATTGACAACTTAAAAATTTAATGGCAAAGTAGGGGGAAAAAAAACTATGGGACGTTTTAAAATTTCACAAATGATTGATATGTTGTCAAACATAAAAAAGCAAACACATTAAAACACAATGCAATATTGTTAATATTTTATTTGTATCTAAAATGTATGTTGAGTTTTACAACTTTTTTTAAATAGGTAATATTTGTTCATGTTACACTTCTTAAACTGCCATGGGATTTTATTATCTTTCCGGGCATTGAGCAAGTGTCCCAATGGAAATAGCATTTATACAACAAGTCTTATGAAAATTTACCACCACTTAGATATATTTAAGAATAAGAATAGGAGAACTTCTACGGCCCTGTCAATGGATTATCACTCAACTATCCAACAGTTAGAGTAAATATAATAATTATTGGTGGGATAATAAAATTTTCATTAAGAATAGAGTTCAGATAAGGAAGCTTCCACGGTCCCGTCAATCAAACTATCCAATTAACTATCTAATCATTAAAATAAATATAATAATTAAAATATTAACTATTTTAGTGATTCGATCAATGTTGGATATGGTGTAAACCGTTGATGATGACAGGACCATAGAATTTCCCTTAAGATGAATAATGATTAGTCATGCATTTTATCATATTAATTTGGTAGTTAAGATTGTACGATATTAGTATGAGTAAGAAATTATTTTATGTTAATATCTTATATATGTGGAGTTTTTTGCAATATTATATGTATAAATTATATTTTACATGCATAAGACATCAAAGTGACTCTCTTACTTTTATATTATTGACAAGTTTATATTGTTAATATTTTTTTAATATGTCTAATATTTTTTCTATATTTCTAATGTTTCCTTTTGCATGTAATTATATTAAGAATTCATGCATTTGTTTAAATGAAGATTGAAATGAATTTTTGTGATGCATAACATAGCAAGTTAATGTTAAATATGAAAATATTGTCTCCTTCACCATATGCTATATATGTCGTTCTTCCTAGATAAATGCACCTTAATATTGCTGTCATCAATTGGAATAAATGATATAAATTTTGTAACGGTGAGTGGTGACCCCCATTCACAAGTTCCTATTTCATACTGAGACCTGAGCACCAGTTTCATTGGATAACTAATGTAGTTGTGTTGTTTCCACTATCCAACATTAGTCCATTGATCACTTACGATTACGGCAAGATCCATAATGGAGGAAATCAAGTGTATTAGTATTAATGTTGTGATAGATTTTGTAATGGAAGATCATCCCAAACATCAATTTCTACAAATGCTCACGGACAAGAACAATGTAGTTTTTTTTTAATCTTCATGGTTATTTGTTAATGACCTTATAATTTAGTGGCATCTCTCCTGGTCTCTCGTATAAGAAGTTCTATGTTCGAATTTTCATTCGTACATAGTAACTGGCAAAAAAAAAAAATATTCATGGTTATTTGTATAACTTGGTTGAGACAATTATCGACAAATACTAATTACAAAATTTCGTGTATAAAATGTAATTTTACTTTTCTATGAATATTGCATGTTTTATGTAACGCCTAAAATTTTAATTAAGGCATTACTGTCATGTATAATACTTAAGTGTATTATACACTCAAGCTTCCTAGAATGATATGTTTATTGTGAATATTTGTATTCACTTTTAATTTATAAAATCATTAAATTACATTCTTTTAACCACTGGATTTATAATTCATAAAATAAACTTTACAAAAATATATCATAAATTACTCTCATGTAGATAATCTTTTTTTTGCAAACAAAACTACACCATCTGGTATCACCAATACCTTCCATGATGGTAAACAGAGCTTTAAGAGCTTATGAATTACAAAACCCGGGCTCCATCAAGCCCCTTAAAAGAATATTACAATTCAAAATATAAATTCAGTTCTTTAATAAACAAATAAAAACAAGCCATCTACATTCTTCAATCATAAACCCACACCCCTCATCCATAGTCTTCTCCAAGTCGACCCATGCCTAAAAAATAATTAATATCATTATCATATCATCAACATCCATCATCATCAACACCTTAAAAAAAAAAAAAAACAGCAACAATAATGAGCCGAAGCTCAATACATAGTAACACCAACACACGTGGAATGACATACAGGCCTAACTAAATGCAATGCAATAAATAGCAATTTATTATCTTTTATTTTAATAAAAGAAGCAAAAGGGAGCATCACACTCTGGAATAAGCCACTAGGAATCTAGAGGTCTTAAGTAACTACACGACTCTCAGGGGGTTGATATTGGCAACTCGAATACCTATATCTCCTAGATGATATAACCAATAAAGAAAAAATAGCATCCTCTAGAGTTCACAACCGTTACACACACTTTACTTAGTCTTAGTCAATAACATCATCTACTTTAACTGGTCCCATAAACGTGAAGTATACCATGTTATATCACCCTAAGCTTAAGCAAACGTTATGTCGATACCGTATACCCCATCGGCTACTCGCCGAGCCACTTATGAATTGCCATGGCACCATGGCATACCATTATCATGGTAGAGGGTGGCCTAAGCACCTAAACTACCGTGTCCGCTTGGACAAGGTTACCGCTCTCCGAATTGGCTTCAACGACACACACATAAAACAATACTCAATACTTAGGTCATCTTTAAGTTTTTGATTCATTTTATTATGCATATCTTAGCATCCAATACTCAAGTTATTGTGTACTTTTTATATATATGAAATCCAATTAGAGACAAAGGGCAAATCAGAATCCATTTTAGAAGATAATCTAGAAGATTCAAAAGCCAAACTCAAACATCTGTTTAAGAATTTAAACTATATAAGTAATTGAAGAAATTATCCATTTATCTCAAACATTTATTAAAACCTTATTTGATTAGACACTAAATAGGAACCCCGCTATGGCTGCGAAGATCGCCCTCCCAAAATACGAATAGTTTTCCTTTATCTGTCAAAGTATCTGTTCTCACTTTGATTATAGTATTTTATTATAAAAGCATCAACAAAGAATTCATATTTAAAAACATTCATTTTCCAAGTAATCATTCATTTGAAACAACATATTCCCTATGTTATTCTAAGGTTTATCCTAACTCATTAACTTAATTTATTAACTATTAACTCAATTTAACTTAATCCTAGCCAATTTGATTAAAGTAAATCATTTAATCCAATTACTAAGTCATTTTAATTAAACTTAGTCAATGTAACTCATTTTAGCTTATCAAAGTCTATTTAGTTAAGTTGGACTTCAATTGATTAACTAGGATTCATTTTATATCTAATATTCATATTTACTTAAGTCTATATTAACTTAATCTTAACCAACTTGATTAAACTTAATCAATCTAATTCATTTTAATTCATTCAAGTTCATTTAGTCAAGTTGAACCTCGGTTTATAAGCTAGGTTTATTTTATATCTAACTTCTATATTTAATCAAATTATTCATTGAATCTACAAATTCACTATACACTTAATTATATCATTAAAAAATTATAATACATCAATAACATTTATCTATTTCATTTTAGCTCAAAAAGATTCATTTTATACTTAACTACACAACTTAATATAAAACAAGTTTTTAACTTTATTTGAAAAACATAGCAGCTTAAATCAATAAAAATTTAGACCTTGTACTTTTTGAATCTACAAAAACTTAAAACATGAAAATTCTAGATCTCTTTTTAATCTTTCCAACGCATTTTGAATCACCTCAATTTGAGTTTATATCAAAAAGTTATGATTAAAATTCAAAACGGTATCGTGTTAGGGAAAATACGAGTCACGCCCATGATAATTAGAAAGCTGTCATAAAATGGCCTCTAAGCTAAGAATCATGCTTGTGATTTTCGAGTTTCAAAGTTTTTTATCAAGCCAAGGCTACTAAGGAATAGATCACGGTCGTGATTTGTAAAAATCCTCGAATATGCTTTAAATCACTCCCATGATTTTAAGAGTTTGTAGTTTAAAAATAACCCCGAGGCTTGTAAGGGCAAGATCACACCCGTGATTCATGAAATCACTCACCTTAGTTGCTACTAAGAAGTGAATCATGCCCATGATTCATTAAATTTGTCCAACCCAAGCCTACCAAGGCTTGAATCACTCCTGTGATTCATCAAAATTTTCAAAACCGAGCCTACCAAGGCCTCAATCACGCCAGTGATTCATGGTTTCCCTTAAGTTACAAATTTTCTTATTTTTCAAACTTCATTTTATCAAACTTTTACATATTCTACATCAATTAAGACACCATAAAAGTAACACACAACTCATCACATACATTTAACAACTCCAATCATGTGTAAACTTCACATTCCAAACACCAAACTACTACTTAATCAACTTTTGATCATTTCACTACTTATCACCATACAAACAACATATAACACTTAAAATCAACTTTTATCACTTCACATCTCACTCCACTTCAACAAAACTTCATCAACTACTTCATCAAACCTAACTTCATATATATACAAGAACTACTTAAGTTTTCATCCTTCGTTCTCAAATCCTCCTACAACTCATGTTTCATCACAAACCCAAATTCATCCTAGTTCTAATTCATCATATACATGAATAAACAAGAATCAAACAAATAAATAGAAAACTTACTTGATTTTAAGAAATACCCAAGCATAACAACTTCATCACTACTACTTCTTTTTAGTTAAAAACACTTCTCCAAGCTTGTTCTACACTTCCTTCTTCTTTCTATCTTCCATTTTCTTTTTAATCTTCTCTTACACTTGATTTTATGAAGTGAAATTTTGAAGAATGAAAAGAAAATGAAGAGCAGAAGAAGGGGGAAAAAGAAATTAAAGGCAACCCCTAATTCAACAAAAGATAAGGAGAAAATAATTATATAGGATAAGGATTTAAAAGATAATTATGGGTAGAGGATTGGTGTTTAAACTTGTCAGACGATTTTCTTGTGTACAAAAATAATGCAAAATGTTAACATATAAATTATTAGCTTTAAATTGAAACTCAAGTTTAGAAATTTAATTTTGTAAAAATTTGGTATTTCATTTGAGTTCAAGTTTAAAAACTGATATTTTTAAACAAGCAATTGATTTCAAAAATTAATAAGATTTTACAAAATAAAAGTTAACAAAAGTTCAAAGGTTTCGGAAATTACTAAACATTTAAAATATTTATTTGAAAATTTAGGAATTCAAATTTGAAGTAAAGGGGTTTATTTTAAAATATAAGATTGAGTAAAAGTTGGATAATTTTGATTTATAAAATCAAAAGAAGAAGAAATATATATTTTAAAAAGAATATTTAAAAATCAAATCTTAATTTAACCTATTTACTAATTTAATTATGTCGATTTGCCTATTTCTTTTCTATTATTTACTTATTTTATTCATTTAAATTAGCTAAACTATTTTACAATTAATTATCTATTAGATTATTCAATTAAACCGTCCTAAATTAACTAGGTAAGGGTTTAGGGTATTTCATTTTATATGCGATGTTTGTTATTTTTGTGAAGCCCCATAATTTTACCCTAAAGGAATTTAGGATTTAGAAATTAATTGGCAACTCGAGTAGTAATAAAACCTCAAAAACACTAAAACCTAATAACTGAACCCAAAAACCCTAATTTTGGGACCTAAAACTCTAAATTTATAATCAACCTAAACATATAATAAAGTCAAATTTTAGGATCTCCAATTTGAAATTCCATGTATATGGTTGCGATCAAGACATCCAAATTAGTAGCCACACAAGTGTTCACCTCTAAACACCATAGGATATATAGTTGTGATGAGATATTATATCGTGTAGGGAGTGGACCCATATTGAAAATTTTTTCAATAAATTTTAATCCACAGCTTTAGTGATATATATATATATATATATATATAAATATGGCTCCATTGATTGGCCACGCCTTTCATTTTCCTTTTAGTCTCCTTCTTCTTCCTCTAGACAACTCATGGATTATGATCGTCGAATCCGATAAATTTCTGAAACTTCAAAAACTCGTAACTCACAAAATGCACCTTCAAGTTTAGAACGAATCGAAGCGTCGATATTTGAAGAAGAAGTCGATTCAATATTCTTAATTTTTATACGTAAATTCTCAGTTTTTACTAACTACATTGTACTCCTTAAGCTTAGAAGAGTGTTTTCTTGCATTGTTTAGGCAAAAATTTTGATTTCTCAGTCAATCTTTGGATTACTTCAATAATTAACAACGCCACCATGGTGAATGAGATATTTGATGATTTACTATATTGTTTATGCTCATTAGAATTTAAATTGAATTTTTTTTATGATAACATGATGATATATATTATGTAATTACTAGTTAGAAATTGTTTAAATGGTGGCTGCAATCTATTGAAAATGTTGACGATATCGGGACATCAAATTATACCTTTAGAGAATTTAAAATCTACTATTATGTTTCTGGATTTGGGTGTATGTGTGTATAAATATACATATTAATTATCATAACTTTTTTACAACTGATCACCGTGGATTCCATATGCTACATTCAACTTTGTTTTATAATTGACTATCATATTTTACCTAGAAAGGGTAGACGCCAACATATGTAATATATTCTTATATATATGTCTTAAATATTTATATATATATATATATATATATGTAATACATATGTTTGGGTTTGAGTTTTCCTGACGACAACGATGATGATGATAACAACAACAATAATATAATGAAAGGGCTCTTTGAGAACGACAATCTGGAAAAGTTTGGCATGGATCCCAATTTAACTATAAAAAAATTTAAATTAATTAATTAAAATCAAGTTCCTTAAATGGTCATGAAGACATGAAATAGTTCTCCTAGGATAGGAAAAAGAACTATCTACTCTATATAAACATCAAACAAATGTGTTTAGGATCACTTCATTTTCAGTGTACACAAGCGTATATAATGCAATTTATTGATTATGTAGACACATAACACGAAGTAATCTTTTGGCGAACATAATATACCAACCATAATGAATATATAAAATGCACACACTGATTTGTTTATAACTCATTAATCATAAAGTATTCATTTAAATACCTGTCATTCAATTCCATGTGAAATTTATAATAAGAACTTGTGGTTAGTGATTTAAAATTATACTTGCTTGATTCATAAATTGTATAAATGTTGATTACTATATTTAAAATGTGCATTTTTGCACGTTTATGTGAATTGTCTGATTTTTATATTAATTGGTCACCTTTGAACCTTTTAATATCTATGGGGATATAATAAAACTCGATATGTATTGCATGATGTCTTACATCATTTAATGCCACCACTATCACACGATGGAGAGGGAGGAAATTTAGGCTACTCCGGACTGTAGTTAAGGTATCCGCGAGTATTAAAAAAATTATTTTTGGATATAAGTTTTATCAAAATCTCTTTATATGTATTCCTATTTTGTTCATATGAACTAAAAGATTTGGGAAAGTCGCGTATTATCAAAGCCTTGAACTATCCATCGTTGTGGGTCCTATCATAAATTTTATGGACTTAGGGTTGCATTTAAGGTACCTTAAGTTAGTTCAAGACTGCATTTAACGTAACCTGAGCCTACTTCGAATTACATTTAAGGCATATGAAATATTAAGAGAACAAATTTTGGACATTCCTTCTTAGGACTGCATTTAAGGTATCCTAGGTAGGACTAATTTAAGGTACCTTGGAACTTGCGAGATAAAAGAAAATTGATTGGATGACTTGGACACTGATGGAACTATTAATTCTCTAACTTGGAAGGTCGTTGTGATGGTTGCGTTCATATGGTTGTGTATGCATAGCATATGTTTAAAAAACTTGTTTGTTTGCTCGTTGAATAGTAATGAAGATATTACACTCCCATCTCACTGAGCTATGATTTTGCTAACCCCCCCTCTCCCTTCCCCATAGTGTGACTTGTCGTGCAGGTACCCTAAGACAGGTCTTATAATAGGGGTGTACAAAAAAACCGATGAAACCGAGAAACCGAACCGAAAAACCGTAAAACCAATCCGAAAAATATGGTTAACCGATCCATTGGTTTCGGTTTAGGATTACGGTTTTTATTTTTTTCGGTTTTCGGTTTCGGTTTGTAACCACAAAAACCGATGGTTAACGGTTAACCGTTTCAGTATTTATAAATATATTATATATATAATTTACATATATAATAATTATTTTATATATATATATATACATATGATTTTCATATACATATAATTTACCTATGTTAATATTCCTTGAATTTTCGATATAAATACTATTATCTTATGATTAATGGAGTTAATTTGGTAATTGATTTAGTTTGATTTTATTGATAATGATACATTCAAAGGTTCATTTTTCCCCTTTTCCTTAATTTCATTTTCTTTTTTTTAGCTCTAGTAATATATATAATAGTTTAAAGAAAAACTTTATGATTAAGGCTAAAAAAAGGTTTTTTGAAATTATCAATTTGATTTGTTGAAACCATTACGGGTCTGTTTGTTTTGGCTTTTTTCCGGCAGATATAGACACTTTTTCAAACTTTTTTCTAACAAATTATTTATCAAGAAATAGATATAGATAAAAAAAGTTGACAGCGTTCTCATCAAAAGATCAAATAGAACAAATATAGATAAAATTTAGATGCAAATCGGATATATTTTGCACATATCATTTAAAAAAGATACAGATACAGATGAAAAACAGATAATCCAAACAGACCCTACGTTAAATGGTTTAAAAACCGAAAAAAAAACCGATATAAATTAACCGATATTAAAACGGTTAACGTTAAGGCGGTTAACCGTTTATAATGGACCGGTTAAGGATCGGGATATTTTAACCGATATTAAGGTTAGGTTCAAAAAATAAGGCCACGGAACGGTTAACCGGTCCATGAACACCCCTATCTATAACCCACCAAGGCGCACCAATTCGATAAGCTAGCTTATTATAGACTCTTGGGGGAGAGTTTTGCAAGAAATGCTAATAGAGAAACTACCTGTGTTACACCCAGATGTTTAAGTCCTTTTGGCCATGCTATATATTTTGTTATTTAGTAATTTTAATTAAGAAAGACAACTGATGTGATAATAAGGTGATATCTGTAAAAGCTTTACTTTTGCTAAAAGTACTAGGTTTAATTCCTAAGTATTGTTGTTAAGACGTTTGCAAATGCTATTATGACTAGTATCTAGAATACTTTTTGGGGTTGACTATGTTTGTTTTAAATAGTGAAACTTTTCATTTATAATAAATTGCATGTTAAATATGCAATTTTACTTTCTATTTTATAGTAAAATATGTGATTTTGCAATGTATTAAAGTTTCAATATCACATATGAAGATGCAATTTAAAAACAAGATCACATGTATTATATATGATTTTGCATTGGTATTTTGACAATTAAAATTACATAATACGTATTTAGATGATTTTTTATAGGATTAGTAGACATGTGTTACATCCTAAATTGGTTTATTAATTATTTTTTGTTTTAAACTTCACCACATCATTATATTCAAGTTTTGCACACACATTGCAGGACATCATTTCCTAGCATATATTTATACAATATGGCAAATTCATCTATTAATATAAATTACTAGTTGCATAACTTGCTAATATTATCTCTAAATATTATATATGCCCAAGCCAGTTATTTGAAAAAGGGAAAAAAATGAAAAATGAAAAATGAAAGAAAACAAATGAAGATTTGATTTTGTTTTCTACGTTGTTTTGTGTAGGAATAGACCCCTCAGTTTATTTCTAGGGGCCATCAATATGTGGACTGTGCATCAATCATTTCTTCATGACTTTTTATAGAATTTTGTAGAAAATTATTCTTTCTTGCAATAAATATGACTTTAACTCAAATATGCATCTTGTCTCAATCATTTGGGTTCATTGTATTTGGTATAGATCTATTGATAATTGATTTAATCATAATTTAAAGCTTTAAAACTTTTATGTGTGTTTTGATATATTGCAATGATTGACTTAATAAATATGGGTTTATTATATTTTTTCGACCACAGCATTTCGTAGCTCCGTAAATTCACCATCACTTTCTACATTTCAAGTATAGTTTAGAAACTTGAAAACTTGTCATTCAAGTTCTCAATTAGTTAATGCCTCCACATTCTATGACTTTAATTTGAAGTGTATAAATATTTATCAATATAATAATCATACTCAAATGATTATTACAATTAATATATTACTAATATAGTTTTTAAATTATTTTAAATGTGGTATAATTTTTATCATTTAATTTTAATCTATTGTTCTTTTATGATCATTTGTTCTACATATGTGATGAAGCAGAAGAAAGTGGCAAATAATACCTGAGAAAGTGAGGTATAGACTAGCCAGTGAAGTTAAATAAATAGAGGTCCATTATCTTGAAGGTAAGGAGCAACAGGAAGCAATCACTCCTCTTGGGGGTGAGCTATGTAGTTTTTAGGGCAAATTCCTTCATTTAGGCCTTTAAATTGGCAATAGTTTTATAATAACTTATTATAGACACTTCAGTTTTATATGCCGTTTATGGCATTTTATTCATTTTTTTATATACTTTGTGTCCTTAAGTTTTAGGATTTTTTTATTTTTGGTAGTTTTTTTAGGTTTCTATTTTTGGTAGTTTAAATCTACTTATATTGTATACCCTTAGGCAAACAGACAGTCATATATCATATTTTCAGTAAAATTTTCTAGCAATTATTGATCTTTTCGCAAATTTTGAATTCTTGCATAAAATTTTGACTTTCTATGCCAACAATCTAGGAATTCTCAGAATCAATAGGTGTTGAAGATCACAATCGGACATTCGTGCATAAATCAAAGTCTTGTGATAAACCCTAATTTAATTTCATGTCAACCGCTACGTCAATATGTATATAAGATGGTGTATCATTTAAAGAAGCTGTAACTCTTATCATTTTTTTACATGATTTTCAGTAGTGAAAAGATGTAAGTCACGAGGATTAAAAATTATAGATAGTTAAATGATCTTATAAGAAGGTGTTAGTAAATATTGAGTTATCAAGTATGGATAGTGTTATTCTTGAGTAAGTGTCAAGCCTCCAATTGATGATTCGAATGTGCAACGATCTAAGACGGTAAACTAACTTGGTTTAAGCTTTAGAGTCTATTTGGTTCGTTGACTTACTAACACAACCATTGTTTCAGTTTAAATTGTTTGTTAAAAAATAGATACAGATAAAAATGTATATTTTTATTTACAAATAGATCAAATATAACAAATACAGAATATATATAGATAATATACAAATCAGATACATATGAAAAATCAAACATCCAAATATACTCCTTATCTAAGTATGTAAGTGAAGATTTTATGAGGGAATTAGGATCGAGTGTGACTGAGAGGTTTACTAAAGTTTAGACCGTACTAGGTCTTTATCGTCTTTGGACTAGTGGGGGATTTATTTCTACGAGTTATACTGTAAGATAGGACCTTTGCATTCTACAGGATTAATCGGTAGGATGCACATCTTAGTGAGTGGAATTGAAAGGCGATCTTTTGTTTGGCCTTGCAATGCTTAGGTGATTAGCACTTAGCAAGCCATCTTGGTACTTGATTGTTCTAGTGAGTCAAACCACGTAAGGTCTGTGCCAGTCCATATAAAATTTAAAAAAGCTTTTGTACCAAGTCAAACCATGTCATGTAACTCTCTATGGTCATGCATGTGATTTTTATGTTAACCTTAGTATTTGTGCTAACTTGAAAATAGATGTTATAGTTGTCTAAAAAACACTTAATCCTTTAACACACTTTTGACATCTTAGTCTTTGACGACCTTTTGTTCCCTTACATTTGTTACTACTTCAAGCATTCTTATTGGATTAAAGATTTTATTTATTCGATATAATCTATTGATACGATTATGTTTTTCCTCACATGTTATTATTTCCTACTACTTATTTGACTAAATCTATAGAAAGTAATTTGTTAATATTTAGCATGATAACCCTAAGGAACTATTGATTATATATGTTATTTGGATAGCTTCCATTCTTTCATATAATCAAGTCATTTCTAATGAATTGTCTCTTCAATCTACATTGTCGAAAGTTATGATAGATCTCATATATATAGTAAAGTTTCTATGTATAAGGCAAATCTACATGATTAGATGAAGATGCATGCAATCATAAGTATGAGATGTCATAAGTTTGTCATATTGGGTCAAACCTAATAAAAAATTCACAAAGTCAAGTAATTAGTTAATTAGGGATGCATCTGAAACAATTAATTAGAAAGTCCAATTAATTTGATGGGATGATTAGATGTTGTCAGGTCTGTTCATCTCTACTGTGGCCTACAATAAATTTTCCACGACTCCTAAGATTACATATTGATGTTTTTGTTAATCACATAGGTACCCAATAATAATGTAAAGTTGTTTAGGTACGTTTTTAGATTGTTTGTGAAACTTGATAAAACTCCTCTTTTTTTTATTTAATAATTATTTCTAAATAATTTGAAGGTAGATAATAGATAAAAAGACATAGTATACTCTTTTATGATTCGAATATGTACTCATCCTTATGCTATAAATTGATGGGTTCACTTACCTTGGTAAGGTCTGTGAATTAAAATTGATGCATTAGGTATTCGAATTTGTAAAACTTGATTGAATTTAAAGTATATTCACATAGATTGAATCAATAAGCAAAAGTTGTGTGTATCCAAGGTTCCTATTACCCCAATCAGGAGTAGAATGGATCCATAGAGTTTTAAACCTAATCGATTGATTGTTCGTTATTCAATGTAAGATCCTTGCTTGACTTATGTGGCATAATTACTTGTAAGAAGGTTAGGATTGTCTCTGTTTGTTTTGTTGTGCAGGTGAAGGAGATAGTAATTGAAATTTTCTATTATTTTAGGTAGGAGTTATTGGACGTGTACGATGTTTGAACTCAATTGATAAGCATCTCTATTTGATAGGTTAGTCCCCAATCTCATACACCTATGGATTGGGCAAAAGTTGATGCTTCACCTACCTATTAATTAGTAAAGGTTATAGTGACATGTTTGGTTATGTAAACTTTTCAAGTTAATTAAATTTGAGACTTGTTCACTCATGGTATAGGCACTTATTGGGAATGAGGGTCTTATCAACCATTTGGCAGTCTTAAGTGTCAAATAAGTCAACTCGTGTTAGATTAGAGTTTAAGTTAAGAAGAAGGAGAAGGGATAATGAAGTTAGCAAACATATATATCATTTATTAGTCGTTAGTATATCATAAAGCTCTATATAGAGATGTAGAGCATAAATGCTTGCAAGAGATTTTCATAAGTGTCAAAGCTTATAGGAGACATTGAAAGAGCTATCTCCCTTACTCCCTCCTTTTGTGTTGGAGCTTCATGAAGATGACAAGCCCATAAAGGAATGTTAGTTGAGCATGAAAGTAGAAATGTTAACAATAGCATGCTTAATGTTAACACCGAGTTGACTTTCTAGTAGATGCTATCATTATGGTTCGTGTTTGTTTCGAGAGAAGGCTTGAGCATGGCAAGTTAAGGAAGCTGTATGTCCTTTTTATATGTGTAAATTCCAACTAGTATAGGGAACTTTGCTTTGAGGTGTTAGATGGATAAGACTACCCGGTATGTTTTGAAAGGGTCACTTAGTATTGCATTGTAGCACAATCACTTGTCTACTATTTTTCAGTCAGCCAACACTGTTGTCTTATATTCAGTATCATTTAGTTAAACAAGCAATGCAATGAGACCAGCAACCTAATTGGGTTGATTGTTGAAGTTATAGATATTGTGATGGTAAGGCATGAGCTCAGATGATAGTGTGGACATCATATCATAAGTCTTCATAAAGATGATATCCATCAAGTTGCCATTATCAACGTGCACTTTGTGAACATCATAGTCGAAAATCCTAACTCAAATAATAGAGGGATCATTGTAAGGAATGATAACACCTTCAAGATCTATTTTAAAGAAGAAGATTATTGGATCTCCTATAGACTCATTGAAATAGCCATGAATTCCCAATTTATATTTTATAAATGTGTTATTGAAATTATATAGATTTTAAAATGTGATAATGTGATTCATGTTGATGCATATTGTGTTAAAAATATTAAATACCTTAGAATGGTTAAATTGAGTTCATAAATTTTTAGTGCATTAGAATGTATGAAATATGATTAGAACAAGTTGAATTATGCATGTATTTAATCCTATATTTAGCAAAAAAAATTTAGTTACAAAATAAAGCCCAAGACCACTTTTAATTAGCCAAAAGGCAAGCTCATTAATTAACCAAAGCCAAGCCAATTAAAGACCTTAGTTTGGTAGCCACTAAAGTTAACTATTGGATAAATATCAACTTCTAATGTGCTAAATTCGTCCAAAATTTTTAGACCAACATAACACACAACAAAAGGCTTCAAATCGCCATTTTTCCTCTTCCAAAAGCTCTCCCATAGCCATATCTAATTAAACCATTCATCTTCTATAAATTAAACCCTCAAAGGCTTGCAACAAAACTCCTAAACCAAGGCACAAAGTTCTTATGGTAAGTGTGTTCCTCTTGCTTTATGTATACTTGAAGTGTGCTTTTATTATGATAGAGTTTATATGCTAAATTGTGATAGGATGATTTATATGCTTTGATGGTAGTTCAAGTAATATATTGATGATAAAAGAACTTGTTGTATGTGCTAAACATATAACTTGAAGTGATGATGTAATTGAAGTTGAATATATGTTGGAGTGGTTTTGAGAAGTGGATTTTGTGGTATGTTTGTTGAATTTGTATTTGAGTTGGAAATGAAGTTTATGAATGTTAGAGGGTGATAGGATATAAGTAGGATGATGTGTGAAGTTGAAAATGTGTTGGAAGAAGACTTAAAAGTGTAAATTTGCAGAATTTTCATGTTCAAAACAGGAATAAGGAAAAAATTTTGAAAAATCTGTCAAACACCCCCATTTTGGGGGGTGTATGGAGCAAATAGCTCTTCAAACGGCCCCGTTTGGAGACGTGTTACGGCCACTGATTTCAAATTTTGCCTTCCCTGAGTTCAAACGACCCTTCAAACACCCTTGTTTGCATGCCCGTTGCCTTCGCTGACTTCAAACACTTCTTTTTGGATTGAAACATGCGTCCAAACACCCTCGTTTTCAAGCTCGTTGCAAATTCTGATTTATCCCCTATTGCGACATTGTTTTGTAAATTAGCTATAACTTTTTCATCCGATCTTCGATTGAGGTGATTTAAGTTTCTATAGAAAGATTAAAAAGGGATCTACAACTTTCATGTTTTAAGTTTTTGAAAATTATAAAAGCATCGATGCTTAAATTTTACTTCTTTCTAGCTATTGCATTTTCCAAACAAAGTTAAAAACTTGTTTTTGTTTGTTTTATGTGTGTTTACTTCGGCAAATGAATCTTTTTGGACTAAAATGAGATAGATATATGATATTTGATATGTACTGATGATAGAGTGATATATTTAGGCATGAATTAAGTATATTATAGATTTAAAAGTAATTGGATTAGATTAACTTGTTAGAATGACCTTTGAATAGCATGAGAGTATATATTATTCAAATGTTCTCCAAAGCTTGATATGATCATTTGAGTATTTGTTGAGTATTGCATGATTTTTATAAAGTCTAAATGCTATGTTATAATCTTGTGATAATTTATTTGAATTCTTTGATTGATTATGATTGAAATTAGTTGTTTGCTTAAACTAAGTGAGAATTGCAATAATTTTCTGTACAGTGATAGATCCTCGCTCGACTACTCCTATTAGTTCCCGATATATTTCAGGTAAGCAGTAACTTGCTTGATTCTTTGTTTAGGATAGACATCCATTAAAATTACTTTAAATTATGGAAATTAAACAATTGCTTGTATGAGTATCTTTTACACCGTTGAATCTAGTTCGGAGAGCTATACCTTGCTCAGATTGGGGACATGGTAGTTTTAGGCGCTTAGACCACCCTTGTTGTTTTGAAATGACTTTTATAAGTGGTTCAGTGGGTAATTGATAGGGTATTTGGTATCGGTATAACACTTGCTTATTCTTGAAAGGATGTAATATGATTTAATTCAATATTTATGGAACACTTGAATTAGGTGATATTATGGATTGAGTTAAGTAAAGTCGAGAAACAACTGAGAACCCTAAATGAGATTACTTTTTCATTTTGGATAAAATTATCTAGGAGATATAAGTATCCGAGCTACTTATATTAACCCCCTGAGTGTCGTGATTGTTATTCAGGTTCTCCCAGGAATCCCTATTATTCGAAGTTTGAATACTTCAGTGTTGTTTGGCTAACCAAAGATTAACTAATAATCTAATGATTGTTGCGTTTGCATTTAGTTTAAGTATGTATGAATCACTTCGTATTTGTATTTGTTACTTGTGTATTGGGCCTTTAGCTCATAATTTAACTATTTCAGGTGACGATCAAGACAAGTTTTATACAAATATGGGTTATGGTACAGACTTTGAGGATTTCCTAGATGACCTAGAGGATTAGATATGACTATGGACTAGGATGGGATTCCTATTTTGTAATAGACTAGTTATGGAATCTTTTAATGTTTATATTAGATGATATAGGTTGAATTACCTTTTGTAGCTTTTCTATAAGGCTTGTAAGAAGCCTTTGTTTGTAATATCTAAACCTAGCTATATGTATATCTTGAACTTATTTCCCTTGTAATATATGATAAATATGATGTTACGTTTTTATTACAAGTTTTACAAAAAATCAATAGTTTTCAAATTTATTAGTATGGGTATTGAGGGTTTAGGTAAATAATACTTCAAACATTTTTTCTAGGACAACCTTACATATACTTTTGCAGGTTATATATGGTTGGGGAGCTGTTATCACCAAGGGTAATAGCATGTCCTTACATTCATGGCTCTACAAGATAAGTACCTATTGATTTCTTTCTTGTTTAGTGTAGCTCTTACTTTTGACACTTTACATTATTGTTGGACTACCCACTAAAGAATATATAGTGTTATGAGTTCACCTGTTGTTTACATATAAGGACATAATACAATTATTGATGCATTAGGTGCATTCGACATTACAATAATCCTTAGTGAAGTATTTTAATAGGTAACCCTATTAAATTACGACTCTTAAGGCATCCTAAGTAAAAAGGTAGCGATTCTATGGGTTCAATCCATGGTGGTGGGATTGTAAATTGGAGCTTAAAACTCCATTTTGCATGACTATCCCTTAACTTGTTGATAAGAATCATGGATCAATGGGCCCTATAACACGAGCTAAGGCTAAGGGAATTCAAAACTTAATTCAACGAGTCTTGCATGGAAAACTAATAGAATATGAGAATGATTTATTCCATAACTATTTGATTCATTCTTGTAGGGACGCATAATTTGGTTTTGGTTAGAGTGGAAGACGTAAAGAAGAAAGACTAGAAGGATAATATAAAAGTTCCATGCCCTAGCCCACTGGACGTATTCAAGACCATGGAGTGCTCTGTATTCAACTTATCAAAGAAATTTTATCCATGTGTTGATAGCTACAGCCTATATGTAAGGTCATATGTTCATGTCATGGCCTATGTCAATAGTTATATCAACCTAGGTCGAGAGATTCGAAATAGTCATAAAGGAACCATGTCTATTCCAAAGCCTGTAGCTTAGCCGTTCCAACCTAGATTTCAATGGTGGAGAGATCCAAGAAGACCATGCCTTACCATATGGCCCTTATTGTAGGTTGTGTTAACTTAGAGTCAAGTGTAAAGTGAGACTCAAGAATTTCATACCCCGTGCAATGGCTTTTAGCTTAGTCCCTAGGATAGTATGACTCATTATTTTTTATTTTTTTCTCTATTATTATTTTATTAGATTCAGTTGTTGAATTACTATTTTACCTTTAACTCTTGTTATAAGTTATAAAAAGGGCTCTTAGGCATTGTTTAGGGATCTTTTAGCACTTTTGAATTTTGAAAACAACTCAAGAGTTTTCTAAAACTTTAACTTGATGTCAATCTCATTAGTTGAGCGAAAGCTTCACTGTTTTCATTGAGTGTGCGTCATATCAATTAATTAAATCCACCAGTTTGATTCTTTTATTTGTGCATAATATCCTTAAAAAAGAATTATCCATATCCTTGATTCCTCTGTTTTTGTTAATCCAAATACAATAATAGAGTATTATTAATCAAGCCTAGTAGATTCATGTTATAAAATCGTATATAGAATTCCCATCCCATATCGCTTGTGAAGTCGACTAAAGATAACTTCATGCTTAGTACTCTATAGGGCTTTAACCTAAATTTTATGCAGCATGTTAGTTAAAGTTTAAGATAGTGCACCACTTAGATGGCGCCTCGTCCTTACTATATGTCAAACACCTTAGAGTTGTTGGTGTGACTGAAATTGTTTTTGTTGGAAGATTGGTTAGATTTTGACTTGTTTCCAAGGCGTGCTTAAACTATTATTTGATAAGGGTATTGCTTTGTTGAGTGTTGAATTGGATTATTTAAGTGTGAGTCTCATTAGGGAGTTAGCGATCCTTCTTAAATTATTGAGCATAGATGAGGGTGGTTATTCCTTAAGCCTTTAGGTAGCCATGTCAATGTCCCTATTGACGTTAATTCATGCGATCTCTTGCATAGAATTACTGGGGAGAGCACCATAGTATTTTAGAGTTTCTATATGTTTTTATCGCATGTAGTTTGTGTAAGCGAGTCCCATTCTAGTTGTTTTGTTGTGATTAGGTGTTATGAAAAGTGCTTATTGAATTTTTTGACATAGGGGATATCATTATGGGTGGTACTCTTATAGCATGAGCATGTCTTCTCGTGAAGGCTTTTTTAGGAAGCCTTAGATACAATTAGGATTGTCAGTGAGCCAAGAGAACTTGCGAGTTACTCAAATTAGACTCGATGAAAGCTCAAATTTGACTCATTTACAATCGAATAAACTCAGGTTCAAGCTACTCGAATAGCTATCGAGTTCAAGTTTGAGCTTTAAAATACTCGACTCAGACAGCTCACGAGCTTAATGTAGCTTAATTGAGTATTAAATCGAGTTAAATCGAGTTCGAGCTTATCGTGTATTAAATAATCTTTATAATTAAATTAATATTTAAAAAATAATCGAGACTCATTTACAACCCTATATACAATATACCAAAGATGCTAAAGAGCTTATGATGTGGATTTTTTTTTCAATCGCAATCAATCAAATTAAATTATCACCCTATTCTTACTATGCAACTAATCCTAAGCAAGCTTACGTATGGATTGTAGTACCGGTGTAAGTACATGAGTCGTTCTACCAAGGATCTATAACTATTAGTAGTTAACTTAATTCTAGTATTTAGCTAATCTAGATCGAATGATAGTAATGTTAATTAATATTTAACTAATTAATTAACAAACCCTATAATTAAGATATTCATGCCTCTAATATAAATATCAATCATAAAACAATACCTTAAACCTTGATTTACCACTAACCCTATTCAACATCTTGATAAATATTCATTAATGGATTGTTGAGTTTCTTGAACTGCAGGAACCCTACATTTATCAATCTCTCTTTTAAGATAATTAAATTATAATCCTATATGTCTAATGGAAAATTCTTTTATCATTAGATTCATACAAAATTGCATTAAAGATCATGACTCACTAAAAAGATTAAATCTTTACGCAAAAAGTTCATGCAATTTATATCTAAGATCATATTCAAACTTCTCTATTCATGCTAGATCTATCTTATCAATCAATCCGTTGATTACATCCATAAGAATCAAACAATGATCTACTACTGTGCATATATTAAATCAATAATCAATCAACACATGAATAGACTCAAGAAACATAAACTTCCATTAATGAAACAATCTAATCTCTACACTAGGGTTGGTGATAAGTGTCAAAAGGCCCTTATGTATAGTATTCATTGCATATGATTTTGTATAGATTTTACATGAATTTATTAAAAAAAGAATACTTAAGTGCTTAATATTTGATTTCGGGTTTAAAGAAGATATTTCAAAGATTTAAGGAAGATTTAAGCATAAATGAGAAAAGATTTGGCAAAGTATACAAAAGGTTGATTTTCACTTGTGCACAACCTTCAACATGGCCATGCAGACAGTGATGTTGAGCTATAAAAGTGACCAGAAAATATTCTTAATTGTACCATAGTTGTTGCCCAAGTAGTGTAGAAAGCGATGTTGAAGAAAAGAATTTGATCAATGAAGAAATTGAGAAATTTTCAGAGTACATGGGCATGAACATGGGCGTGTAGGAGACCGTGTAAAAGCAAAAATGGTTATAAACCTATAAATAGCTGTCTCAACCGTTCAGATATCCATCCTTGATAATTTCTAAAACCCTAGGAGACAAAAAGACGCACTGAAGGGAAGAAATTGTTGAAGCTTCATTAGAGATTACAAGACAACAAAAAGGTTTATTGTTAATCATACTTTACTTTTCTAGATCTATTGTTCTTACTGTCAAATCTATGGAGGAGTATATCTTTATGCCCGAGTCTTGTGAAACCCTAAACCAATATGTGATTTGAATTGTTTCTTGATTAATGAAAAGTTTATGCATTTGTATCTATTCGTATGTTTTAACTTTCTTGCAATTGATTGGTATACAAAGTTGATAACTTGTATGATTCTTGTTATAGAATGAGGTTTCATCTAATAAGATAGATCTTCATGAATAGAGAAATTACATTTTTCACCTAGAGGTAGGGAAACTTTGATTTTCTATGATAAAGATTTATCTTTATTTAAGAATCTTGATCTTTAACACAATCTTTTATGGCGTTAGTGAGGGAGATATCTCCATTATCTCATAAAAGATTAGGAATTGATTAACTTGACGGAGTAATTGATTTAATTGTGTAATTCTGCAATGCAAAGCATAAATAATTCATTAATCAATCTTTTATAAAAAAAAAGACTTAGGTGGATCAAGATAAGAATGTGTCTTGTGATTGAATTCTATTTGTTAAAGCAATTGATTTTAGGGTTTGATAATTTTGATAATCAATAGTTAAGAATTAGATATTGTTTCATATGTTATGCTAAATAGTAGAAAAAGGGTGATTCTAATAATTGTTCCTTAGATCCCTGTGGACGACATCCGTTTTAATCCTATACTAATATAGATAGGCATACTTACCTAGCTTGATCATAGGAATTAAATCGGAATTGTAAATTTTAGAATTTGATACGATTAGTAGTAGCACATCAGTTAGGGTTTCTCAAGACCTAAAATAAAAGAGATCTATTTTTCCATATGGGGATGATTACAATAATAGAGCATAGAAAAATAGATGAAGCATATAATTATAACCCTTGAAAGTAATGTCTCATGATCTCCACGATAAATCTGGCATTTCTCTCCTTAAAAGTGTTATTTTCTCCTCTAGGGTTTCCTAAGAATGAAAATGTGTCTCCAAATGACGAGTCAAGGTCTCTATTTATACGAAAGAGGCAAAACATTCCTGTACAACCACCACACAAGGCCTGTGTTCGAGGTCGTGTTGGATGAAAATTGGTGAATTCTCTCAATTGGAGAGCTACACAACCCCAAGCATCGCTTGTGTAGATAGGTTGTGTACTTAAAAAACGCTTATGCCCATTTTTCATCCTCAACATGAGTACTCTACACAGCTTGTGTATGATCCTTACATACTTTGAAAATGCTTGCTGTTCAATTTTTATCTCCTACACTAGTGTTCTACATAGCTTGTGTAGAAATGTTATGTATGTTGTAAATCTTTCAAATTTCTATTTCTTCATTAAAGTCATCCTTAATTCATCTAAAAGTTTTCATTAAGCTCAAAATCTTTCTTTATCCCTGAAATTGATATTTTAAACAAATAAGTATCCTTTTCTTTAATAATTCACAAAAAATCTATATAATATAACATCAAAATAATGTGAATAATAAGGGTCTTTTGACACTTATTAGCTAATTTGTGAGCATAGATGGGTGAGGTGCTTCATTGAGTTAGTAAAGTTATTGTAAGTGCTAGAGTGTTAGATAACTCCTTTGTAAGGTGACATAGACTTCTATATTTGTTTCAATAATAGAAGCAATTGATGTCATTGTGTTAGGTGGGTTGAACTACTTATTGCCCCAAGAGTTAGTTAACTTCCTAGTAATGTTTTTAGTAGTGTAAGTGAGAGTATTGTGAAAATGCATGCACTAACTAAGATTTAAGAAGCTTAATCTTACTAGTCATGCTGGTTTTTTGTGGGAGCAAGGCTAATATGCTTTTCCAAAGCTAGAAAAGGACTATGCAAAGGCTATTATTTTAATAAGATGAAAAAAAAAAGATGTATGTTGATGTGCTTGTGATAGTTACAAAGCTATTGCACCTTCGCACGATGGCAATTGTGTGTTGGCTAAGGTGAGTGATAATGCTGTTGCATTTTTTTTTCCTACGATTGTTGGTTTTGTTTGCATATCTAGTGTGTTGCATTTGTGAGAGTCATTGTTGAAGTTTTGCTTTTCTAATCGTAGTAGTAGTAGGGATAGTAATATTTGTGTTGCAAACAATAAGTGACAAAATGTTAATGTTCTCATTGGTTATCTCAAAGGGTCTAACCTAATGGATTCTTATGCATTGCAAGTAGAGTTTAACCTACACAAGTAACATATGTAAATTGAAAACTAGATTTTAGCCTACACAAATAACAAATGTGAGTTAAAAAGTATGGGGTAGTTTTTAGGCAACCACTCTAACACTTAAATCCATAAAGAACATAGAGAATAGATTAGTTATTGTCATGTTCAAATTGGCCTAATTGGGTTGACCCGATTTAACCAAAACAAACTATAAAAATAGGTTGATTTGTCATCTAAGCTCGTTTTCAAATCAACCCAGTTAAACCCTTCTTACTTGAGGGTTGGGTCATGACCTAGTCAAATCATCCATACACAATGAGTCAAAATACAACTCTCATGACCAAGTTCATTTTTTGCTAGTACACCACAAAGTTCATGTGCTTGTATTGTAGCTATTTTTTTCACTTAATGGCTAGTATACAATACTAAATTATATAAGTTTAGTAATGTGGGAAATATAATTTAATCATGATATATCAAAAACCACAGTAGTAATTATAGCAATGTGTGGGGGTGAAAATCACCTGTTTACATGCTATTTAGCAACAACCATCACTCTTCTAAGTTGTTCACCACACCATCTTACAGTGTTGGTGGTGATTAAAGTTATGAAGGCCTAATGAGAAAATAATGGCAAGTTAAAATGGATGGGTCAACATTGAAAATATACCTTGATATCTTGTGCCACATGGGCTTGTAAAGCTGGGAAAGTGGCAATGAAAGAGAGAAAGTAGTAATAATTTATTATTTAAATTGGTTATTTAGGAAGTATGTTTTTGTCGAAATAAAATCAAGCAATGTTAAAATTTGCAATTGAAAAAAAAATTAAATGTTTAGAGTGGTTAGTTCGTACATCTTATTAAAAAAGAAAATTAAGGAAGCTATAGGACTTGTTTTCCCCTTAAAAAAAGGCATGAGATTACAAGAAAACTTTTACACTTATATTTTTCCAATTTATAAATTATATAAGTAGAAATACTTATTTCATTTTATTTTAGTAAGAATTTAAATATTAATTTCTTATAACTTGTGATTTCATATAATTATATGTTTCATGGTTTTTTAAAATTAAAATGTGGATTAATCCCATGCTCTTATTGACCTTAGTTATCATGCCCAATCAATTATTTGGGTAAAGTGTCACACCATCAATATATGCACCAGTCAAAGAGAAAGAAAGAGCATGAGAGGACAAAGTTATCTTAATCACCCGAGCTAAGGATTTAGTCTATAGCTTATAGAAGAAGATAATAGAAATAATGTATAGAAAAAGATCTCTAGAGTCACTGGAGCATCTCGTTTTCCTAGAAAAATATTTTAGTAAAAATGTTACTAGATTACAAATAATAAAAAAAAGGTAAATTAAACGCATTTGTTGAAAAGATGGATTAAGATTGTACTTATACCGAACTTATGTCTTCGTGAAACAATTTTACTAGAATTATACTGAATTTGCCTTTAAAGAGACAAATTTAACGTTCTTATTACAATAGTGAACAAAATCAAAATCCTTTTACGCATATGTTTAGACAGTATTAGTTTTGATTATATGGATCAGTAATACAAATAACATATCAAAATCAAACCAAATATAAACCGATTCTTGTAGCAACTTAAATGAGTATAACTTTTAATGTATGAGGACTTTCAGAACCAATTATATCATTGTGAGAATTGACTGTGAGCCCAATTAATAATGAATTTAAGGCATGCCCAATTTGGATTATTTAACTTCAAAAATCATTGATAAAGGCCTGCAATGGGCTGTATTATATTTTTAGAGTTTATAATTTTACTATTCTTGGATTTTTATTTGGAAACTTAAATGTTCAATAATAGAGATTATAGGGAAAAATATGGGTTATGTATTAAAAGACGGGTCAATGTATTAAAGTTTTTGTGCAAAATTGAGTTCAACGTATATGTGTTAAAAAGACAAATTTAATTTGCTTAATTTTGATCCGCTGGCATTTTTTTTAAATTCTTATTAAAATATTATATATTTTTTCTTCTCCCTTTATTTATACATACAGCATTAACGATTTCTTCCATTTAATAATTAATCCATATCGAGGTTAAATTAAGGAGGGACATATGAGGCGACAAGACATAAAAAGACATGCCAGCCAAGACTGTCTGCCCCTCTCATAAGTTTTAACCTTTTTCCCTCCACAGTACAAAATCCCAATTTTTTTTATTCACCTTTCACTGTGAAGTCCAGAAAAGTTTTAATCTCTCTCATTTCATTCACTGCTACTCCAACCTGGGCCGTGTTCTTCTCTTAGATTTGAGACCTGGGTTGTTTTGTCTTCTCTGTTTAGCTGGGTAGTTTTTCTTTTTCTTCTACACTACTAAAAACAACAACAACAACAACGCAGCAGCAGCAGCAGCAGCAGCAGCAAGAGGACGAAGAGGAGGAAGGAAGTGAGGTGAAGGAAAAAGGGAAATGTTTCCAAGACTTATTCAAGCACACGAAAGTGTAATTGGGCAAGAAGATTGCGGTGGTAATTTAAACCACAGAGGACTAGGGGTAGGAGGAGGAGACCCATGTCTTGTTCTGACATCTGACCCTAAACCGCGTCTTCGTTGGACTGCTGACCTCCATGAACGCTTTGTTGATGCTGTCACTCAGCTTGGCGGTGCTAGTAGTCAGTATCTTCTTTTTCGATACCCTTGTTCAATTAGCTGTGGTTATATAACTGATTGCAGCAGCAGTGATGGTAGTATATGTATGAGTGTGTTCCTGTGTTCAGATTAGTGGATGTGTGATCTGCAGGGGATTTATTTGGCGTGAATTTTTTGGGGTTAAAAAGTCAAAGTTTTCATCTTTTTCCAACTCTGGTGAGATGTGTGTGTGTGAAACTAGTTTGTTGTGTAAGTAATTGGTGATTTGTATTAATGTTTGACTTTTTCCCCCCCTTGGTGAAGATTTTGCTAAGTATGGACTTTTAGGTGAATGGAAGTGATTGGTTTTGGTAAATTAGTTGGTTTAATGCTGACATTTGGGTTTGAGGTTTGTGAAGCCAAAGTTTTTTCCTGCATTGTGGAGGGGGGAAAAAGGGGTCATTTGGCTTGATTTAGGAGTTTTGAGTATTGGTAGTTGTGTCTCCTTTTTGTAGCACAGTGGACTTCAATTTGAAAAGGTTTTCTGTAGCACCTGATTAATTCAAAACCTGAGAAGTTCTGATAGCAAATTGCATTGCCTGTTTCTCGATTGAGTCTTGAAAAGTTTGATTTGATAACCAGGACACAGCATGTGTAGTTAATGACTGTATGGGCCGGTCACTGCGTTTTTTTCAACTTGGACATGTGCCTTGTTTAATTTGACCAACAACATGACATTCAATGTTTTGTGGAGAATGATTGAAGGAATTGTGCTCAATATCACATAAATAATGGATTTATTGGGCAGCTAAGAAAAAGGATTTTTCCAGATTTTTGGAAACAACGTATTTTTGCTAAAATAATTTGTATAAGGCTTGTCTACAGAGATCTTAATTGCCAAACGATGTGTTTGCATGCTTGTTTGTGGAACCCCATATGTCCAGATTGGACATGCCTTTTGGATAAGGCAGTTTTTTGGCCGTAATGCTATTTCATGAGTGACGTTCTCAAATTTCATGTTAATTGTTGCTTTGTTTAGTAAATGTTCTTGATTGTTTGACCTATAAGGTCGGAATAAATGATGCAGAAGATGTGTGGAAGTTTTAGGGGCTGCATTTTTCATCAAACTAGGAATGTCATGAGAGAAGAAACCGCACTGCTTTGTATAGTATGAAAGCATAACTTTATGTGGAGTAACTAGTGTATTTTATAAACGAAACTAACAGTGGAAATCAAGACTTTCATAGCAACTGCTTCCTCTGTTCTCTTCATCTTTTTGACTTAACAGAGGCACATATATCTGTGATGTTTGTCATTATTGCCAGCAAGTGCCAGTCACTCAAGGAATGATGTAGTATGTTCATCAGAATACATGAATTTGAGTGCTCTCATCCTCTTGATGTGTACATGCTAATCCTGAAGTAGGCTATTTTCGCATTAAAAATTTTAGCTTGAATTTGATCACCATGAAGCATTAGAGCTTCTTCATTTTTAATCTATTGCTACTTGGCGACTTCCTCATTTTCCACTTAAACAAAATACCACTAAACATCTGGATATTCATGAATCATCATACTCCATGTAGCCTTTTGATTGCTGTGCTATTATTTTGCATTGGTGCTGCAAGGACGAGATTAGTAACAGTAATTATAGAAAGTTTGTAATTTAAAATTATATGAGTGAATGACAACGCTTAAACGAAATCTGTCTTGTGTGCTGACTGCTGCGAGCCATGCTGGCAACAGTTCTAGACTCTACTTGGCCATACCCAACACCCTATTTTAATATGTTAGATGTTGGGTTTTGCTGGTGGAGTATCAATCACCATTTCTCAGATGATGCATGGCTTTCCTGTTCATGCATAATTTATCAATCTGCAATGAAGAAGCAGCAGCTTACATGATATGATACACAAACTTACCTGTCTCCAGTGTCCACAAAATGTTTGCAGATTTTACCATATAAATCATTAGCTGAGGAATTAAAAAAAAAAAAAAAAATCAGCTCTTATGGTATCAAGCCTTAGAATTCTGTGTCAATTATTGGAGAGTCATATAGCGATTGATATGTTTCGCACCTCAATTTTACCTTTTTGTCTATTTGAATTTTTTTTTTTAAATTATCATTATTTGGATTTGTAGTGAAAGTTGAAAATTTTTTAATAATGAAGGATAACAAAAAATTAGCTATTATGATATCAAGCCTTAGATTTCTGTGTCATTTGTTGGGAGGTCAAATAGACAAATAACAATTTTTTGGTTACTTAAATTGACAAATAGCAATTGATAGCCTAGGATAACAAAAATCAGCTCTGATATGTTTTGTATCTCAACTTTTACCTTTTTCCCCTTGCACTTTTCGGATATTTGGATTTGTAGTGAAAGATGAGATTTTTCATGTCATAGAAATGGATACCTTTATTAACAAAATAAGGTGTTTTTCTTTTTATATTTCTAGTTTACTAGGAAGCTTATTGTGGCTTTTGGGTTTTGAAATTAAGAGAAGATACATCTTTGTAATCTTGTTAAGTATAGATATATGCTTGATACTCTGGTCCTTTTTCTTTTCCCATAAAACTAATAGAGTCATCAGTTTCTACCCAATTCCTCACCCATTGCATGATCAGGACTATGCTTGTGAGATTGATGTGGCTTGTTTGCCCACAAGAAAATCAATGGTGGCCTCTTTTTGAGTTCAACTTTTTTTTATTAGGAGTATTTTATGAAGCTAAAGCTGTGGGGTCTGCATATGTTATGACATGGTTAACTTTTCTGTTGGCACAATTTTGATTTACATGATGACTTCAAGTTTGTCATTTTCAATATTTTTGGCTGATCACCAGCTTTCCAATGAAACATCCATCAAGCTGACTTATTAAAATTATATACTAATTGTAAGTTCTAAATCATGAGTTTGGATTCACTCTTTTTTCCTGCAACCATTTTGCAGAAGCCACTCCAAAGGCCATCATGCGAACAATGAATGTGAAAGGATTAACACTTTTCCATCTGAAGAGCCACCTTCAGGTTTCTTGATTTGAACTAAGAAGTTTCATAACGATTATGGCGGCTTTGACTGTATATGATCCAGACTTTTCAGTAACTGTTGATATCTTTTTCTCATTACAGAAATACAGACTTGGAAAGCAGTCAGGAAAGGATGGAAGTGATACACCCAAAGATGGTACATGACTAGCCAATTGGTGCTTTTGTAACTTTTTCTGTGGAACTATTATATCCATTCAATTTTATTTATTTATCATTTATTTTTTTGGTTTGTTCTTCTTCACATGTGTGTGTCCACTTCTTTATAGGAATGCCAGGTTCTTACCTCCTAGAAAACCCTGGTAATGGCAATTCATCCCCAAGCATGCAGTCATCTGATATGAACGAGTAAGATAAATATCACGTCATCTATCCACACAATTGTTCCATACATTGAATTTGATTTGACAATGATGAAATCATGAGATCACTGTGTTTGCAGGGGTTATGAAGTCAAAGAAGCACTAAGAGCCCAGATGGAAATGCAAAGTAAATTACATCTTCAAGTTGAGGTAATTTATTTCTAGGATGCTATGCCTTGGTTATTTGGACAGCCAGTGTAAACCAAGCAGTAGATCTCAGGACCTTCTTTAACAGGCGACTAAATTCTAGTGTACACGGTTCAATTTAGTTCGATTTGTCCTCTAATTAAACTGTAAAAGTACTCTCTGGTTGCATTTTGCCTTGAATCACACTGTGGGTTTAGTTGAGGAATTTTTCCGAGTCATAATTTTGGTTTGGTTCGATTTATGATTGAATCAAAATTTATAATTTAAGAAAAACTAGATGCATGGCGTATCATCTTATATCGCAACTATTACTTCTTTTAATAAATATTGATTGGTACTGTGTCAGAGGTTGATAAAGTCAATATTCATCCAATTAACTAATTTCAGAACCATCCTAACAACTGATTCATATAGCTTACATGCAATATAAATTTTGAATCAATTTATAAATGTATTCTAATAGCTTCTGGTCGTCAGGTGTTATCTAATATATGCACACATTTCAAATATATAAACTTAAATTCATTTGAATACTATGCTACAACTATGGAATTTTTTCAATTACAAGTAAAATATGCTTTCAACTCTTAAAACAAATCAGTTTGGTTTGGAAATTTTCTAAACCAAATTGGAAAAGAACCATATTTTTGGTTCAGTTTGGTTGGCCTTTTTTCTCATCCCCACAAAACTCATAGTTTTAGAATGGTCTCTTGTAACTTATTTTTTGGGCATAATTGTTGTTTGATGTAAGGGTGAGCATCAAATTTGTGGCACATTGGAATCTGCTCTACCCTGCATGGTTGGGTAAATTCTGGTGTTGGTCATTGAGTAAATGTTACTATTTTGAATTTTTGTAGCCTTTATTCGCATGGTAGGATATAGTATATGATCTCTACCTACCCTGTATTTTTTCAATGTATACAGGGCATTGTGTTCTCACACAATGTGCAAAATATAATCAATTTGAAAAAGATAATAAAAATTCAGCTAATTTGCTTAATTTTCATGACATCATTTTAGTCAATAGCCGGTCAAATAGTTGAATCTATCTTAAAGTTTTAATTTAAATTGGTTTCATGAGGTGCCGTGAAATTTTTATACTTTGCAAGGTAGAGACTGCAAGCGATTTGAGGATCACGGACTAGGTGGTTCTAATTTTTTTAAATATGCATCTAAAGGATAGGATTTACAGTAAAGATTATACCACCGCCCTATATTCTTTCACCCTAGTATCCTGTGATAACTCAAGATTTGTTGATGATGCAATGCCTTGTAAATTTTGTAAGTGGTCTCTTGTAACTTAATTTATGGACATGACTATTGTTTTAGCTATATGATGCTTTTGTTTTAACTATTTTGTGCAGGCTGAGAAGCACTTGCAGATACGCCAGGATGCAGAGCGGAGATATCTGGCCATGCTTGAGAGAGCTTGTAAGATGCTGGCTGATCAATTCATAGGAGGTGCAGTTGTTGACACTACTAACCAAAAATGTCCAGGATATGGAACCAAGGCATCAAGAGTTGCCTCCATTGATCCAGTTGGCTTTTACTCTCCTGATGTGCCAACAGTACGTGGCTCGAGAAGAAGTGCCACCCACGCTGCATTCCCAGAGGACTGATTGTTCTACTGAAAGCTGTTTGACTTCACACGAGAGTCCTGGAGGCTTGACTCTGGATGGAATCCAGTTGGTGGGAAGAAGAATGATGGCTTTGGACTCAACGGCTGCTCCTTTGGTTTGGAGTGAACCCAAAGATCAGTGTACAAGAAGTTAATATTCCCCAGGTAAAACCCCCATGGGATCCCTGGCTACGGTATGTAATCTAACTTTGGTGGGGGGGGAGACAGAAAGGGTTCAGATCGATTGGAACTTTTATGGAGCTTATTGCTTCTCATTTTCAAGTGTAAAAATGCCATTCTCCGTTGTCATTTCCATTTGGCAGTGCCGGGAAGAACCCAAAAATGTAAATTTCAGACAACCATTAATCTTACATCAAGAAATTCTAGTTTAACGGTAGAACATAACCATTGTCTTAGTTTTATTGTCAAATGAATCACTATGGGTCATTTGATGTTAGTGTTTAAAGCAAGTACAAGGTATTCACCAGAACATGATTTGAATTGTTTTCTAATAGAGTTAGTTGGCATGCATCAGAACTCTTTGGTAGCAGTTTGGTTAACATTTTTCTTTCCTCTTCTTCTGGGTGGGGGTGGAATGATGGTGCTGGATTCTCAAATCTCGACTCAAACTGCCTCCACGAGCAAATCTTCGCAATTTACTTGGAAAAAAAATCTGATTGTAGCTTGATCCAGTTTTACCATTTCCAGAGTTATGGTAGAGACGTGATCATGATTTCATTTATATTTGTATCTGATTGATATTTATATCTTATCTGGTATTTGATCTATTTTTAAGTAAAATCATCTGTTTTTTATTTGTATATATTTTTTGACAAATAATTTCAACCAAAACAATGGTGTGTCTTGCATGCTAACAAACTAATTAGAGCCTTAATCCTTACTCTCTTATTTAGCAAATATATCAATTTTTTGGCTCCTTTTTTTGCATTCGTTTTTCTTAAGAATAATGTTGGAAAGCATAGTCTTTCTTTTGAAGGATTATGCGCGGCTAGATTTTTAGTCAAAAGTGGTAGCTAACGTTAATGAGATGTTTCGGTGGTGATGGGTGATTTGTAGTAAAAGAAATTGAGTTTCAGCTTCTATTGGAAATGTGGGCATCACGAGGAAAACGACTTGAGTGCAACATTACAAATGCGACAGCTAAATTGAAGTTGAAAGCCACGATCGAATCTCAACTTTCTTTATATATACAAAACAAAACCACATTGTTAGTTGATATTATCTATTCCTCCATTGGCTGGCACTTTTTGTCTTGTTATAACACTGATCTCTAAAGTAATTTTGTCTTTCTATAATATTGATCTCTGAAGTAGGATGAATGGGGTTCAGACTCCCGCTTCCGTTGCTATACTAAAGCAAAAGGGAAAGATATCCTCATATTGTCAATTTTGTCAAAAATTTTAAATCATTAGTAATATCTAAAAATTCAAAACACATCCACATCAAGAATAAAATTGAGATTTTTTTTTTCCAATTTCCCCGTCACTTTCTTTAATAAGGGTTTTCAAGTGGGTGCTTTTTTAGTTTTATGGTTACCATAGTATTGTTTTTAAGTCATGTGTTTATCAAAACAATATACTAAAATGATAAAAGTATATGTACATATGTATTTTTCTTATAAAGTTATATAACTAACAAGTCATTGTAAAAGTAGGCTTATTTGCTCTTCAATTTATTTAATTTCTCTTAAACATATAAAGTTTACACTTTTTTCTTCCTGATGAATAAGATATACTTTTTTTCATTGGAAAGTATAGGTTGAGCGAGGGCTATAAGTGTGTAAGCTTTTTTCTTAAAAGATGTTCCATAGGAGTGTATACCAAGAGCTTAGAGTTGGCAATTACCTTGAGCGGTTACCACTTTGTGGAAATAATAGGGGTCATGGGAGTTTGTGGACAGTGACTAAAGGGCCGCTAACTCATGTCCTTAGGTTGTAGGGAGATCGATCACTCGAGTCCAGGTGGAAGTCTTTATTCACTGGTCATATTTAGGTAGAGCTGAGTATGTTGTCGAGACCAAATGCCTAGTGGAGGGTTGATAGGGGATTGTCTAGGGCATTTGGTATCCAATTTGGATTTTGTAGGTTTAAGAAGTCCTATGTTTAAATTTGCCATCAAGACATAGGTTGCATGAATTAATAGTGAAATTAATTCTACCTTAACAACCTTTTTTTTTTACTTGTAATAATGTGGTATGCTATTAGGCTAAAAAATATTCGGAGTACTCCACTTAATTACAAATTACAATTTGTATGATATAGGATATATTATAATATAGAGAGAGAGAGAGAGAGAGTGGGATATGGTAAAACAAAGATGATGAGTATATAGTATAAGCCATTGTTCATTTTCCTCTCATTCATTTCTTTTTGGGGTAAATGCACAAATGATACTTGACTTAGAAAAAATATGCGATAGATACTTGAATTTTGAAATCAATTGATTTAATATAAGAAAGAACAACTTTTGTGTGCACATTAACAGCACCTCCATCAAGTTCTTTTTTATACTAAATTGATTAATTTTAAAGTTTGTTAAGTACCAAATCGATTAATTTCAAATTTCGCGTACCAGATTGTATATTTTCCCGGTTGATATCATGAATGTTACCTAAATTTTGCAAAAAAATATAATTAGATTCCTAAACTTTAAAATTGATCAATTTAATCACTAAACTTTGAAATTGATCAATTTAATACTTTTTTTTCTACTGATTAATTTAGTACTTGAAGTGCACGTCAAGAATACCTCAATCAAGTTTTTTCAGGTATTAAATTGATCAATTTCAAAGTTTCAAATATTAAATTAATCAATTTTAAGTAAATAAGTATTATTCATGACATTATCTTTATTTTACTAAAATTCTATATCATTTGTGACATTATCCATTTCTTTTTCTAAATCTTTTTAGGGTGTTACTTTGTACAATAAACTAAGGTCACGTTGAATATAAATTCGATTTACCTAGTCTTTTTCAAAAGGGGTGGTTAGATGCTTAAGTACATTGAAGACCTAAAACTTTCAACGTAAAAACCATGGCATGCAAAACTCTCAAACGATTCGCCACGCCCCTTCATTAATTATTCATGTTCTTCATTTATGATTTATTTTATTAGTACACAAATAATCGAAATTTTGATTGGACAAATCGTCGATCTTATATATGAAACGAATGTGCCCAAAGGGGGATGAATAATTGTTTTTGCCACAAAATCCATAAGGAAGAGACCATTTTGTTTACTATGTAGCCGTTCGCTAAACTACCAAGAAAGCATTGTATTACTAAATGAAAAACAATTCTACTAAGAAACGTAAAATAAATTTTTTAATATTTTTCAATATTAATGGCACAATTCATGGTGAAAATGCATAGAAAGAAATATGAAGGTTGGTTATATGTTAGGTAAATTGAATTATAAATGCATCCTTTTATATTTACTTCACATACTTCAACCCTATATCTTTAAAATTGAGTATTTATATCCTTAAATTTTAAGAAAAAGACCTACCTAGTCATTTTGTGGTTGATTTTATGCATATTTTCATATCATTTTATTATTTATTTGAAAGCAAAATAGGGAAAAGGGGCTATGGAATTATTACTATTGAAGAATGGAATGAAGTTGTAATAGAATTTTTATTTGTAAATTTTTTATTTAAATCAAAGTATTTTAGGAGGGAAAAAAAGATAATTTTACTATTATATTATTAATCTTAAGACTTGGTATATAATGTTTATTCAATATTTTTTAATAAGATATATTTATTATGGATCAACTAAACTTGATGTGCTAATAGTCTTGTAACCTAGTAATATACGATCCAGGTCTTCATATTTGTTGTACTGAATTAGATTCTTTGTATTATCACGTTGTAATAGTTTTATATGACCATGTTATAATAATAATCTTATGGCTCATCGGAAAAAAAAAAAAAACTAAACGTGATATACCTTTTTATAAATAATAAAATTGTTGGTAAATAATCAAATATAAATAATTCATTTGAAATTTACTTATTGTAATAAATATCTCAGGGTACCATTAACTTTCCCTCACGACAAACATGTCGTTGAATGTTGATTCGGCAGTGGTGAATGATTGTTGTTCTGATTTTATTGGGCTCTCGTAGTGTGCATGAACAACTAAGTTGGTACGAGTAGTTCAATGACATGACACATTCAATCTAATAAAAAGAAAAAAAAATGCTTTTCGTCTAGGCATATTCAGTGGAATGATTTGTCATGAATTGGAAGTTGACTGAAGAGGCAAACAGAACTAAGTCGTCGAGAGCAATGATGGTATATCAGCCAAGAAGGAAAAAACCACTGAGAAGTGTCCGGATTTATGCTGTTTATGTATGAAAGGAATATGTTCAAAAAGAATTTTTAATAAGCTCCCTGCCTAACTTGTATGTGTGCCTATTTATATGAATTGTCGGAATTTTATTTATATTTTATATTTATCTAATTTGTTTGATCTTTTTATCAGTAAAATTATCTGTTTTTAACAAATAATATACTTAAAAACATAAAAAGAAGATATTAAAACGAGTTAAAAAGAGATGATCAAGCAAACCGTTATGAAGTAATGGTAAAAATTAGTTGGCATATTAAATATATTGCAAGGGGATTAAATCAACCATTTATTGGACACTTCTTCTAATAAATAGGCTTAGCTTTAAATTGTTCATGTGCTTCGAGGGTTTTTTTCCCTTTTTTTTTTGTTAGGCAACCTTTCATCAATCATTATATGTGAGGCTGGGTAACATATTAACTTAAAAAAGAACAAAATATTGGCATTCTATTGTATCTCACTATTTTCTTTTTAAATTAACATTATTATAATGTGTATAAGGGAGTTGTAAAATCCTTAAAACCTAATAGTATTAATTTTGGTTTTCCATTGAAAACGATCAGATTTGAATAATCCTTTTCTTGTTATAATAAACAATAAAAAAATTAATAAAGTAAAAAAGAAAAAGAAAGAGTATGCAAATAAGATATTTCAAAATATTTATGAAATACTGATAATTCTTAAGCATTATGATCATAATTTCTCGAGTATTTATAATAAACAACGGGTATTAGTTTATACAAAACAAGATTAACATCATTTTTTCAATAGCCCACCATCTAGACATTATTATGAGTCGGTTCCACACGAGTAACCGACCCGACTCGTAACTGACAGTTTTTGAACTGGAAATTAACCAGAGATGATGGATCCAAACTAGCTAAGGATCCGTTGGTACGGGTGAGTCTAGCCAGTTTTACCTCTCCAAAAACACTTGATTCGATGGTTTTGGAGCTGTTGATTTAAGAACCTGCTAGAGAACCTATAGAACTGGCAGTTCCCATGATTCCATGTTATAAAAATGGAAAAAATAAAGAAAGAAAAAGAGAAAAAAATAAAATTAAAAACAAATATTGAAATGATTTTCACTTGAATTAGTAAAAATTTATTTTCTCTTCACAACATTTAATGTGTTTTTATTAACAACACAAGTAATAAATATATTTAAAATAAAAAGTTGTTGAATTTATATAATCTTCTAATTAAAGTGGACTTTTCTTTCTTATCAATGATGGACTCGTTTTTGTATTTATAAGACTTATTTGTATCTTAAATACTTTATAGTATCACATTGTTAACTTGACAACTACAAAAGTGCAAGTAATTGATACAAATAAATGCATAACAGAAAATTTATTTTAACTAATAGGTTATAAACAATTATTATTATGTCCAACATTACTTTAAACTAAAAGTTTATTTTTTATTTTTTATTACTTAAATTAAGTTATTCAATTAATTTTTTTTTATTTTACGTTTTCCCATTCTACCAATTTTGAAAGCGAAAACTAGTGAGTCGAATTCAGTTTTAAACCTGAACGATCCATGAGGACGTCTACCTCCATTGTTCTACAATAAAATTTAACGGAATGAGAACAAAGACAACAAACAAGCTAATAGGCTAATTGTAATAGCTATCAAATGGGCTGATAGAAGATGAAAGAGACAAATTAATTAGCCGGAATAATGTTTCAATGTTCAACGGAATATGATTTAAAGATTCCCTTCTGAGCCGGTCGTCTTCTTTCGTGGAATACAACACAGACACGACTCTGGAAACTCATGTGAATTATCAAAGCTAAAACACCACCCCCCACTCGCGCCTTTTAGAAATCCACAGATATAACACCTTGAACCGCAATTTTATGATAAGTTTTTCAACTTTTATTCGCTAAATTACATTAGAAGATCATAACATTTGAGAGTAAGTTAATTTAAAATTATAATATTTTAAATGATTTATTTGATATCATAATGTTTAGATAAGTGAATCAATTCATATCACTATTAATATGTATTAACAATAGAAAAATTTAATTAAAGTCAAAAAGATTCGTCATATTATGACCCATATCAATAGTGACCATAATTAACATATTTTTCTAAACGTTGTAATATCAAACAAACCATTCGAAATATTATAACTTCAAATAAAATTACCTTCAAATATAATAATATTTCGGTATAATTTATCCTGTTCCAATTATGATCATCCTCAAATCCTTTATCTAGTAAAGCAAGGTCTTTTAAGAAATAAGTTTTTACTCCAACAAATCAAATCAAGAATGTTTAACTAACCTAAAGAATTTTTAATACAGAATGATCATATGAATACAACACAATAATACTATTCTAAAGAGTAATAAATATAATCATAATGTAATTTTTTGTATAATCATAATATAACTAATACGAAATAAAATATAATCCATAAGCAAGCTACCCTAACGTTTCTCATGTGGTATTTCATTTTACTGTATATATATGTATAGATATATATTAATAATTAGACATGCACATGCAAGTACGGTCTTATAGATGTAAAATGTATTTTATATGAATGCGATTCACGTTAATCAAGTATTGCGAATCTTAATGTGGATCGAGGCATCGTTGTGAGTGTTTGATATCCTATATTATGTTTTATTTAATTCAATCCATAGAGAATATAATATAGACGATGATTTCAAGGTAAAATGCTCACTCATTTTAATAACTTATTTTTATTGTTTCAAAACAGATATTTGCTAAGAATTAAATACAGATGAAAAACAGATATTTTTACTTATAAACAAATCAATAGATACAAATAAAATACCAATGAAAATATAGATCAAATACAAATAAGATATGAATAAAAATCAAACAATCTAAACATTTACTTTTTTATCCCACAATTATCATTTTGAACATTAAAATTATAGTAAAACGATCCTATATCAAAATTTTTATTTGTATACAGAATACTACTAGTGATTAACACTCAAATAACTAATGCCCATAACATATTAAGCATTCAAATTCCAACTTCTAAAAGATTCTTAAAATATCATATTAACATTTTAAGAATCTAATTTTTTAATTAATCTTACCGCTTTATTTTAAGTTATTTACATGAGGTTATTTTTTTTTCTTTTTTAAAGTTTTGTAGGTTTCATATACTTTAATATAATATATTTAATAAAATAAAAAATTTATAAAACAATGCGAATAACCTTATTTTTTGAGATATTTGATAGATGACTCTAAAATTGTAAGTACCTTTTCCATCTTGTAAAACCTAAAAAAAAAAAAAAAAGAAAACTAAAAACCTTTATATGTGTCTTGTATCAAGGACCTGGGGTAGGAATACTTTAAGATTAAGTGCGCCTTAAGCGTATGAATTTTTCCACAGCTTGTTGGCCATATACTACACTGTAACGTTGGACGTGAAAGATTGGATAAGTGAGAAACGATTGACCAGAAGCCACTTGACGTACGATTAGCTCATAACGTGTTCATTATATGGTCAGGTAAAGTGACCTCGTGTGATAAGAGTCTAGCACCACTAAACGTGTAAAAATTAATAATATTAAAAGCTTTGTTGCTCGGTCTATCTTAAATCTCAAAGTATCTTTGCTTCTGGAAATTGTTCTAATTTTCTTTTGGAGTTTATTTTTTTCAAAATAATTCACATATAATCCTCTAAAGTTTAGACTACTAATCATATGTCAATATGTGTTTTGTCATACTTGGATAAAATTTATGTTTTTTGGAAGTGTCTTGAACAGTAAATATAACATAAGATAAATGGTTTTGAAGATGTATCCGTGCATGGTTTCTATTAATATTCTAATTTCCGTTTCACCCTTACAAATATTATCTAATTTTTTAGAAATATCATTGTAGGGAAAAAATAAATAAATAACCGCAATAGTGCTAGGTAATAATTCTGAAAAAATACCAACAGTTATTTGGATTTTTTTATTTTCATCTGAATCTTATGTGTAATTGTATCTTAATTGTACCTTATTAATATCTTATATGTATTTGATCAGTTTATAAACAAAAAAAAAATCTATTTTTTTAACTGTAGTTATTTCTTGACAAACGTCTGTTTGAAAATAATAAAAATAAAAAATTAAAATAACAAAAAAAGAGTGATGAAACACATACCCATACTATTAGTAGGGATCTCATACACTTTACATTTGAAAACGTACAATTAAGCTAAAACATTGCTCGATATATAAAATCGTTGATAAAGATGGATTTAGTGCGTGTGTATTTTATGAGATTTGATCAAGAGATTAGAAAATCTATTCCTAATTTCTAGTCCATCATCTTAAATTAATCTAAAACATTTACGCACGTTTGATTTACTGAAATAGAATAAATTTAAAATAGAATATCGTCTTCTTTGTTTTAGGATTAGGGCTTATTGGAAAATAATATATTTTTTAAAAGGAATAGCAATTCCTTTAATAAAATAAAAAAATAATTTTTTTATCTATTATATATTATTAGAAATAAATATTTTTTATATTAAAATTTTCTATGAACCAAATAAAAAATATATGTATTATATGATAATAAAGACGAAATATCCATTCCATTTCTATCGATGAGACATACTGTTGATGTTTTCTTTTGTATTTCAAGTTGAATGTATCGGCCATAACATTACTTTAATAATTTCCAAGCATGTAAGTATCGGTAACTCAAGCATGTAGAGCATCATTTAGCAATTTGGAATTTTTTGAAGTTTAATATCAACTTTATTAGAAAAAAAAACATTATTAAAAGCATAAAACTTGAAACATTTCAGCACACTCCATTCCAAAGACAACAAATAACTTCCGATTTTGAACTACCTTCTCATTTTCCTCTGTTTCCGAAATCCTAAAATCTCTCTCTTTCTCTCTATCCCTGCCTGTTCCAATCTCCGATATTCTCGGAATTCTGCGCAGATCCACTTTTGGGTACGTCTCTCTGTATCTCGCCGTTCTATGCGCTTCCAAATTTTGCATAAAGTTCCTTCCTTTTTTTATGTTTAATTCAAGTATTTATATGGGCTTATTGCTGATGTCTCAGTCTTTTGGTCAATCATTTTGCAATTTGAGTTCTTGGGTTTGTGTAATTGCTCTTTGCATTAATTGCCCCCAGAAAAAAGGAAAAATATATCTGTAATTGCGATGACATTTAGAAGCTTTTAATCATTTTACATTATTTATAGTTAATGTGGTTTGATATATGTGTATAATCCTCAAAATTGGGGTTTCCATATAAGTAGTACTGTTATAAACAAGTTTTGGTGATTAAATTTTTGTTGCAATGATGTTGGGAATTTGTCTTTGGTTATTTGAACATAGAGAATGGTAAAATGGGATCAGATAGATATTTTCTTGGATTGATTTTGTAACAGAATGAATAAGCAGGATAAAATTGCCATTCTCTTCATTATGTTGCAAATAAACTCGTGAGTTACACGAGCTTGGCCCATAATTTACTTTAGTTCTACTTGAGAAAGCTTGATCTGAGCCCAAGCTACTTGAGTAGTTTATTTAGCTGAGCTTGAGCTTGAAATTAATCATTTTAATTTAAGTAGTTTGCAAAGCTTGAATCGAGATTAAATGTTAACCAAATTCAAGTTAAGTTTAGGTATTGGTATTATTCTAATATGAACAAATGATTTCTTTTGAATTAATTGAGCCTAGACAAGCTTAATCAAGTCAAGTTTAATTATGTTTAATGCCGTTTCAAGTCAAGCTCAAATTTAGCATTGTTCTGTCTCAACTTGACTTATTCACAGCTTTACTCTCCATTCATTATCCCATCTGTATATCTATCAATCGAAATTGCTATTTATGAAACAAAAGCAAAAGGTAGGGCTTGCAGCAAATGCTTGTTACACGTGGCAATTTATGATTGGTGAGAGGATGCAGATGTGATGTGGAACGGGACAGGGAAATTTTGCAGAAAGGTTGGTTATTCAACTGAAGATTGTGGATATGATGAGATGAGACGAGAACTGTGATTATTGAGCTTGATTGTGGGGTTTGGGTATTTGGGTGTAGCTTTGCTGTGGCTTATGTAATTAGGTTATTTTGTGCCATTTATATATGTAATATAATTCCACCTAGACAATTTAATTTGATGTTTAATGATCGGGGAACTCATTTTAGGAACATAAGAGATTTCTTTTTTCTTTGCAATTCAGGTTGTCAATCTTGCCATTATCAATTATCATGCCCTTTATCAACACCTACTTTTTAGATAAACGCTATGACTTTAGCTTTAGTTATTGCGTAGCTCTAGCAATAAAGGACCTTGTATGTGATGGGAGGTTTATGAGATAGCCACTCCAGTCTTTATGATAAAGAGGGATATAATACATGGAGATTATAATGCAAGGAAGCCATTGACTAAACTTGGAAACTATAACCACAAAAGCAATGGACAATGTTTGCCTCTAAATATTGTCAAGCAATATACTGCCTAACATTTCCCTCATGATAATTCCACTAAAGTTGAAAGCATTTGTGTGAAATGCGTTAAACTTGTTCAAAGAACAAACCTGACCCACCCCCCCTCCTCCCTTTCCCTTTTTTTTTTTGGGGTTGTGGGTGGCAAAGCCACAATTGAAACTCAATGATTTTATTTTTCCCACGGGAAACTATGATGAAGCAATATGAATTACAACCTGATAATGACCCAGATTTTTATATAGGGCTCCAAAGTTTAACTGCTATAACTATCTTCTTGATCGTATGGTCTTACATGTTGCTGACAGCCTGACACCATGTCACTTCTGCTACACCTTGCAACCACTATTCATGAGACAAGATTTCTCTAGAGACCAAATTGCCTAGTATTTGACCTTTCAGTCGGAGAAGCAAGTCTCTTTGCATGGAATCTCTATGCAGGGCAATAAGGGTGCTCCTTATTGAAATGGGTAGGTCTGAGGCAGTTGGTGATTGAGGCACAAGGTCGGTTGATTTAAGTCTAAAATTGTATTTCAACAGCTGCAAAGCAAACCTTCCTGCTTGGGGCAGGAAAATAGTTTGTTGGATGTCTCACTGTTTGTGCTTCTAGTATATATATTCTTATGAAAGGAGGCTGTGGAAAAGTCTATCACATCCCTCTGATATATGGACGAAAAAGAACGAGAACTCCACCTTGTATTGCTGCTGTGATCTGCTAACTGGCATTGGATTTCAAGGAGCGGATGGTTATTAGTCTTCAACTTGCTCCTTGCCTTTGGTCTGATTTATGGAAAGAACTTTGATTACCAAAACACTTACTTATGTGGACACTTACATTTGTTTTTCACTAAAGACCCTTGAAGTATCTAATCATCCTTGATAAATAATGAGAGGAAGAATATTTCAAAGAATATTTGTGCTTTCTGTAATAAAAGCAATTGAAGGAATTGGAAAAACCATAGATACAGATCTTAAGTTCTCCGAAGTATGAAAGTGTGTTCTAAACTATGGAGAGGTTGTGGACAAAAAAATCATAACGAATAAAGTAAGAAGAGACTAAATAATTTGCCATAGTATCACTCAAAAGAATTTGTTAATGAAGCAAAATCGCATGCATAACTCATAGCAAAAACTCAGTCAATTAAGAATTATTTTGAGCAATATCTCATCCATAATGGCTTAAGCACAAAAAGAACAGTCATCAACAAATTTGGTAAAATATCAAAAACTTGAGATTGAACTAACACATTTGGGAGGTACAAGCTAATTACTGACTGCAAACCAAGACTTGCTTGGCTCTTATTGATTCTACTTGGAAACTATATGTAAAGCACAAATTGATGTTGATTGAAGATAGTAAAGTCCCATAGACTCACAATACTAATGGATTCTGAGAAAGAGGAAAGGGCATGCTGGAGAAGGTTTGTGCCAGAATGCTTTGTGTCACCAAATCATGATTGAAGAATACAGATTTAGAAAAGAAAGATGATCCAGCTGGAGGAAAGCCAAATAGTGACTAGTCCACGCAGGATCTGGATAGTGGATCAGGAACTTCAGTGATGGCCAGGGTGAGAGAGATGCGAATACATGATTTATAATATTAAAATTATTTGACAGATTTGTTTGATAAAAATAAGAGTGATATTTTATAGAGACAAAAAAAAAAATGGAAAGTTAATAATATAATCCTTTTATGACATGAATCTTAAGTAGTTAATTTGTTGGACAATATAATGCTAATTTGATGTGCCTTCAGTTTCCATCTTGTGAAAAACAATGCCCAATTTTCTCTCCTTTTGAAGCTAATATATTACATATCGAGCTTTGATTTTGATATGAATATTGAGTAGAGTGTCATAATTGGAATCTTAATTGGCTTCTGGAGAAGACACTGACAAATTCTGGTTTTTATCTTGATAGTACAATGTCAATCGTTTCAAGAAAGAAGTGTCCCTAGTGCAATTTACTCTCATAGTATCTCTTTCCCTGCCAGCCATCATTTAAATTGTGGTGTTGCTGCCATGAACCCCAGCAACACAGGAAATAGCTTCAACAGTAACTCTAATCTTGCCTCAAAGCAACGACTTCGTTGGACTCATGAACTTCATGAACGCTTCGTGGATGCTGTGGCTCAACTTGGTGGTCCTGACAGTAAGTTACCTCAATTCCTTTGTCATATAATTTATTTACAATTACCCTTTCCTTGTCAGACATTTCACAAAAGGAGTCATCAAAGGAAAAAGGTTGCTATTTCCTTTTTATTTTAGTTTCCTCTTCTTGGATGTTGGAAATTATTTCCTGAAAACTATTAATCAATATGAGGCTAAACTTATAGCGATTTCATGTCATTTTTCAAATTTTAGAACTCAGTATATGAGCTAGATATTTCTTCAGAATTTTGTGCTTAATGTTTCCTCTATGAGAAGCTAAAGTTTGTCAATGCTCCACAGGGGCTACACCTAAAGGTGTTCTTAGGGTTATGGGCGTTCAAGGTTTGACAATCTACCATGTCAAAAGCCATCTACAGGTATGTTCCATCTGATTAAAATATATGATTGTAAGATTTGCTCTCTTTTCCTTTTCATCTTCTTTGAGATAATCTTTACGAATTTTTGCAGAAATACCGTCTTGCAAAGTACTTGCCTGATTCCTCAGCTGACGGTATGATGGAACGGATTTCTTTTTCCGTTTCTCTTTCTTTAAAATAATACCAACCAATTTTTAGAATATTAAATTATAATTTGCAAGCCTGGCTCTTTCATGTTTCTCTATTGAAGGTAAGAAGTCTGACAAGAAGGAATCAGCTGATATGCTTTCTGATATGGATGGATCATCGTAAGTGCTGCGCTTAAACTTAAAGTTGTCACCCAGTTGCAAGTAGGCAATATAAGGTTTTACCTTAACAAGTGTTGTGCAGTCATTTACCAGCTCAAGAAAAGTTTTCCATTTCTGTGGAAATCCTTCAGGGTTGATATTCTGCATGAATTTTGATTAGCATTTAGATTTCACTGGAGGGCTTTTAGATAGAGGAAAAAATCAGTTGATAAAACATGAAGTAGAGTATGCGGTACCTCTCTAATAGTTGTTTTGATCTTGTCTACTAAATGAATTGTGATCGCCTATGAAATTTATTTTGTTCCTGTGGTGCCCCCTTTTTTATATATATATATATCTTTTTACACGAGTGTATCTTCCATTCATACTTGCAGTGGAATGCAAATTACTGAAGCGCTGAAGCTGCAGATGGAGGTTCAGAAACGACTTCATGAACAATTAGAGGTATGATTTTGCTTTTTTGTGGTTATTCTTGATGTATGTTGATAGTCATACAATTTGGACACTGTTATTACTTCCTTTTTCTCATAAATTTAGGCAGACAACTTCTGCATAATAGTGGTTTAGAGATTGGGTTCTCTATTGGTCCAGCGATATAGTACCACTTTCTTTTTGAAGGCATATCCTAACATTTATTGTGTATTTGATGTTTAATTTCAAACCTTGTCTTGTGCATTAGATCAAGAAAACACTGTTGCTTTTTATTCAAATCAGATTGTTATATTCATCTCATAATTTTCATTGAAAAATTAAATAGATAGGAATGTAATGACTTTTGCAAAACGATTGCATTGATGCTAATTCTATTTACTAGTTGAACAATAATTATAGGGCCTGAATAAATGCAATGAATCATAAAACCAGTTAAATATATTGTCTCTTATTGATATAGTATGACACCAAGGAGATTGAGCACAAAACTGCTTATAAATTAACCTTTATCTTGTTTATATGCTTTGTAACTATTAAGAGTCAAAAGCTTCCTCCTCCTTTTGTGAGGCAGGTTTTATCCTTAATTGCATTATTATCTCAATATTAAATTTAAACACGAATAAAAATAGCATAATAAATACCATCCAATTATTAAGCAATGTTGTAGAATGTCATTTGCTGACACTTTTTTGGATGTATAATTATACTCAATAGAACCATCATTTTCAAAATATTATTTTCATTGCTTTTTTGTATCTAAATGGAAGAAGATGAAGTTCGCAATAAATTAAAGAAAGAGTTAATAGTTTTAATATGGAATATAAGACAAGTCATACATGTGATGTGAAAAATAGGGAAAAATGCAAGTACGCTTATATTTACTTCATGTGGGCCTGGCTCTCCTTTCTTTGAGATTAGGTGTATATATCCCAAATATTTGAAAAATGTGCACTTGGACTCTACATGACTATTTTGCCCTTAATTTTATACTTTTCTTTTTTAATTATCTTGCCCTTGATTTTTTAAAATAAGGCCCTGTTTGAAAAATGGGGGGTTAAACACAAATGGAGCAAATATAAGGGAGTATATTTGCAATTTACCCAGAAAAATAAAACTCAGGTCATAAAGTGTGGAGATACTAAATTATGGATTACTTTAGCATAATGTCAATAATTGTATTCAAGGCTTGTGCTAATGGGAGTCTCACAGCTCTTTTAGAAAGGTTTAAATAGAGAAAATTTACACATTTGAATGTGCTATTTTATGCAAATCAATGTCTTGGAATTTACACGCTTCCTTATTTAGCAAGCTTAGTGAGGACTCCTGTTGACAAATTTTGTATATATGAAATATGTCCGGATGGATAGAGATACGTGGAGATGCTTCAAGAATAGACTTCTTTTAGATTAAATACACTTTTGATACTTGTCAAATGGAGTAATCCCTTAAAACCCAATCTCCAAAGATACATATATTCTATTCAAGATTCTATATAATCTTTTTATACATATAGATAGATATGTTAGAAACAGGTAGACATTGTGATGATTCTCTTAAATAATTAGACATTACAATGAATTAACTCTTTCAAAGTGGCTGCAGAATGGCATTGAGATTGATTGATTCCGGTGCTTGTTTGCAACAACAGGTTCAGAGACAGCTACAGTTACGCATAGAAGCACAAGGGAAGTACTTGAAAAAGATAATTGAAGAGCAACAACGACTTAATGGTGTCCTCGGTGATACACCTGACCCTGAGGATGCGAATTCTTTATCAGCAGATAAATTTCCAGATTCAGATAAGAAAGCTGACCCAGTGAATCCTGCTGTGACCTTGGAGTCCCCTCTTCAAGAAAAGGTCGCTAGGGAACATGCTCCAGCCAAGAGCCTGTCCATTGATGAATCATTCTCATCCCATCCCGAGCCATCGACACCAGATTCTGGTGGGGGTTTTCCAGGAGAGAAACCTGGAGATGAGAGGTTAATGAAGAAGCAGAGAGTATCTGTAGATGTGGCATTTGATAAACAAGAAATGATCCTTCCACACCAGATATTTGAATCAAGTTTGACTCCCTCATATCCACAAATCCCTGTTTTCCTTAGTAGGGACCAGTTTGATCCATCACTGGAGATATCAATTGGGTGTGAAAATCAAATAAGACGAGTATCTGGGGATGAGTTGTAACTTCTACAGGTACCTAACATGCAAGTTCCTGGCCTGCAACAGTTACATAATTTGATGGAAGAGAGATCTTTTAATTTAGATCAAAGAATTAAGTTAACTTTAGCAGTGCTTGTACTAGGTTGAGTAGGAGCTTTCTTGATTGCAGCAGTATGGGGGTACTCAAGTCCAGGAAAGTTGTCTTGTACCAAGGCAATCTGGTTCTTGGTTTCAATTACATTTCCATACATGACTGAATTCTTTGACTTGACTTGTGCTTGATCTGATATTAGAATCTGTAATGTACATAATATGGCTGTCACAACACTGAGTTACTACTTTACAGCTTTACTAGGAAGAGAAGTCCTGAGTTAAAAGTGTCTTCAAGGAATATTTCTTGCCTAGACTTAATCCATAGACATCATGTGGGAATGGGAATGTATGTGCCTTGCTTTCGCATTCTTTTATAGACCTTGGTCTATATTAAATTTATCAGCCTACAGGCAACAAGTGCCTTTGAACCTGAGAAAATCTGGATGACTCATGCTAGTTATCCTAATCATACCTGTGTGCTTCTTCATTGATTGATTGAGAAAAAATGAGTGCATCAGCCCAAGATGCTTCTTGGTTTATTATTATTATTATTATTATTATTATCATTATTATCACCACCTTGCTGAGCCATCCAGGATGGTGGATATATGTTTTAAGCTGTTCAGTTTTGCTTTGGCTGTCATAAATAAGCACGGAATGAGTTCCCTTCTAGTCATGATATTATTGTCCTAATAAGACCTCCTTTTCCTTTTTTCCCCCTTTTTTGGGCGGGGATGTTTTGGGGTTTGTGTTGCGGGTTGCAGCAGGGCCAGATGATTCACTCTCCTTTCTATCTTGTCGGATTGTACAACCTGTATCCTTTCCCTGAAGCATGAGCCAACAGCACATTCAATTTCATTGCGGTCCCCTGTTGCTTTACCCCATTGTCCATATTTCAGTAGTTTAAGTATCTGGAATTAGGGAAACAATTAGCCGAGCTACTAAAGTCCAACTCGCTTCATACTTGACTTGGTTTGAATTCGATTAGTAAATGACAAACTTAAGCTCAAAGTAAAACTCGTTTATCTAAACAAATTGAGTTCAAGCTTCGATTTAGGTTTGCAAGTCGACTCTAAATAAATTCTTAAAGAGACTTACAACTAAACTCGTTAATAGACTCATTAATAACCTCGTTAGTATATTGTAAAGTTTTATATTTATGATTTATTATATATAACCAAATAATTAAAATAAAAACTAATTTATATTTATATTCATTATTATATATATTTAAAGAAATACTTATATTTATTTTTAGATTTGAAATAAAAAATAAAAATAAACTATCTAAATGGATCTCGCTTGAGCTTAAATTTTAAGTACGATAAAAAGCTCAGTAGGCTCAAGCTCAAATTAAAGCTCGCTTAGCTAAATAAACCAAACTTGATCTTAAATTTCCAGCTCAATAAAAAGTTAAGCTCAACTCGTTTGTAGGCCTACTTGGAATTTTAGTGAACTTCCAAATCAAATTTCACCACAATTTAACGAAGTGCAGGCAACATCCTTTATGAAGTCTTTGTTCAACAATGATAAAGTTTTTGTTACCCAGTCTTATTACCCGGTCCGTGGATAATTTACTCAAGAAACTGCCTTGTGCATCTGATTCAGAACTACCACAACCATTCATTTAGAATTTACAGTTAGCAAATCGAAGAGTGACTTAACACAGGAGCCATGAGAGATTGAAATACCACCTCTACAGGGAAAAGTGCACTAAAGAAGAATAAAATGAACATTGAAAGAAGAGAACAGCTGCAGCCTACAACAGAAAAGGGAAAAAGGAAACGGCATACAGATCAAAACAGTAAAAAATAAGCCTTGATGTTACAAACATTATCATGATGATCGATGTCTTTGATGGCCAACTCGTTTTAGAATGCAGAAGCGCAGGCGCTGACTTAAGGCCTCGAGTTTTTCGAATTTCTCACGCTTAGTTTTCTTGGGGACTTCTGCTTTTTTCTTCTTTTTCTTCTTTTTCTTATCTTCTTTTGGATTTCCACCATTTAAGGTCTCAGGAGTGTTCTGTGGCAGGCTTCTTAGTGGGGTTGCAAGCACATCCACATTTATCTAAAGTTCAAAGGAGAAAAATAAGAGATTAGCTTTCAGATTCTAAATTTACAGGTAAGAAAAGTGTGTTCTAGGCTTCTAGGGGAAACTTAAAATACAAGTAAACAAGAATTTCAAGCATATGTCATTTTTGTAAGTTAATCACTTTGCGCTTCTACAGCATGGTGCTTGATGGAGTAAGTGATCATTGAAAATGTGCCACCAAGAGGCAAAAGGGAATGTTGATTCCAACAAGAAAATAAGGATGCATCAAACCCACCAGCGCTGTACCATGCATGATCTTGTCGTATGCAAAGAAAGGGATTTTCAAACCAAATGATGCAAAATACTGTTGCTCTTAGCAACTCCAAGCAGATATTCCAGAATGAGCATGGAAATTTGTAAGCACAATTCCAGATTTAGGTTGGAAGGCGCAGTCATACATATACTACGACAGGCTAGCGGAATTCAGAGAGAAGAAATATCTGTTGGTTGTTGAGGAGTAATTCTAGATATTTTTTATTCCGTTATAATAGTTTCTAGAATTAGTGTAATAAATAACGGTTGGAGTCACCTTCCACATTTTTTTTTGTGTTTTTTTTTTTTTTCTGCCTATAAATTAGGCTTCTCCTGTACTCAAAGATATGTGTGTTAAAATAGAGTTTTTTCTTATTCTCTCTCAAACTGTTAAGTATTTTATCATGGTAACAAAGCAGGTCGATCATTAGGAATTCAACATGACTAACAAAATACCAGATTCCAAACTAAGATTTGGAACATATACCCCTGAAGAATTCACTAGCAATTCTTTTAATGCTGTTTCACCCAATTCTGACCATCAAGTGATGATGCAAATAAATCCACACAAATTGAATGGCACGAATTTCTGTGAGTGGTTTCAGTCCGTGATGAAAGGAAGTGGAAAAATTGGATTCTTACTGGCGCTACTGCTGCACCAGATCTTAATTCTGATGAATATCATACATAGGAAGCAGCAAATTCCCTTGTTATGGCATGTTTTATCAACTCCATGGAACAAAGAATAAGTAGAACATACCTATTTTGTGAAACAGACAAGGAGATTTGGGAAAGTGTTCAAGAAACATATTCAAATTTGGAGAACACTTCCCAATGTTTTGAAATACGTTCAAAACTTAGAACGACAACTCAAGGTAATATGAATGTTACAGAATATTTCAATACCCAAATGGAGTTGTGGCAAGAGATGAATCTATTCTATGAAATAGATTGGAAATGTGCAGAAGATAACAATAAGCATCAGAAGATGCTAGAGAAAGATCGGATCTTTGATTTTCTTAAGAATAAATGTAAACCTTGATGAAGTACGAGGTAGAGTGCCTGGAAAGCAGCCCCTTCCTAACTTAAGAGAAATATTTTCTCAAGTTCGAAGAGAGGAAAGTAGGAGACATGTTCTGCTGTCCACACATGTCAAATTTAACAGCTCTTAACCCTGCTTTGACTATAGAAATGAATCATGGAGTCTCAATTAGAAGGAAGCAATGGTATGATTACTGTAGAAAACCATATCATACCAAGGAGACATGCTAGAAACTGCATGGAAAACTGGAGAATTTGAAGGGAAAACTTCAGAAAGGGAGCTCATTCTCAAAAAAAGCAGCTTGCATTGCAAATATGCAGCCGTCTAACAAACCAACATCAAATGGAGCCTTTACAACTGATCAATTGGCCATCATTCAACAACTTATCAATCAAGTTCAGATAAGTTCTGATAAATCTGAAACCAACATTACATCTATTGCTGCTATGGCTCAATCAGGTAGTTCCCTAGCGCCTTCTAAAGATTTAAGGAGCACCAATTGGGTAGTTGATAGTGGTGTAATTGATCATGTGTGTAATTCCTTGGAGTGGTTCATATCATTTACCACTTGTAATAACTTGATTAAAATATCAGTAGCCAATGGTGAAAGTAATGGCTAAAGGGAAAGGAACGGTGATGGTAGCAAACCTGGCACTTGATGATGTTTTATTTGTTCCACAACTACAATGTAATTTGTTATCTGTAAGCAAGCTGGTTAATAATATGAATGGTCAAGTGATTTTTTCTCCAACTTTGTGTGTTGTGTAGGACCATTCTTTGAAGAGGATGATTGGACGTGCTAAGCGTTGCAGCGGTCTCTACCACCTGGTGGAAACAAGCCTTAGAAATGGAAACAGAATTGAAACTAAATCATTAATCTTAGTTTCTACCGAGTCTGATGTGATGTTATGGCATCAACGCCTTGGTCATCCTAGTTTTACTTATTTGAGTTAGCTGTATCCATAGTTTTTTAAAAGTAAAATACCTCGGGAATTCAATTGTGAATCATATGTTATGGCTCAAATGTCTAAAAGTCCATATGGTACTTATGGCTATAAGCCATCTAAGCCATTTCACCTAATTCATAGCGATATTTAGGGCCCTTCCTTGGTCTTAACCCTAACTGGGTATAGGTGGTTTGTCACTTTTATTAATGATCATTCAAGAGTTTGTTGGGTTTATCTCCTTAAGGAAAGGGCTGGTGTCTATCATATTCTTCAACAATTTCATAAGTTCATCTCTTAACGTTTTTCATGAAAATATTCAAATCTTCCGAATTGACAATGGAAAAGAATATTTTTCTAATATCTTTGAGCATTATCTTAAAGAGAATGGAATTATCCATCAAAGTTCATGTACTTACTCTCCACAACAAAAAGGAGTAGCAGATTAGAAAAACCGACATTTACTTGAGATCGTTAGATCTATAATGTATGCTACCTCTATTCCAAATTACTTATCAAAGAGGTTGTTCTAACAGCTGCTCATCTTGTTAATCATGCTCCATCTACGGTTCTTAACTTCAAGAGCCCAATCAGCGTTCTAGTTAAAACTTTCCCTCATGTCAAACTTCTAAACACTATTCCGCCTAAAGTCTTTGGTTGTACAGCTTTGTAATAAACAATGACCAAAATAAACACTAGAGCCATAAAATGTGTTTTCATTGGCTATTCTCCAACACAAAAAGGGTGCAAATGCTATCATCCTCCATCAAAGAAGGTGTATGTCACAGCTAATGTTATCTTCTTTGAAAAACAACCTTATTTCAAAGAACACATAGAGGGAAAAGGAAGAACTAGAGTCTTATTTAATTCCTGATTTGTTTCCTCTATATAATAACGTCAAATCAGAACATTTGATAGAACCTTTTGAAGACAAGTCAGAACCTCCTACTACCAGGGCAGAGTCCTCTAATACCAAGTCAGAAACCTCTAATATCCGGTTTGAATCTTCTGGTATTTGGTTTGATCCTTTTGATGATAGATCAGAATCTTCTGGTCCTACAAGGTCAGTTTCACCTGCTAAACAAATAAACACCATTGATTCTCTTGATGTTCTCAAAGTATATTCAAGAAAACCTAAGCCTTCCCTTGTATGACCAAGCTCGTCCTTTGGAGGTAGAGGTCCAATCTAATGACATGAATGAGTCTCAAGAAGAAGCTGACTTGCCAATTGCTTTACAGAAAGGAAAAAGTGTATGTACAAAGTATCCTATATCAAGGTATGTGAATTACTCAAGACTCTCCTCTAACTATAGGGCTTGTCTTGCTCGAATGGATGAGGAAAAAATTACTAAAAATATACAAGAAGCTCTAGAAAAGCCAAAATGGAAGGAGGCTGTATTTGATGAGTTGCATGCTCTACATAGAAATAATACGTGGGATATTGTAGATCTTCCTCCTGGGAAGAAAGTTGTTGGAAGCAAGTGGGTTTTTTTTATAAAATATAAATCAGATGGAAGTGTGGAGAGGTATAAGGCACGTTTAGTTGCTTAGGGTTATACCCAAACCTATGGAATAGATTATGAAGTGACTTTTGCTCCTGTGGCAAAGTTAAATTCCATTCAAGCGATCTTATCTCTTGCTGCCAACTTAGATTGGCCCTTGCATCAATTGAATGTGAAAATGCCTTTCTAAATGGAGATTTAGAAGAAGAAATCTATATGCAAACTCCACCTGGATTCGCCCTATCTAAGATGAGTGGGAAGGTATGTAAATTGAATAAATCATTATATGGATTGAAGCAATCCCTTAGGGCTTAGTTCTCAAAATTCATAAACACTTTAATTCGATTGGGATATACAGAGAGTCAGGAGGAACATACTCTATTTGTGAAGATAACTGGAGAGGGGTTGAGATCTATATTGATTGTCTATGTGGATGATATTATATTTACAGGTGATGATCAAAGAGGAATTGCTCAGCTAAAAATGAAAATCAAATAAGAATTTGAGACCAAAAGGCTTGGGAATTTGAAATTTATTCTAGGAATGGAAGTTGCTAAAAGCAAGGAAGGAGTATTTATTAACTAAGGAAATATATTCTGGCTTGTTGAAGGAAACTGGTAAATTGGGATGTAAACCCCAGAATACACCATTACCTCAGAATTGAAAAAATCATGCGCCTAAAGATGATACTACAGTACACAGGAAATAGTACCAGAGATTATTTGGAAGACTTATATATTTATCGTTGTCTCAACCAAATCTAGCCAATTCTATAAGCTTGATTAGTCAAGCTATGCATGCACCCACCAAGCATCACATGGATGGTGTCAACCACATCTTAAAATACTAGAAAGGAACTCAAGGTAAGGGACTATTCATTAAAAAAAAAAAAAACTGAAAAATAGAAAAATTGAGACTTTTGTTGATATAGATTGGGGAGGAGATACCAATGATGGAAAATCAACATCATGATATTGTAAAAAAGTATAGGGTAACCTTGTAACATGATGAAGAAAAAAACAGCCTGTTGTAGCTAGAAGTAGAGCTGAAGCAATATAGAGCTATAGCTCAACGAATTTGTGAAGTTATATGGCTCTAGAGATTATTAGAGGATCTTGATATACATGTTGAAGTGTCAGTGATTTTCAGCAATAGCAAATCAGCTTTGGGCATTTTTAAAAATCCAATACAACATGAGTGAATGAAACATGTTCAACTCGATTGTAATTTTATCAAGTCAAAGATTGAAGAGGGAGAACTCAAGCTACACTACATCCCTACTCATAACCAAGAAGCTGATATTCTAATAAAATCTGTATCAAAGAAAATATTCATGGACGTTTTTTGCAAGCTCCGAAAGGTGAACATCACGTCCTGAGCTTAAGGGGGAGTGTTGGTTGTTGAGGAGTTCTTCTAGATATTTTTTTCTTTTTGTTATAATAGTTTCTAGAATTAGTGTAATAAATAAGGGTTGGTATTACTTACCACATTTTTTTTGTGTTTTTTTTTTTTTTCTGGCCTATAAATTAGGCTTCTCCTGTACTCAAAGATATGTGTGTTAAAATAGAGTTTTTTCTCATTAGCTCTCAAACTATTACATATTTTTATTACTATCAATGTGATCTCTACATCATGCTTCAATATCAAGCACCTGAAGATATTGTAGAAAGCAGCATCCAAGAGAAGACTAAGAGACAGGCAAAGACCTGATTATTCTCACGGTCAGTGATGCAATCTGCAGAAGGTTCTCCATCACTGCCTCCCAGAGACGAGCACCTTCCCCAGCTCTCTCTATTTGAGCTGGTAAATGAGCAACACTCCTCACTCTGCACATTTGCCTTCTCCTATAAAAGACCAGAGAGCAACCATCAGTGAGATGAAAGAAAAATACAGTGAGCCTTGCCTAGTCTTGATTATAAAAAGTCTATGTTGTTGCAACAGTTCACAAAATGAGGAGCTTGTACTTTGGAGTCATTTTTTATGTCATATAGGACTCAATACACAAGAAAAGAAGCATTTTGGCAAAGAATTGGATGGCATTCACCAAAAAAAAAAAAAGAATTGGATGGCATTTCAGAACCCAAAGTTGAAGTGGACAAATCTTAAATAAATACAACAATTGAAAAATTCAGCTCAAAAGATCCACTTTTTAGGTGCACTGAGAATTGCATCAAAACTTCTTTTCTGCAAGTATTTGGAAGAGATTTTCAGTAATACTCACCATACAAACTTCCTTAATAGGTCATAGCAAAAAGTGAAATGGACTAGCAAATTTTAGTTAGGAAAAAAAAAAAAAAAGGTATATTCATAGGGAATTTCTGCATTAAATGTTAGAGACATGGCTAGATGAAAGGATGGAAGACGGGAGTGTCCTCATTTTAATATATCCATAGACAGATTCCTCAACCATAGTTGCCACAGCAAGATTTTCTGAGAAGAGGAAACAAGCTTGTCTTGTATTTGAAGAAAATATGTCACCTCTCTAGTTGATGGGTCATCATTAAGGGCATTATCTTCAAGCATGATATCCTGCATAATAGCTAGCAATGAAACTTCTAGCATTGCAAGGATTTAACTGTTTGTATTTATTTAAAATACATACATCAACGTTAACAGGTCCAATTTCAGATAGAAGTTCAGCAACAGATTTGGTGTTCGAGATGTTAGGAATAATGGATGAGGAGCTTGCAGATTCACCACCAGCAGATCGAAGACTAGCAATAATCTCATACAACAAATTCTAAAAGCAAAGAGAAAATAAAATTGTGTTACTATAGTAGTATTAGAAAAATTACACAGAAAATAACACTTGAGTGCAAACAATTATCCTTTGTTCATGAATACAGAAAACAAATCCCCAATGATCAAATTGGCATGAGAAATATAAATGGCAAACCAAACTTCAGAGTGCATGGAGGAGCCAATGTCAGCAGTCAACCAGTAACCAGAAGCTCTATAGCTGAGCTACTGTTCATTTTGATTTAATCATCCAATGGACAGCTGACACATTCCCATGGCTTTGCCAACTGATAATTGGCTAACAATTGAATTACCATGTATGCTTTTGAGGACACAGGATATCACTGTATATAAAATTGACATGCCAGTCACTTTCTTTAAGTAAATGGACAAGGGGATCAGCTACTGTCAGAAGACTCAAGGCACATAACATGGCAAATTATGTATCTATCATGATGAAGTATCCTCACATGTCAATTTTTAGAAACTAAAAAGAGTTTCATAACAAAAAGCTTTTGTTTATAATCAATTCTAAGAACATCCTGACATTTGTAATAAGCATAACATAGGCTTTTACTAAAGTGAGAACTTGAAGAAACGAACGAAATTAACCTATATTTTGTCTCGACAAGAGCTACAGTTCCACCAACACCAATCTGGACAGATTGTTCAGACATCCAGCCTATATTAAAGAAACCCACATAATTGTAAAGATCAAATTCCACCATGCATGTTTTGTGCTTGGTCAGATTGAACACTGGTTGTTATGGGTTAACAGTCCCATGCAGCATTCGTATAACAAATTATATGGACCTTTGGTTCTTGTTAATAACGCTAATCTTAATTATTTAAGAGGTCATGAGCCTGTGACTTATGTGACCACTTTGGGAATTACAAACAGCTTCAGACACTCAAAGAATAAGGAGTGTGATTGAAGTTGAGCCAAAATAATTTGCCATAGTGTTTTCTTTTTTTTTTCTATCTTCTTGGTTTCTTGAATGTGTTCCTTTATTAACACAATTGTGGAACATCAAACATCATTGCATGACTTGATTAATATAAGCTTCCTATTGAAGCAAACCATTTGCTTTTAGATTTTTGGGACAAATGTCTTATTGAGCACACACATTTGATGCACAGGAATGATAAAGAGAGAGCTTATGTTATCGAAATAACTAAGGTCAAAACGAGATACCTCATCCACACCAGCACTAAGTTTCAAGTCCCCAAAGTCATAATACTTCTCCACTTTGCTTTGATAAATTGGAGAGACAGGAGGTGGGCGAAGGATATTATGAAAGAAAATGGAAACAGAATCGTAATAAAATTGTGGTCGGGATGAATTGTGATCACCATCAAATTTTATGATGTTTTTATCACCCTGATAAGAACAATAAAATGAAAGCATGAATTAAGGAAAGGAGAAATAAATGTGTATGTATAATAAAATATATATTAAAAAAAAGGAGAAGAAGAAGAAATCCGGAGTGAGGATATAATGGTACAATACCGCATATGAATTATAGATGAGATCAGAGTGATGGAGTTGGATAAATCTATCATCATTAGCATGTCCAAATAAAGCAGGGATAAATGTCTTTGGTGCAACCTGCAAAACTCAGCAAAGTAAATAATTTGTGGATACATTATCCACAATTTCAATGACCAAACGAATACTACCGCATCATCATTTACTGAAGCATAAACAAACAAATCTCAGTAGAATTTGCAAGTCTAGACAACAGACCTGCAAACAATTAAGATCCATGATATCAAACTTGGCTCTCTTTTGTATTACCCCCGCATATATTGAACAGCCATTTTAACCTGTCAAAGAGAAGTTAGAAACAAAAAAGAAGGTAAGTTCACCTTAGAAAACAGAAGAATATCAGCCAAAAGTATCAAAACAGGAAACACGAGAGTACTTCACTCATAAGCTTCACTTAATCATCAGCAGCCATGGTGCAACTTCATGGCAAAACGATCCAAAATTATCCCGATAAAATAATGTTCTTTATTTTCCATAAGCAGGCAAAATGTGGTCTCTCATTATCAGACAAAAAAAGCATTATAAGGAAGTTGATTCCTTGTAAGCCATAATGTAGTCAAAGAAGCAATTAAACCATAGGTGCAATTATGATATTGATACATCATAATCGCACAAAAGTAGGCCTGCATACATACTAATTTCACCAGACGTATCTGAAATATAATGCAGCTATTTTTTTTTCCCCTCTTTTGGTATTTATAGGCATTTACTGAGAATAATATAAAAGATCGGTTCTTACAGTAAATTTAGGAACTCGTATTTTGTACACATCGGCAAGTTCTAGCATCAGCTGATATAAATTCGAAAAAGCACTATCGAGAACCATGCCGGCGATTGAAGGATCCTCTGCTCCATAAAGAATGCTGTATCAAGTTGAAGAAAAATAATAATAAAATTATAAACACATGCAATACTAAGGATCAAATGAACAAAAAATTCAGTCTATTTGGATTGTTCAATTTTTATCTGTATTGTATCTGTATTTGATCTGTAACTTATTTGTATCATATTTGCATCATATATATATCATATCTGTTTTATCATTTTATGAGTTAAACTATCAATTTTCATTGGTATCCGGTTATTAGCAAACATATGTTTCAAAACAATAAAATTATTATACCACAATGACCAGAATATGATGAAATAAACAGGCCCTTACTTCTCTGCAACATGACATCATGTAAAAGCTGCTATTGATGTCGATATATTAGATTGGAGAAAACCACAATACCTAGTTACTGCTCCCATGGAACGTCCCCAAAGACCAATTCTTGATATTTGCTTGGTGCTTCTCAAGTACGATACCACAACTTTAAGGTCACCTCTCTGGTATATAGGGTAAATCAGGTTAGAAAGCTTGACAGGAATGCTTGCTTTTCATTTAGAAGAGAAATGCCATTAATGTGAGTTGTGATTAAAAAAAAAAAATAGATGGCTTTTGCATACCTCATGCCAACCAAGACTGACATAATCACCATCTGATAATCCTGACCCAGAAAAATCAAGGGTGAAAACAGTAATATTGGTTGGAAGAAGTATTACAACAGCTTCATTTGCATCAGCCCGACAACCACTGCAAGATTTTCCATCACATTAATAGTCAGGTCTGTTTTTCATTGCATGAAGAGCAACTATTCATTAACTACAACAAAAGACAACCATCTTGATCAAAAAAGTGTTTCTACACAATTGTCTCGAATTATGCACCTGTTACCATGGCAGTAGACAACACAAGGAAGAGGCTTATCTTCAGGGAAAGGTGAAGGAACATAATGACTACACTTCAATATGGCCTCTTGCATTTGTAAGCTGCAGTTGAATATTAATTTATGGATGAACACAGTAATTTATTAGAAAAAGCAAAGGAAATCAACAATTTTTTTGGTAAGGAAATCAGCAATTGCTCGTATTCATGACCATACTTGCCTCCAAGTCTTGTCTTTTATATGCCCTGCCAGCAAGAGTGAAATCCTTTTCCCACAGATACTGGTCCGGATTATAGTCTGCTCTGTAAATCCAAGGCCACAAAAGGAGTGAACAAGTCATTTTCTTTTTGCTCAGTAATTCAAACGGTATCGCTAACAATAAAACACATTTACAAAGAAGGGTTACAAAATTCCCATACAATGGGCAGCAGCTATGTGGCATATTTACTAGCATGCACAAAAGACAAAAGGACAACACTTTAAGGGAAAGAGCATGGCAGCAACAGAAGTACAGCCATTTTTGGTTTGAACAGGTTACTATTTCAGTTTCACTCTAATTTTTTTTGCTTAAATAAAATGGATACAAAGAATGGAACTTGACGAGTAATGATAAGACTTTGGAAAGGAAATTTTTACAGATCACACAAGATGAGGATACAGATAGATACAAAAAAGTAGCTTAAGCAAATGTTGAGCATGTAAATACCCAATGATTGCCAGGTCTGTCAGGTATAATAATGGACTCTAGACTTCACGGGACCATTTAAAAGCACAAACAGATGCACAGTCAAACAGGAAAATTATCATTCTACAAGTGAAAGAGATAAATGTACATTCTTCTGAGTAAATAAATAAGCTCATTTAAATTACACTGGGATAAGATCCCAGGCAATGGCAACACACAACACTAATTACAAAAGCAGCAGAGCTCTTTCCCGGTATAGAAGTTTCATGTAAGTCACCAGGTGGAAAGCCATGGTTTGTAACAGTAAGAAGAAGCCCAATTTTTGTACCTTGGTCACCTTAAAGAAACTTGCTTATACTTGATGGTAGCGATACCAAATATCATCAGGTAGAACTTTTGTAAAATTTAGTGAGAGAGAATAATAAAGTGACCAACTTCAAGGGCTGCACAAAAGAACTTTTAATGTCAATACAATTTTGACACAGAACAGATATGGGTAATACATCACTACAGGACTTTTTTTGGAAAGCCACATAATATTATGGTATGGTATGATGAATGGCACCCTCAGGGTGCTTTGGCTTTATGGCTAGGTGAAAGAATGGTTTATTCATTGGGCTTTCCTAAGGAAACTCATCTCTGTTGCATTATTAAAAGTGAGGGATGGGATTGACCACCAGGAGACTTGTGGGATTAAGTATGTTTGGAATGGGGGGGGTGCTATCTCTCCTAATGTAAATTCTGAAGGCAAGTTTGTTCAGAAAGATAGACCTTCAAGAGAATTTTCTATTAAGGAAGCATACTCCTCCATTCATCGGCAAGAATTGCATGTCCCTTGATTAAAATTCGTGGTTCATAAAATTGCTCCTGGACGCTCCTTGGTTTGGCTTGAGGCCCAACAAAAAACTCATCACTCTTGACAAATTGGTGAAATAGGGAGTTACTACACATAACTCATGTTACTTGTACAATTGAAAAAGAAACTCACACTCATCTTTTCCTCAAATGCCCTTCTGTCATCGACATTTGGTGGAAATGAATGACACTCTTCCACTAGTGGGTAATTTGCCTTTTGATACTAGTAATATACCAGAACTTTTCAACATTTTTGGCCCTCACATTGTGCCAACTTGGAATATTACTACAAGCCTTGTCATATACTGTGTTTGAAGAGAGAGGAATGAGAAAGGCTGGACTTCATTGAGGATTTTATCAGTTGTGTCCACACCATTCTTGCCACTTTCTTTGCTATAGATAGCCCTTTGAAATTTTATTTGTCAAGATTTCGATTTTAGCAACTTTTTTTTGTATTTTGTATGATGTTTTGCTCAAGATCTAAGATCTATTGTGAGCTCTTTTTGCTTGTACATTTTTAGTTACTCTGTAAATTAGTCATATATTTAATGAAAATCTGACATTTCACCCAAACAAAATTATGGTTGCTCTTGGAAATGAACTCTCAAAAGTCAAAAGTGATGCTGGCGATAGGAGACTATGCAATTTTTTAGCACCTATTTACCATACCATTTGCCCAATCTAAAGGTGAGCGGACAAAGCTTTCGTAGTTTTAAAAAAATTATGGCTGAAACTATTCCTTTAACTGAATGCCAAAACTGGATATGAATAATGGATGGCCATTCCTAGATCGTCATCAAAGGTGCATTAATTGTCAAAGAGAGATGGTCTGCAGCAAAGCGGGAAGTAGGTAGTAAAACTAACTAGTATGGAATTACTGGCATTGAAGATAATCTATCATTTTCCAAATTTTAGTCATGCTTCCTTTCTGAAGGGGAAAAAACATAGTATGTTTTCTAGGCTTGTTAAACAACTTTGATTGACCAGAAACTGATAAATGCATGAAAGTTATTCAAGAAACATATAAAGCTTGAGTCATACGACTCAAAATAAATGAAAATTGTGGGAGGGACAAATGCAAGCAAAACAATAGATTGGATGGCCTTGCTACATAGATCTTTCATCAATATTAGCATGCTCCATCATATTAAAATCTTCTATTAGCATTTTGTTCAAAAATAGCAGCACTACTCTACTTGGACTGCTATCTCCAATTACATAAGTCACCCTATGAAACCTATATGTTAATTAATCTTAGCCTAGCAACCTTGATGGATTGATCTGCACGCCTTATTATATTGGTCATGAGAGTTGCCAAACTTTACCTAGTGGACTAGCCAACTGAGGCTAAATCTTCCATAATGTCAGAAGGTATTAAACTGTTGTTGGACCATTTCTTGAAGAACATGCCCAATTGAGAACCAGCACATCGCCACAGGGTTAAACCAAAATTTTAAATAGCACCCGAACAAGAAAACTAGAGTTCAAATTGCAAAGCTGTCTTCTAACAAGCATTTATCTGTTGAACTAAATGGAACACCTCTTTAAATTCTCCTTCATTAGTCAGCTTAACATTTCCTACTACTATGCTTTTAGCTAACGTAATTATACTATCTATTAGCGTATAAATTTTTCCAAGCCAACTTACAGCCTACCATGTCAAATAATTAATTGGGGAAAAAAACGGCCCTAGAAAGTTACTTTACTACCATATTTAAATTCACAGGAACCATGATTAAACCATCTAAAACTTCAACAAAAATCAACATAGTAAGTCCTGTATTTAAAATGTGCTGTCTTCTCCATTTACTTGTTCTCTTCAGTGAGTTGTTTAGATGCATCAAGGCATAAGTAAGGAGAGGATTACAAGGATATATCATGCTTAAAACCAACAAACAGACAACACAAATCAACATCATTCCAAATGAGATCTCTAAGCTCATCCATCTCCAAGATGATGGAACATTTCATAGTTGTGCTTTCATATTTAAATTCACAGGAACCATGATTAAACCATCTAAAACTTCAACAAAAATCAACGTAGTAAGTCTTGGTGCTGTCTTCTCCATTTATTTGTTCCCTTCAGTGAGTTGTTTAGATGCATCAAGGCATAAGTAAGGAGAGGATTACAAGGACATATCATGCTTAAATCCAACAAACAGACAACACAAATCAACATCATTCCAAATGAGATCTCTAAGCTCATCCATCTCCAAGATTATGGAACATTTCATTGTTGTGATTTCAGGCTGATCAGCATATGTAATATGTCCCCCAGGTCATAGCAAAGTGGCAATTGTGAATGTCAGGGAAGCAGATTAAAGGGGTTTAAAACCCTTCCCAGCTTTCCTTCCCTCCTCTCCTACGAGTATAAGTTTGGGGCCGGGGGGGAAGGAAATGCATGCGACATGATTTTATCTATCTACAATATCAAATGCAAATTTCAAGAGTTGTTTCTCCACGATCCACATAATAGATAACAAGTCTCAAGAGTAGCCAGGGTAATATCTCTCACAAAAATTCAGCATGAGGATTTATGTAAATACAACAAAAATGTACGAAAGTGGTATAGAGCTCTCTTGGAATTTAGATCTTTTGTCTCCCTTTGGTAATGTAAAAACTTTCAAAAGAGCAAATGGCCTTCTAACCTTCAATTAACCATGTTTGGTAAACATTATAATGAGCTAAACCTGCCTAGCGTAATACCATGGGCCCAAAATTTCCTCCCTAAAGAGGTCTCCTCATCAAGCATGGTTACAACTCAGCTGGAGACATGCCACTGTATGTACCTCCATAGGCATTGTTGATTTTCCCTCAAAGTTACCATATTTTTTCCTTTTTCGGGTTCCTTAATTTCAGGATAATTATTTCTCTCCATAATTTTAGGAATTTGTTACCATTTTTATTTATCGAAATTATGCATACAAATGTGTAATTTTTCACAATCTTTGAATAAGAAATACACTTTATTCTTCCTTAGAAATCTTCATGGTATCAAAGCATAGGCTCCTTGAAAAATACAGCCTCCATTCCTAGCCATCCTCCATGATCAAATACAGCATGGCAACTGGAACCACCGGCTTTACCTCGGAAACCCCTAAAAATTTCTCACTTCCCATTACCAGCCATAAACTTAATGGGCAAAATTTCCTCCAATGGTCCCAATCCGTTAGGATGTTTATTTGTGGCAGAGGCAAGGAAGATTATCTAACAAGGGAGATTCAAATTCAAATTCCAAAGGAGGATCCAGGTTACAGGAAATGGAAGGCCAAAAATCATCAAATCATGTCATGGCTCATCAATTCCATGAATAATGATATTGGTGAGAATTTCCTTCTTTACGAAATTGCTCAAGAGATTTGGGAGGCCATGAGAGAAACCTATTCTAGTTCTGAGAATACATCAAAACTATTTGCAATTGAATCAGTCCTTCATGATCTACGGCAAGGAGACCTCACAGTGACGCAATATTACAATACTCTGACTCGTCACTGGCAGCAACTAGACATGTTTGAAAAACATAAGTAGAAGTGCCCTGAAGACAATACTCTATATGTTAAAATAGTAGAGTAGAAGAGGATTTTTAAATTTTTGCCAGGATTAAATAAGGATCTAGATGATGTTAGAGGCAGAGGACGGGTACTAAGTTGCTTCCAAGCCTTCGAGAAGCTTTCTCTGAAGTTCGTCAAGAAGAGAGCAGGATAAGGTCATGTTAGGTGATCAAAATTCATCTTTGACATTAGAAGGATCCGCATTTGTTGCCCGTGGTTCACGCTTTCAATATCAACAAGATATCCGCCAACAAAAGAAGGGAAGACCTTCGTGCATCATTGTGCCACACCTAGTCACACCAAGGACAAATGTTGGAAGATACATGGCAAACCAGCTGACTGGAGATCATTAAGGTCAAATTTTGACAAAGACAGCCGTGCAAACTCAGCCAATGCAATTAAGGAACAGCTAAACACAGTTGAATCAAGTCATTTCACCAAGGAACAGCTTGAGGTGATCTAAAAGCTTTTAAACAGTACAATTTCTCAACACATTGCCCCTGCTCCATTCACTAGTATGCACATGGAGATAGGTAATTCATGTTCAGCATTTTTAGTGTGAGCTAAACACTCAAAACATTGGATTATCGATTCAAGGGCGTCAGACCATATGACTAAAGATGATACTCTCTTTCATAATTATCAACCATGCACAAGAATCTTACTGTGTAAATTGCTGATGGTGCTTTGTCCAAAGTGGCTGGGACTGGAAGGGTTCAAATTTCACCTAAAATTACACTAAAATCCGTGCTTCATGTTCCTAAACTTGATTGCAATTTAATCTCCATCAGTAAGTTGACTCGTGATAATCACAGCTTAATTAAATTTTTTCTAAATGGGTGTATTTTTCAAGAATTGGGTTCGAGGAAGAGGATTGGCAGTGCTGAAATATGCTTCGAACTTTATCTTTTCAAGACAACTCAACCTGGAAAAGCTTTAGTTGCTGGTTCATCTAAGAGTCAGTTATTTCATGATTTCAATCCTATGTTTGCTTTCAATTCAAGTGTCAATAAAGATAGTAAAGTTATGTTATGACACTATCAATTAGATCATCCGAACTTTTTGTATCTTGAGAGGTTATTCCCTCATTTATTCAGCAACAAAGATTCAAAAATTTTTAACCGTGAGATATGTCAACTTGCAAAACACACTCATTCTATATATCCAAGTCTACCTTATTGTCCGTCAAAGCCATTTGCATTAATTCACAGTGACATTTGGAGACCCTCTAAAATTAAGAATATCAATGGAGCACGATGGTTTGTAACATTCGTAGATGATCATACACAACTTACTTGGGTGTTTCTCATGAAAGAAAAATTAGAAGTTGATAGAATATTCCAGGCATTCAATTCCATGGTTCAGACACAATTTAATACCAAAATCCAAATTCTGAAATCTGATAATGCCAAGGAATATTTCTATTTAGTACTAAGTGAATATTTGACTAAACAAGGGATCGTCTAAACAAGTTCATGTGTTAACACACCCCAACAAAATGGAATGGCAGAAAGGAAAAACCGTCATCTATTGGAAGTAGCTAGATCTCTTATGTTCTCTATTGGTGTTCCAAAATATCTACGGGGGGAAGCCATTCTTACCGTTGCATATCTCATCAGTAGGTTGCCATCTCTTGTTCTAGAAATGAATATTTAAGAAGAAGTAAAAGACAAAGAAAAGATTATTCTTTTGGAAATAATTTTATACTTATCTTGTTGAAAATGATCCATTAACCTTCTCAGATGCAATTTCCTCATATGATGCACCTTTTTGGAAAGAAGTTATTAAAGTTGAAATTGATTCTATTTTACAAAATAAAACATGGGAATTGGTAGATTTACCTCCTGGAGCTAAACCTATTGGTTGTAAATGGATTTTCAAAAAGAAATTAAATCCTGATGGTTTAGTTGATAAGTTGAAAGCTAGATAGTTGCAAAAGGTTTTACTCAAAAGCAAAATATTGACTATTTTGATACTTTTGCCCCTGTAGCTAGAATCTCTTCTATTCAGTTTTCATTGCCTTGACTTCTATTTATAAACTTACTATTCATCAGATGGATGTAAAAACAACCTTTCTAAATGGGAATTTAGAAGAAGAAATTTATATGGTGCAACCTGAAGGTTGTGTTATTCCTAGACAAGAAAAGAAAGTTTGTAAACTTCTTAAATCATTATATATTATTATTAGTATTTCAAAAAGAATAAGTCACACATTCCTTGAACCTTGTTGTTTGTCCTTATTTATTAACTTTCTCGTATATGTTGGCTTGTAAATAATTAATGAAAAGGCATGGGCTCACGTGTACAAAGCATGAACCGGGCTAGTGTAAATTCGTGGATTTGCCCCCCGCACCCCCTCCCCCGGGTGTGCGCGCGGGCGCATGTAGTTATGAGTCTCGGCCCAGTTCATATGAATATTTTTATTTCTGTATATTTATTATTTTAATAAATTTCGGATAATATTTGTTGAATAATATTGATCTTATCCGAAAACAAGCATTTTGACCACTTCAAATTTAAGTTACCATGATATCCGAATTACAACATCCACTACACCAATATCTCGGCCATTTTCAAAATAATCTTATCCATCCGTTATTAAAAATATCTTCCCCGGATATTATAAACAATTAGAACCGTTTTTCTTTTAATTTTTTATATAGTTTATCTCTCTCTCTCTCGATCGAGATTATCTTTTTCCTTTTTCTTCTTCCTTGCTAGGTTCTTTTTCTTCTGTTGTTCCTGCTGCCTAGCTTTGCTAGAGGGCTTGTTGAATCCTGGGGGATACGACTACATTTGGCAAATTATCCTTAAGGACAGTGCCTTACACGCCTCAAGCATTTTACAAACCTAAACATTTTCATTAAATGTGTCTTTATTGGTTACTCCACAAATAAGAAAGGTTACAAGTGTTTTTGTCCTATCACACAAAGGGTATTTGAGACAATGGATGTAACTTTCTTTGAACATAATCCTTATTTTTCCAAGACTGAAGTTCAGGGGGAGAATAATATAAAAGAACTTCAGCTTTGGAGTTGGGATTCCTTGCTGGAACAACCTGAAATCAGCCCAAACAGACAACCACAAGTTCTTGAGTTTAACCCTGTGTCTAGCACGAGTTTATCACCCATAAATCAGTTACTAAGTCCAATTCGTGAACTTGATCAGCCACTACTTTCCAATCCTCAGTCAGCAGCAACTAAAGAAGTTCGGGTATATTCTAGGAAGAAGAGTCAACCTCAGAGATAGATTGAGGCCGAGGCACATCTCACTCCTGTCCAAGAAATTGAACCAAACCCAATGATTGGAGAAACCAACTCAGGAGGTAAAAATGAGCTAAAACAAAAAGGATCAAAGGAGATTCACACAAAAAATGATTTGAATCTATCGATTGCCTTGAGGAAAGGTACACGATCATGCACCCAATATCCTATTGAGAATTTTATTTCATATGCAGGTCTCTCTCAATCCTATCGAGGTTTTATCTCAAGGCTGAATAATGTTCAAATTCCAACAAGTATCCAGGAAGCTTTCAGTCACCCAAGCTGGAAACAAGCTGTTCAAGAAATTATGGACTTGGAAAAGAATGATACTTAGACTATAACAAGACTTCCACTAGGAAAGAAAGCAATGAGTTGTAAATGGGTCTTTACTCTAAAACATAAGGCAGATGGAAGCATAGAAAGGCTAAAAGCTCGGTTAGTAGCAAGGGGCTTTACTCAATCTTATGGTGTTGATTATCAAGAGACGTTTGCTCCAGTTGCAAAACTCAATACCATTCGAATACTCCTCTCACTAGCAACAAACTTAGATTGGCCTCTTTATCAACTTAACATAAAGAATGCCTTTCTTAATGGAAATCTTGAGGAAGAAGTTTACATGGAAATTCCTTCAGGTCTACAAATAAGCAACAGCAAAAACAAGGTGTGCAAGTTATTTAAGTCTTTGTATGGTCTGAAACAATCTCCACGTGCATAGTTTGGCAAGTCTCACAGTCAATAAAAGAACATGGTTTTTACTCAATATCAAGCTGATCATACACTCCTTGTGAAGCGCTCTCCTAGAAATAAATTGGCTGTCCTTATTGTGTATGATGATGACATCATCCTAACTGGAGATTATTAGGAAGAATTATTGAGAATTAAACACTCATTGTCAAAAGAATTTGAAGTAAAAGATCTTGGTCCTCTATTATTTTTTGGGAATGGAAGTGCTCAATAAAAAAGAGGGATATTTGTTTCTCAACGGAAATACCCTAGATTTATTGAAAGAGATTGGCATGCTAGGATGCAAACCTGCAAGCACTCCTATGGATCCTAAAAGAAAATTTGGAAGTAAAGAGGAAGGAATCCCTGTAGACAAAGGAAGATATCAACGTCTAGTGGGGAGACTCATTTATCTTTCACATACTCGGCCTAACATTGGTTTTGCAGTAAGTTTTGTAAGTCAATTTATGAACAATCCTACTGAGGAACATATGGAGGTTGTGTACCGAATTCTTAGGTATCTAAAAATGACTCCTAGAAAAGGTTATTGTTTAGCAAAAATGAGTTAGGGACTTAGTTCTTTACTTCGATGCAAACTGGGCAGGAAGTCAAATAGCTAGAAGATCAACCAGAGGGTATTGCTCGCTAGTTTAGGGCAATCTCGTAACATGGAGAAGTTAAAAACAGTCTGTGGTCTCTAGAAGTAGTGCCGAGGCTGAACTAAGAGCCTTAGCAGTAGCTATTTGTGAAGGAATTTGGATTAGGAGAATTATGATTGAGTTGGGAATGGATTTTGAAAAAACAGTACGGCTTAAGTGTGATAATTAGGCCACTATCAGCATTGCAAAGGATCCAATTCATTACGATAGAACCAAACATGTAGAGATTGATCGACATTTTATCACAGAAAAGATTGAGAACTCAGAGGTACAGTTGGTCTACACTCCATCTCGAGGGCAACTTGTAGATATTTTGACAAAAGCTTTGCTAGGACCTAACTTTGAGGAACTATATAATAAGTTGGGCATATACAATATGTATAACCCAACTTGAGGGGGAGTGTTGATTTTCCCTCAAAGTTACCATATTTAGTTTTATTTTACAATTATGGATGCAAATAAGTTAAGTGATTAGGGAATCTATTTTTTCCTTTTTCAGGTTCCTTAATTTCAGGATAATTATTTCTCTCCATAATTTTAGGAATTTGTTATCATTTTTAATTATAGAAATTATGTATATAAATGTGTAATTTTTCACAATCTTTGAATAAGAAATACACTTTATTCTTCCTTAGAAATCTTCAGGCATTAATCAAGAAAAATCAGAGAGGTGGTATGACAGTAAAATCTTTTTTGGTGATCTAGTAAACATACCACAATAGTTGGTAAAAAGAATGCATGGAAAATTGTTCTCAACCTAATCTTGAGGAGTAACTTCCACCAGATAAATCTGTACACTCGTGTACCTATCCGCCATAGCTAATAAACTCAAAAACAACATTCTAATACCTTCATTTTCTATTACTGGCTAGATTATTTAAAGCCACCATGAGAACCACTAAGCCTAGCCATTTTGACAGTCATAGGAGAACACAAGATAGGTAAGCAGTCATCAGTAATGTTGATAAAAAATAAGAGAAGACATCAAAGATGAGGCGGTGCTCTTATATATCACAAGAAAAGGCCTCATGATTTCCAACTTCTCCTCTCCTGGCATTAGACACCCATTATCATTTGTCTTGTGGAGGTTGTGGAGTATCAACCTTCTAAGGTAAGAATATAATCCTCAAAAAAATTTTCAGTAACTAACTTCGATAATTCTCACATGTCCATCATTGCTTGGAAATTGGTTATGGTATACCATTTAGTTTCATGGCTAATCAAAATAAGACTAAGCAATAACAAAAATTTCTCTAAATGGAAATATAAATTATGAACCAAAGTATAATAGCTATATGCAAGTCATGTGCAACAAGCAAAATTAAAGAATATCTCCTTGTTTAGACAAACTCTCTGACGTAGCAAACACCATTCAACAGCAACATTGAGCCATACTCCCAGTTGGTGGGCTCAGCTATATGAATCCTACTTCACCATTTCAGTTTATCTTTATCACGGACTACAACCCCTCTGAACCTGCTATTCTCTTTTCCTTACTTCCCCCCCCCCCCCCTTCTCTCTCTCTCTTTTTTTTTTTTTTTGTCTCAAATCTTGAGCACACCAAAGTCAAACTAGAAAACAGCAGGCAACTATGACCAACATCCATCATCCTCGAAATCCTCCAAAAGTGACAAGCACATTCTTTAGTGTCTTGCAGTATCTAATTCCCTAATTCTCAAATGTCCACGGTTGTTTGGAAAATCAATTCATCTATTCGACTTCATGGCTAATAAAATCTTCTCTAAATGAAAACATAAATCCCATACCAATTTCTACTAACTATTATTGAAAAACAAAACAAATCACTCCTAGTAATGACAGTAAATCTCCATTTTCAGACAAACTCCCTCAAACTAGCAAACAGCACAACATAGTAAAGAAGCATAAGTAAGAACCTCTCATCAAATATAAATTATATCCACTAAATACAACACTACACACATCATAACAGTAAAAACAGATCCATACCTGGGAGGCCTGATAACAAAATTGATGAACTGGTCAATCATGACTTCCTCTTCTTCCTCAGCTAGGGGCAACTCCTAACGAGACTCCAAAAACTAAAAACTTCCCTTGAAATGACTTCCAATACCTCAAAACAGTCAAAACTAAACCAAAATAAATGCAAAACCCTTCTTCAATTCCACCATCAAAATGAGCCCTTGAGGTTCAAAATCGGCACTTTGTCAACTAAACACAAAAACCCAGATTTACTCTCACATACATAATTACTTCAAACCCAAAAACACCCACACCCAGATCTCAATACCATACTTAAACCAGCATGGCTCAAAGCTAAACATCAAAACCCCACATCAACATCTAAAATAAAATTTGAAGCTTTCAACATGTTTCACTTCTTTAATCTTTCATACAATCATCAAACTACAAATGAAACAAGTTTACTAAAAGGTAGCAGGCAGTGTATGAGATAAATGTCTGGTCAAATAAAAAAATAGTTAATAAAATGGAATTATGCAAATATGGTTCGGGTGGGTGGAAAATGGGGATGTTTGTGAGTAATCTGGTCTGTAATCATGTGATGACACTAGAAATTAACTGCAGAGACAATCAATAAGGAAAGGTTAAGAAAGTAAAAGGACAAGGGAAAAAAAACAGAAAGATTGCTTTTTTGTGCTCTATTCAATTTACTGGCTCTGGACCGGACTCAGACTAAGGAGGACCACTTTGCTATTTGCGGCATTTCCTTACGTGTAACTGAGGGAGTCCTCGCTTTCCCTACAGCCTAAGGTGACATGATTTTTACAATTTTCATTTATTTGTTTATTTACAAAGTGGTTGTTTTTCTTTACATTTTAGACTTTATACTAATAATAAATAAAGACGTGTATCAATATTTTATTATTTCAAAAACGATTCTTCAAGAAAAATTGCTGTTGCCAAAGTTATACCGGTAGGGATAGGTTATCTTGGGCCAAGAATTTAATAATTTATAGGGAGACAATGAGAAATACACAAAAAAAAAAAAAAAAAATTGTATACATTAGTGTTACCGTATATCTTTCAAGAGTTTATTGAATGACATTTATAGAGGAAGAGTATGAGATGGCTAGTGAGAGTAGAACCCTATCATAGAAAACATGTCTCCAATATAATAGAAGTGTGTAACCACCTACTAGATTAGGTGATGAGTTTCTTAGAATAGGTTAATGAAGATAAACAAGTTGATCAATAACCAAACTATTGATAAGCATAACTAAGTTGTTGCATTGATATGGAAGATTAGCTTCCCGTCTTGAGGTCTTCATTTGTTCATCTAGGAAATGGTGTGGATAGGGCCAGTCAATAGTCAAAACAAATCGATCGATATTCAAATAAGTTGAAAAAAACCTAAAGAGTCCATTGACAAAAGTTATATTATTGAATATGTTTATTTATATAATTTAATATAAAGTAAAAGAATTTATAGAAAAACAAAAAAAAAAGTGAAAACTAAAAAATAAGATTACTATCTTAACCTTTTCCAGCCATCCCAAGTTTTAGTGGCCAACAACGACCATGAGAGAGCTAGATGGCCATCCGATGAATTATAGTAATTTGCCATTTCTTAGCCTAGGCAGCAAGAAGGTATTTTTCTTGTCCTTTTTGTAAACTTGTTATTAAATTATATAAATATATTTAACAGAATTGCTTTAATTAATGATTATTGACAAACCAATACCATATTAACACACATCTTATTCATCAATAATACAAATTAAAAAATACATATCACCTTTGTGCATGTTCATGTTTTCAGCAAATAGATAAAGCCAGTCTAAGCTGGTCAAAGTGTACAAATCTACTTGACTTGACGATTGAATCTAGGTCCAAACAAGGTTAATCCACATACAATTGGGTCAACCCATATTCTAAAGGATGTTTTATAAAAGCTCACTTGTGTTTTATTTTTGCCCTACAATGCTCAAACAATTAATTTTAATAAGCAGATCAAATTTTACTTTAATAGCAACAAATAATACATAATAGATTATAATATGAAATATTAACAAGATAGGGATAGAAAATTGGAGTCCAAATTTAACATGGAATTTAGCCCACTTCCTACTTTCCACGGTCTACCAATATCTCTAATCGATGACTTCACCACCACTTTATTAATCACCAAATAAACACGCTCAAACTGAGTAATACATCACTTTTACAACAATAAGGAAATAAAATATTTCCTTTCTCTCTCTGGATGCTCATTGATAAATAGCAAATACAAGAACAAAGCACTAGAATATTTTTTTCTTTCTTTCTAGATATTTGCAAGTTAATAAATAAGAGAACAAGAAAATTACTGATTTGTCTGTTCACAAATAAAAGCTCTTTTTCAATTTCGCATTTCTCTTTTTGAATATTCCAAAGATTTAGTATTTATAGCCTTCAAGAATTCAAAAGTCTATTTGCACTTCAATGGATCTTTTTGTCACATCGGCTAATTCATTTAAATTGTCATATCCTAGTGCTTATTACGCCTTAGAGTGTTGTACCTACATTTTTGCCATTGACTAAGTCTATGCTCATATGTACTCCATTGTGCCTTAAATTCAAACTTGTCGCGCCTTGGACTTGACCCTTGTCCAAAACCATTCTTCCTTGATCTTGTCGAGTCTTAGATTTTGAACTCATCGTGCCTTAAACAATGAACTAGTCAAGCCCTCGATGAACCTCGCGACTAAAACTGTACATTTTTTTAATTTGTCAAGCTTTAACCTTTGAGCTTGTTACATCTTGAGAAGTAGACTCATCAAACCATTGATGGACCCAGAGACCACTACTGTGCTTAATGAATTTACACCTACTTATTCCTCCACAGATCTCCACAGAACAACATACACAAAATATATATTTTCGAACATGTTAATCATTATATTGTTCGATTAATTAAGTATCGCTTAACATAATTGAATAGTCAATTGCGCAACTAATTGTCTTATCAAATTATAAATTAAACATACAAGTTCAATAATCTTCCCCTTTTTAATAAGGACAATCATGCACAATTAACCTATTTTCAATTCAGTATGCTTTCCCTTAATTAAGCATCTGGGTTTCAAAGAAATTTTTTCATATTTGATTTAAAAGCTTGATGCTTAATTCTAAGGAAATGTACACTACACTTAATTCATCGTTAGTTCTCCCTTTTAATTTATTAAAAGCATACTTCATACATGTTAATTGTGCATATAGCTTATCTCTTCCCCTTTTGACACATAAAAAAAATCAATAATATAAGTTGCCTTACTCAATGAGAACTTCACACTTTTTCATTCAACACAAACAATTACTTCTCAAAGAGAACTTCACAATAAATGTCTCACAATAGAGGAATTCACATTGCCTCAATATAGGATTTCACATTACTTCACAACAAAGGACTCCACGCACGGGCCTCAACATGGAAGGCTTCACACAATACCTACCCAACACATAAGTCCACATAGGTGCCTTAATACAAGAGTTCTTCACTATAATAGTTATAACCCTAGGTTTTAAGATAATTATAAGTAAATCCTAAGAACCGAAAGTCAAACCGGAACCCTATAGTCAAACCGGAACCCTATAGTCAACCTTGTTCTATGTTAAGTATAGTGAATCTAGATCTGGTATTCTCGCATGCAAAACCCAAAAAAAATAAAAATAAGATACTCATAGATTATAATATGTAATAATGTGATAGAAGCTAAAAAGATAAGATTTGTAGAAATTTCTGTTATTTCATACCCGAACGGTAATAGATTTCGAAAACAATGTCTTAGTGCGCAAAATGGTAAAAATATTTTGATAACACCACTAGACTCGAAATTATATAAGGATTCCAAAAATATTAGTTTTAGAATTTTTCGATAACTAAAAATATCATATATAGCCCATTTACGTATACTTTCTTCACTATCGGTATTAATTTGTTATGTCTACTGTTCATTATTATTCATCTATCTCTACTTTTTTACTACCTATTCTTACAACCTATATACTTATTTTTTACATTTTTTCCTATAAAAATTATACACCACATATTACTAAACTTCCTTTACACTTCTTTACTTTTAATTATCAAAATAATTTTTTTCTCTTCTCTCTCCTCCCTCTCTTGTACAGCCACTCTTCTCTCTCTCTCTCTCTCTCTCTCTCTCTCTCTCTCTCTCTCTCTCTCGATTTTTTCTTTTTCAATTTATTTTGTTACCATAATTTCCCACCACATTTATCTATAAATATGTCATCTCCCTCCATTTCTTTCACACACTTCATTAACACACCAAAACTTTCTCAAGTTCTCTCCATAAAATCCCTCTAAAAAATTCTATTCCCAACTTTCTCTTCTTTACATACCATTACTATCTCCATACAACATCAATCCCTCTTTCTTCTACCATCCACTTCTTTATCTAGGTAAAAATTTCTAAAACATTCTTCATGTTCGTATTAATATAACATTATCATAGTGTATATTTCCTAAACCCATAGGTATTATGGGAGCAACAATTATTCATGCCTTATTTAACAATGCTCAAGCCTTATTTTTTATAGTGTTATGATTTATTATTTTCTCCTAATCTGACGTTTATATATTATTAAGTATATTTATGTATATATATTCTTAGAGCATATAAGCTCACTAACATAACTTTTATTTATTCATGCGATTATATTTCTTGCAATTTATTTATTTATTTATTTCATGCAATTTTATTAAGACTAGTCTTTCTAGTCTTGACTTGTCCATATCAAGTTAAAACGATTTTCCTTTTTTTTCTTTTCTTTTCTTTTTTTTTATAGGACTGGTTTATCTCTAGTCCAGAAGCCTTGATATAAGTAAAGACTTCTAATACTTGACTTTATTTATATGATCATATGGTTATTTAATTTCCTATATCCCCTATGTTCCAAAGAGTCATTTTTCTTCATTAAACATAATTATATTTCATGTTCATAATCATAATGTTGTCTAAATAAAGACAAAAAGAGTTCTTTTATTTTAAAAATTAAAGATTAAACTCTTTGCAAAAAATAATTCCGGCACTTAGGAAAAGTTTCCATTTAAAACTTATGATTATAATTTAATAATATCTTTTTCAAAAATTTAAATAAGTTCATTATAGACTTTTAAGTGTTAATGTTATGTAAAGTTTTTTTTTTTCAAAACAAAGTTATAAATTTCTTTTACTCTCTTTTTCAAAATAAAATAAATTTATTATTAGATCTTATTGTTAATAATTCTTTGCTATACAAGTTTTTCTTAAAAACTTATTTAAAAGAACTCATACAAACACTAAAAGCTAGACAAATTTTAAATCAAGTTAAAGTCAACTCACTAGTTAAGAAAATACTTAAAAAAGTAATATTGATAAATAACGTAGAGTATCGAGTTTCAAAAAATGTAAAAACTTATTTTTATAAATTCTATAAAGTAGAAAAATAGTAGTTATGATATAAAAAGTATCCATCTATATTATTGTAACAAAACCACCCCATTTGGTGTCTTTGGTATAAATATTTTTAATGTAAATGTTTCAAGCATATAAATAGAGTTTTAATATAATTAAATAAGGGTTGAATAGACATTGTCTTTTCCTTTTTTAGCATATGGGTATAAAATATTTTTGGTGTCCTTGAAATCATGAAATTAAATAGGGTTTGAATAGAATTAAATAGGGATTGAATAGTTATAGTATTTTTCGCATAAAATATCTTTTGTATCCCTAAAATCATGAAATTAAAAATAAGGTTTGAATATAATTAAATAGGGGTTGGATAGACATAGTCTTTTCCTTTTTTAACATATAGGCGTAAAATATTTTTGGTATTTCCTCAAATCATGAAATTAAATAGGGTTTGAATAGAGTTAAATAGGGGTTAAAAAACATAGTTTTTTCCTTTTTTGCCTAAACATGTATCTTTAATACCAGTCTAAAGCTTTAATGCCACATTTATGTATGGAAGTTATTCAACATGGAAAAGTTACATGTGGAAAATACAATTATAATTATGATTTGTTTAATTTTCTAATTTCTATGACTAATTAAGATTATCTTTCTCCAACCTGTTAAGACAATATATCTATTTAATTTATATATGTTGGGTTGTTTTATTTACACATGTATCGTGTGTGCATCATCTACTTGTATGAAATAAACTAAAAATCTTGGTTTTCATTTCAACAACTTACAAAGGAAACTTGTAGATTCCAATCTTTAAATTTTTAAAGGAGACTGCTTGGACAACAACACTTGAATTATGCATGTAATGTGAATTTATATAAGTATAAAAAGGATTTTTCAATTATATATAAATATCTATATGCTTGCTATGAGATTTTGGTTGATAAAAAGTTTAGAAAATTATGTTCTAAGGGCTAGAAATTTCGTATCAGTTATGTACCAAACTTTTTGTAACTCAAGTGAACTTTTATTATAAAAATGACCTTATAAATAGATAAATCTTTTTGAGTATGTTGAAAAAGACATATAATATGTGAAATTTTTAGTTAAAATGAGCAAGTTATACCCATTTTAAGTTGAAATTTCCACAAATCCAAATTTTGATACAAATAACAAATAAAATTAGAAAAATTTAAGTGGAACTTGGATTAGATACTCTTTTTTGGTATTTCTTTTGTCTAGGTAACGATAACCAAAATCTTCTCTCTCCCGAGGATTACTTCGACTAATAGAAATCGCCATGGCTGAGTGAGTTTTCTTTTACGTTTTATGTATTCGTACATGTACTTGTAAAGTAGACTACTAGATATTTGGAAAAGATGAAAATAAATATGCATGTAGGTTATGATGGGAAGTATATATGCGATTTATTATGTGCGATCAATGAATGATAAATATACCGGAACTAGATTGGTTAATTAATATAAAATATCTCTATGTATTATGTTATGTGCGCGAATATTGATTGATTGCCTTAAATGAGATTAATTATGGATTAGAAATTCCTTATAATTAAATTGATCATGCATATCATTTAGAATATCATATCCGCATTTTGGTACTAATCCTTAATGTGGGATCAGAATGGTAAGCTGTCTAGTTACATTTTGAGGAATTAGGGCATTCGGGGACTATGGTCTCATGGTGTAGCTGAGCCGGATCAATTGCTTTGGGTAAGGAAAGCCCGGGGACTAGTATACAGTTGATTAGAACTCCAAGATGCACACAAATTACAGGAGGTCGTTTGACCCATTCAAAGCACTCCCTAACCCCGATAGAGGGCACAAATCTATTCTACACACGAAACCAGATAGTCGTATGTGTTTGTTTGATCATATGGTTGATTCATTTCATATGCTTGCTAATGGATTTGTTTGATTGTTTTGTTATGAGTACTTCTGCAAAAGGAATATCTCACTAAGCTCCTTATACTTACCTCTACCCCCTCTCCCCAACAAAATAGAATTTTTATGTTGTAGGATCGTTGTTTTTGCACCGAAAACCACCACGTTCGTCCAGGTAGGACTTATGTTATTGGAAAAGTTTTTAGGGGAATTCTATTCGAAGATGTTAGATTAGATTTCCTTTAAAATCTTTGTAGATGGTCATTTTGGTAAATGGTTTTTTAGCCCGATTTAATGTCATAGGCCGGTCTTCTAAGCTAGTGACAGAGTTTACAAGACCGAGTCCAATAAGGAATATCATAGGGAGATTTGGCTTGGTAGGCTTGGAATAGGTATTGTCAGTTCGGTTTATTCCGCTCTTTACCTTATTTGGATTTCTCGTGCACCAAAAGTAGCTCCAAAAATATCTTCATGGGTTAACTTGAGCTTTATTTGGTTAATTAGGGCTTATTGGAATAAAATGAACATATTTCTATTTTATATTAAATAATGATTATTTTAATAAGCAAATGCGCTCCATTTTTATTATAAAAGCCCACATTTTATTCCAAGCCCATATCCAAAGCCTATGCCCACATACATAAAAGAATGGATGGACTTTGGCCATCAAATTCATGAAAGAGATCTAATGGTTGCGAGCAATGCTTCATCTCGACCATTCATTCGGATTCATCAAAGGGCTACTACTAGGCTCCAACATCTATAAATAAGATGCTTCTCCTCTCATTTTAGAGCATTCTGCACATTGCTAAGATTAAGAGCAATGTAGAAATTCTGCTGAAATAACTCCAGAAAGATCAAAACACCTATTCTATAAAGAACGGGTCGAGAATGATCGAATATTCTGATTTTATCTTCTATTACACTAGCGCACTCGAGAAATTGGGTTTGCCTGTTCCTCCTCCTACGCCTCTCTTTGCGACATCCTACACGTGCCATCAATTCAAGATTACTCTCAGGTTGACCACCACGCCTATCACGCGTGGTTGACTAGCTATAGTAACCCCATCATACAATCTTTTAGCTATAGTTATCTGTTTAAGTAAGACTATGTCTATTTTGGAGATTTATTGGGGGAATGCCCCTATGATGTTGTAAGATTATTGACCTTTAAGTTATGAATATGAATGTTTAAGTATTTTCATGGCTGTTATGTTTTTACTATCTTGAACAACATATCCTACCGGTGTCTCTTATTGTTGTAAAAGTATGTCTTGAACATGGTGTTGAAGCTTTTGCATGACTAAGAAACATCATTCCTAAGCTTCAATATTTTATGCGGCGGATTGTCATGTTTTATGGTACCCTTTGAGATGTGACAATACTCCCAACAAATGCATAAATAGTGCCTTATAATATTAGCTCACTAATCTCACAAAATGATACTATTCACTTTACAGAAAGAAACACAAAATAGAAAGTATTTTTACATGATATTTGCAAGTTAAGCTTTACTATCTTCTCTCTCCTTTAATCTCTCCAAACAACATTTATCTACCAAATTCAACATTTTAACATGTCTCTCCCTCTATAATTGTGTATTCTACACTTTTTTTCCTTTAGACTCATAACAAATGATAGATTTATGATATTGCAAACAAGGACAGATGCATGGATAACATACAAGCTCAAAAAGATTTTGGACATGAAAAAGCATACTTGTATCATAAATTTATGTAAGTTGTTGTTAGAAAATTGTAGGATATATTTTTCAAGCATACACAAATAAGTCTAAGATAATACTCAAATAAGTTTATAAAGCAACATTAAACATGTCTAAACACTGTTTATGCATCAAAAGCATGAAAAATCATTTTCATGTATGCAAAGCCCAATTTTAGCACAAATTTAGTTCAAAATATGCGTAACATCAATGTACCATCAAGGAATTCATATTTAAACATATCCAACACTTTCATGTAAGTATAAAAAGGTATATAAAGCATGTTAGAACTAAATCATCTCACATAGGTTTACATATTATAAATTTGTGCACATTTTAGTTATCAAATGCATGAATTTTCATTAAGAGTGTGCACAAAGTTATCCACAAATATTTTCATTCAAATTTGAAACTTTATACAAGGTTTTTCAGATCCAATAAGCATGATAAAACATGATTTATACATCAAAAACATGAAAATCCAATTCAGTGCATTTCAAATTCAATTTCAGTTCATTTTTAGCTTAAAACATGCACAAAACCATCTTCACACCAAAAATTTACATATGTAAACACATCAATATATTATACATACAAACATCAAGAGCATAAACTATCAACTCAAGCAAGTTGAGATTATATCATATTTTTTCCCTCCGAGCCACTTAAGGTACCTAAAAAAAACAATCATTTTTTAGTACCCATTTGAGTTTGGGTCCTTTTTGGTTAGATGTAACGATAATCTCCCTTTTAGGATCCAAAACCAGCTTAATTTTATGAATTCAAATGCATGGTTTTTCTTACTTGCACAATTGTGTGCAGTATTACTAGATTTCCCATAGTAGTTGCATGTCCTATAGGTGGCTTTTACAAAATGAGTTTTGTGGGACTTACAGCTATTTTCTCTACTATAGCCGATTTCATATTTATTTAGATCACACTTTTGATTTCCAAGAAGTGTGTTCAAATTATTTTTATCATTTGTGAACTTGGCTATAGTTTCTTTTGAATCATTTAAGCTAGCTTTTAACAAAATATTTTTATTTTTTAATTTCTTCAAGCTCTTTTTGAATTTCATTGATAGTTTTAATTTTGAGATCAAGCAAGTAATTTTCAATTGTTAATTCTTTATTAATCTTGCTTAAACCATCATTTTTACCTTTTAGTTTCTTATACTTATTATTTTCCAATTTCAGACCATTTATTTCTTCATGCGGTTTTTCATTTTCTGATTTAATTTCCTCATGTTTGATTTGAAAATTCTCTAGTTCTTCTCCTACTTTCATCGTTAAAGATTTGAGCATGTTGTTCTTTTTCTCTACTTTTACTAGCTTGCAACATACTTTATCATATATGACATACAACTCATCATAAGAAGAAGAAGAGGGGGAAGTTACCTCATCGTCTAGTGCCATGAAGCACACATTATCATTAAAGTCACTCGAGTCATCATCACTCTAAGTGGCAATAAGTGCTTCTTTTCTTGATCTTTTTTATGCCTTCCTGTGTAGTGAACAATATTGTTGGATGTGTCCAGTTTTATGACATCTACAGCAAGTTATCACATCATTCTTTTTGTATCTAGTTAAGCTGCTGTCATCGCCTACTCTCTTTGACTTGTTGCCAGACCTCATGAACTTCTTAAGCTTCTTAGCCATCCAAACAAGTTCTTCATCATCATCATCATTGGAATCATGATTTATAGCTTTTAGAGCAATAGCCTTTTTGTTTGCTTATTGATGAGCTCATGTGTTTTGAGCACTCTAAAGAGTTCTTCTTTGCTTACAGCACTTAAATCTCATGCTTCTTCTATGTTAATTGTTTTTGCTTCCCAATCATTGGGTAGTGACCTGAGAAGTTTAGAATTTATTTCTAAGCTAGTAAAATTCTTCACAAGTACACTTAAGGAATTTATGATATTAATGAATCTATTATGCATCTCTCCTATAGATTCATTTGGAAGCATTTTAAAATTTTCGAACTGACAACACAAAAGACTTATTTCCGTCTCTAACTCTAGAAATTCCTTCATAAATCTTTCATAGTTCATCCCATATTTCTTTAGCTAATTTGCATGTACAAATTCTATTAAAATCACATTCATTTAGCCCATAATGCAATATGTTCATGGCAATTTTATTCGAATTTAGTTTTTGCCAATAATCTTCATTGTAATCTCTTTCTTCTTTTCTTTTAGTCAGTAAAATTTTATATCAATCTATTTTGAGCTTTTAGAAAATTTTTCATTCTACACTTCTAATATGAGTAGTTACCCCTACTTAGAAGCGGTGGTCTCTTGATAGCTTGGCCATCTAGAAATCTTAGTATATTTGATGCCATGATCTCTACTTTGTATGTGATAAAGTATACAAAAGATAGGGATGAGACTCTGATACCAAATGAAAATGTAAAATGCACTAAAAAATACCCAAGAGAAATGGGAAATGAATTGAGTATTTGCCCTATAATGCTCAAACAATTAATTTTAATACAGCATATCAAATTTTACTTTAATAGTAGCGAATAATACATAGCAAATTATAATATGAAATACTAAAGAGATAGGAATAGAAAATTTAGAGCAAAAGATGGGTAAATCCTTGGTCTACCTATCTAGAAGGTCTGCCAAGTGGAAATATAGTATCGCATGTAAGACCATTGCGGTATCATTTTTCACATGGCAGACCCTCAATAAAGGGTCTATCTAAGATAGGTAAACTAAGGTTGCACCTATCTTTTTTTTCGAAAATTCGAGTCCAAATTTAACATGGATATCGACCCACTTCCTACTCTTCACAATCCACCAACGCCTCTAATTGATGTCTTCACTACTACTTTATTAATCACCAAATAAACACTTTCGAGCTGAAAAATACACCTCTTTCACAATACTGAGGAAATAAAATATTTTCTTTCTCTCTTTGGAAGTTCACTGATAAATAGCAAATACAATAATAGAGTATTAGAACATTTTTCTCTCTCTTTCTAGATATTTTCAAGTTAATGAGTAAGAGAACAAGAGAATTAATGATTCATCTGTTCCCAAATAAAAGCTCTTTTTTACTTTCGCATTTCTCTTTTTGAATCTCCTAAGAATAGAGTATTTATAACCTTCAAGAATTCAAAAGTCCGTTAGAGATAACGTATTTAAGTTGCCTAGCATTAAGCGTGCTTCAACGGCTCTTTTTGCCACATTGGCTCATTCATTTAAACTATTGACCCTAATAGTTGTCGCACCTTAAAGTGCTGCGCCTTTATTTTTGCCATTAACCAAGTCTGCTCATATGTACTCTATTGAGCCTTGAATTCAAACTTGTCGCGCCTAAGACTTGACCCTTAACTAGACTATCCTTCTTTGATCTCATCGAGTCTTAGATTTTGAACTCGTTGAGCCTTAAACAACGAACTTGTTGAGCCCTCGATAAATCCTGCGACTAAGACTAAAACCGTGTATTTTTTAAATTTGCCGAGCTTTGAGCTTATTGTTCCTCGAGGAGTGGGCTTGTTGAGCCTTTGATGAACCTCATGACCACTGCTGTGCTTAATGAATTTGCACCTGCTAATTCCTACACAAATCTCCACATAACAACACATGCAAAATATATTTTCTAACATAATGATCATTATGTTGTTTGATTAATTAAGTGTAGTTTAACACAATCAAATAGTTAATTGTGTAACTAATTGTCTCATTAAAATCTGCATTAAACATACAAGTTCAACATTTGCTACCCGTTCACTTAGTTCAATCACTTACAGACCCATAGTCAACTCTATTATCGAGAAACTCAAGATATGCCTTAATAGTCCTACTGCCATTTCCCTAATAATCACCACGATCCTTTACGATTACCATGACATAACTCCATTCTTCAAATCATCCAAAACTATTATTCTATAAATATCTCACAAAGCATCTTCAACAATCATTTAGTAACATCCAAGCCTGCATTTTATTTTTATTCAATCTCCTAATACTTTGTTAATTTAAGTACCATGATGGCAATACCAAACAACCTTCTAATGCTAACATATATGTGTTTATTTTGAAGGCCCAACTTCATTTTGACCCATATCCAATTGACTTTATAGACATAATTTTGACAACAAAAATTCCTTTCCATAGGTTGTCTTTAAAAAAAAAAAAAATCTACAATAACTATCCAAACTCCTATAGCTCCACATAAGAGTAGGTTAATAGCAACGTTAGATGATATGGGTAAGGGACTTACTTAAGTAGAGCCAGACCCCATTCTCATGCATCAAAGCCCTCATTACATCCCATTAAGTGAAGGTTTGGTGAAACACCCTAGATCCTCACATAGTTAAGTTAAAACCTCCAAAATTGAATATTATAATAGGTAGTTAATTTTGAGCTTTGAATTTAAACTTAGTTTAGATAGTTTAAATAAACAAAACTAGTAAATAATAGAGTAAAATTATATAATTTATTATAGCTAGATTAGTAAATAGATTTAAATTAAAATTGAGATTTTAAATGTTCCTTTCAAACTTTCTATTTGCTTCAATTATCTATTTCAAACATCAAATTAGTCAATTCTTTTCGATTTATCAATTTTAAACTCTATTCTCTTTCAATTTCAATTCCTTAAACCTTCAAACAAGTAATTATGTTTTGCAAATCCTAAATCATTGAGTTTTTGTTTAACTTCCATACTCTTAATTCCTATAAATTTTATATACCTGGCTATGTAAAAATATCATTTCTTAAGCCCAATCTCAAAATAAATATCGAGTTTTCATAAATTAAACTCCTAAGCTAGATCCCTATTCCAAGCTACTAATTTCTATAATATTGATCCTCAAATTATTTTCTAACTATTCCCAATGCTCAAGAAAATCATCTAAAATGTTTGAACCTAATACCCTTACCTGTAAATATCTTTTGATTTCTTTTAATCCTTGTCTTTTCCTTTTCTTTCCCATTTCCACCTACTCTCTTCCTTTTCTTTTCCTTCTTTCCTTTTGCTTTTTCCCTTCTCCTTCTCTTCTTCTTTCTTTTATATATATATATATATATATATATATATATATGTAATCCAACATCAATTTTCAATTTCAAGAATATTAAAGAAGAGATTAAAGTCAGAAAAGAAGATAAAAGATGAAAAGCATGCAAGTAGTAGCTTCTTCAACTAAGGAGAATAAGTAGTAGAGAAGATCAATTTGCATGTGTTTGCTAAAAAGATAAGTATAATTATTTTTATTAGTTTTGATTGTTATTTCTATATGTATATGATGAATTAATATTAGTTATAAGCAGAGTTTAAGATAAAACTTGTAAACTTGTGATATATAACTTTGTATAACAAAACTTAAGTATATGTTTGTTCATGAATAGGCTAGATGATTCATGATATGGTTTGATCAAATATGATATAAAATATGCATATAAGTGTAATGAACTGTTGATATAAGTATGTATGTTGTTTTTATTGTGTTTTAGTGGAAGCGAAATGGAAACAAGTAGTTAAAGTTGGATAAAAGGAATAGGAGACTTCGTAATAACTGACAAGGTATCGATCACGGGCGTAACATAGCCCTTGATAGGCTCAGGCTGGACAATTTTGAGCAAATCACAAGCGTGACACATCCATTGGTAGACTGGAGTAAAAAATTTTTAGGCAATCATGGGCATGATTCAACCTATAATCGCTCTGATCGCTTTTCCTTCCCTGATCACAAGCATAATTAACCCTTGCATATAAACTAAAAAAGAGAGAAAAAAAGAAAAAGATAAAATGAAT